>OZ004621.1:2050000-2628200 GCA_963924575.1 Pycnomerus fuliginosus | reverse complement strand
GAGCTAGACCGGAATAATAACGTTGTTTACTATTTAGGAAATTATCGTTTCGGGGAGTTTGGGTCAGTGGCGCAACTCCATTTTCGGGCAAGGCCTTAACACAATTTGCAATTTATTTAGATAGCAAAAACTTTGCTTAACTTTATTCATTATTACATTTTAACCTCCCCACTCCATTTCACCACTTAAAAAAGGGAGGTTACTGCAATCAGTAAAATATTCGATTTTGAGATAACACCAATCTTCACGTTTTGAGGTCTTAGAAACCCCAAAAAAGTGGTTTTAAAAATGTTTAAAAAACGTTCGTACGTTTGTAAACACGCCACAGGCAAAACTACTAGACCGATTTGGCTGAATTTGGCCTTCAAATTCTGCTTCCAAAGATGTATTCACTCTCAGTGCCCTTTTGACCAAAAACTAAAAAATTCGAGATTTTTTTTGGACTAAAATCGCGGTACAGCCCAAGCCCCTGATGCGATTTGGCTGAAAATTTTTTGAATTCAATAGACCCACGGAAAGTGCCGTTTTGGCACACCAATTTCCAAATTTAAATTATTCCCTCATCAAACCATCCAAAACAAGTTTTTGAAACATTTTTTGTCACCATCAGAAAGGTCTTCAAATTCTGGTCTTAAATAAGACAATAGTTATTTACGGAATACGTTATGAAAAGTCCAATATACAGGGTGTCCCAATTGTCTGTATTCGGTCGATAACTCCATTGCTGTTAGAGATAGCGAAAAAATGTTAAATACAAAGTTGGAGAGGGTCAAACAAGGCACAATTTTAAAATACAATCCTGTATACAGGCTGTCCCACTAAGGAGTAAGAACACAAACATAGGTTTTTTTAAATGGAACCCCCTGTATTTCAATTTTTTATTGGATTCTATGATGAATTCCAAGTAACATTCATTAATCATGTTTTCATCTGAAGCGAATGGTTAAGAAGATATTGGTAATTTTGTGGAAAAAATTACTTTTGCAGTCTTACTTGTTTTGAAAAATCACCCCACAACCAATTTTCAACCTTTGGTTTTGGAAATTTAGCATGTCATTAAGGAAGCTTTGGGCTATCTTTCAAGCCCTTGAAAATGGTCTTAGCTTCTTAAGTTCGTCTCCGGTAACATTATGAACTTTCGAAAATGTATAGGTTTAAATTTCGAAATTTTTAAATGGCACCACTATCAAATGTTATAGCCATAAGCTGTAACATTAAATTTGCTTTCGTTTGATATAAAATGTCCCTATATCCAAGTCTCGAATTTTTCGTTTTATTCAGATTTTTAGGAATTTCCATTTTTAGCTTACAATAATGTTTTTGAAACGCTGCTCGGACACATGTTACAATAGGTGTTACAAATTCTGTCAGCCGGAATCTTGCGTTAATTAACCATAAATTGTGATCAAGTGGTTTTTTAATGTTCATTTATGGAAAAAAACCTATGTTTGTGTTCTTACTCCTTAGTGGGACAGCCTGTATACAGGATTGTATTTTTAAAATGTGCCTTGTTTGACCTTCTGCAACTTTGTATTTAACAATCTTTCGCTATCTCTAACAGCAATGGAGTTATCGACCGAATACAGACAATTGGGACACCCTGTATATTGTTTGACTCGCATAATGTTGTGTAAAATCCAACTTCTCAAAACGCAATTAGGTAGTATGTAGTTATTTACGTAATTAGTTATGAAAAGTCCTACATTGCTTGACGAGTTGTAATACTTGCCAAAACGAGCGACAGCGAGTTTTGCAATATTATGCGAGGCAAACAATTTAGGCTTTTCATAACGTATTCCGTACATTTTACCTAATTGTGTAAAATCCAACTTTTCAAAACGCAATTAGGTAAAATTTATTCGCATTTAGTACCCTTTGGGTAGAAGAATCGAAATTTTGTAATAACACTAAAACCACAGGATCGATTTGGCTGAAATTTGGTACATGGAGATTAGGTGACCGTTTGAAGAGCTGAAAGACTTTTGGGAGCAATTGGTCCACGGAAAGTGCCATTTAGGCATATCATCTTTAAAATTTAAAATTTTAAGCAACGGAAATCAAAGACTCACGCGATGGGGACTTTCGACATAATTTTACAACTTCAACGTTACGGCCATTTGTTGCACGTGATTTTAAATTATTGGTTCTGGGCCCAGAAATAATTATGGATTTTCCTGTAGGGGTAACTTTTGAAGGAGTGGATGGATTTCAAATTTTTTTAAGTTTACACAGAACTTCATAATTATTTAGTCCTCTTTGTTCTTTGCCCTCTTTCTTTCTTTGATTGAGTTTATTTAATTACTAAAATGTTGTTTTTATTCGTATTCCACAAAGGAAGAGTGTCCATTAGACGTATTTCGGGAACTATTCGTGTTTCAGTGGCGCAAATTTGTATCCGGAACTTTATTATATTTATTAACATTAATTTACGTTTTCCGATCATCTTTTCATTTTATTAATGGATATACCTAGCTTTTAATTCATGTCAATTTCAATTTACACTGCTGATTGTCAACATATAATTAATCAAACATGTTTTTGTTTTAATTTATGAAAATTGCTATAATAACATTTTAAAAAATTATTTGATTAATTTATGATCTAAGTTTGCCATGTTGACAGACTCCACAGTGTAAAGCGAAACTGACGGAATTAAGATTCATATCTAGTAATAATATGGAAAAAATTATTGAAAAACGTAAATTAATGTTAATAATTCGGAATTCCAAACTACCTAATAGATATAGGTATAGGAATACTGGACATGGATTAATAAGGAATTAAATTTGCTATCCACTGGGATAATAAAAAACTAGGCATTCCATTTGAAAAAAATTAGCTTTAATTGTTTTATCTAAGCTGACGAACGCCACTGGTTGAAGACGCTCTTTAGACAGATTCTATGGTTCTGCAGTCACAGATCAAGGTCTCAAGGGCATCTTTTAGTACTGTCAAAACTTCAATACTCCACCTCTTTCTTTGGCGAAGATATAAATTTTTAAGTCTCTGAAAATAAAAAAAAAAATTTTCTCGGAAACTATCACACCTGACCTGTAATATTATATCAAAATTCTCGTAATTCAATGAGGAATCTGAATATAATATGAAAATGATGGAGTCCCACTTAAAATTACAAAGTTGCTGTCGACTTCCGGTATAACCGGAAGTGTGGCCATCTTGAAACTATTTTACCTCAATCGAGAATCCCTTGAAACCTTCGGATACAAATTTGCGCGACTGAAACATGAGAGATATGTCTTCCTGAATTACCCTGTATACAGGGTGGTTCCTTTTTCATTATTCACCATTGGCATCTAAACGGTAAAAGCTACGGAGTTAGTTAAATTAGAGAAAAGTTGCGCTATTTCTTTGTAATTAAGAATCTGAAGAGAATTCCCAGATATCTTGATTCGTTCTTGAGTTATTCCGAAAAATCTGAAAATTCCGATTTCCAATAAACGTTAATATCTCCTCGTTGATGCTATTTAAATTAAACTTTTATATTTTTGACAGCTGTCATTCGAATGGCATCGACAGCAGTTTTCTAGGCCTTCTAGATTCAATGACGACCAACTTTTGATTCGCTTGTGGCTACCATGTTGAATTTTAGCACCATCAGACACAAAAAAATTAGCCTTCAGATTCTGCCTCCAAAGATGTATTCAGTCAGTGCCCTTTTGAACAAAAACTAAAAAAAATCGATATTTTTATCGGATTTTAAAATCGCCGTACAGCCCAAGCCCCTGAACCGATTTGGCTGAAATTTTGTACATGGGGATTGTATTACACGTCGAATAGCTGAACAAATTTTGGATTCAATCGACCAACGGAAAGTGCCGTTTTGGCACACCAATTTCCAAATTTAAAATTATTCAGATTTAAACATCCAAAACAAGTTTTTGAAAGATTTATTGACACTATCGGAAAGGTCTTCAAATTCTGGTTTTAAATAAGACAAAATTCATTTGCATTTAGTGCCCTTTGGGTAGAAAAATCGAAATTTTGTAATAACACTAAAACCACGTTATAGCCCAAACTACTGGATCGATTTGGCTGAAATTTGGTACATGGAGATTAGGTGACACATTGAAGAAAAATTGGTCCACGGGAAGTGCCATTTAGGAGCAAAAAATTAAAAAATTTTAAACACAAGGCCCCGAAATCAAAGACCCACGCGATGGGGAGATTCCAGCCGCTTCCCTGCTGTTTTTTTATACAATTTTTTGGTTCTTACTTCTAGTCTACATAATTTAGGATTGAACTCCCAGCTACGCCCCTGTGCAAGAAATTTTATAGCCATGAATAACTCGTCGCGTTTTTATGTATCTCAATTTATGAGTTGGCATGAGAACAGCCGATTTAATTCCGGGTCTAATTTCGTTAACTTTCAGTTTTGTTTCTTGCTGCTACGCCGCTTTCAACGAGGGTTTTTAAAGTAAATCGCATTACCTGCCCCATTCGCTCGGTTTTTCATTAATTTTTATCACAGCCCCGCGTCGGAAAATTGTCCTCTGAACAAAAAGAGAACGGCTCTCATTACAGCACTCCATTATTTATGATAAAACAAGAATTCATGAATGTCAATTATGTCAAGTGCTAACCCACTTCATGATAACACTTGTCGTTAATAATATCGTAAACAGTCGCGTTTTATAATCTAATAATGATGCATTATTAATAACGCGGCCATACAATTAAAGCATTTCATTGGAAATAGTTAATAAATCACTGTTTTTGACAATCTATTAGATACAGAACTACAGCTGTTAATAAAACCTCATTTAACCAACAAAATAGGAGTCTGATTGACGGCCATGGGGGAAATTTATTTATTAAATAGGTTAAACGGGTTATATCCATCAGATGACATATCAGGAACGGGCATATAGAAAATCAATTCCAATTAATCGTTCTGCTCACAATACAGACAGACAGGGTGTTTCAAATACCCAATTTTCTAATGTGTTGATTTTTGCCTTTTAAACAGAGGTCTATCGTTTGAAAATGGCAATGTCGCACGCCATAACTGCGTTAATATTTTGATCGTGTTAAATTCTCAAACTACTTAGACCGGTGAATAACATTTTTCAAGAGCTTTCTTTTGATGTATGACTCGAGGTATGTTGACTTTTAAGATTTTTACCTTTATAGGGGTGAGGGCAAACTTCACAATCTGAACAAAGTCAAAATAACGGTGAAACATGTCCCCATCAAGGCTAAACAACTTGTCGAAAACTGCATGTCGATATCTTATTCTGTTCAAAAGTTATAAGACTGGATCGTTTTGAATGCGCCACCCTGTATATTTTTTGAATGTTTCGAACTGACAAAATGCAAAATGTGTGCTTATAGAACTCATCATCGCCTCTTCAATAAATAAGCACATGCGTAAAGAAATTATGAAATTTTCCCGCACTACAGGGTTGTTAGAAATTATTGTACCATCGCAGGTGGCTTAAAAACATAATGCATTTACGGCTGTGGAAATAAAATGTCCAAGCAAAGCATCAAAACCGTCTACGATGGTACAATAATTTGTAACAATTTGTTATAAAGATTTTTTTATCGTCCTAGTGCGATACAAACATTTCTTTCAGTGCGTCATAGAGCGGATGTTAAATTTAATTTTTCTACAACTCAACTGTCAAAATAGTTATTTATGATATAAGTGTTAAAAGTGGTAATTTATTTTGTGAGAAAGGAAGTTTGGAACACGACGCGCAGCGGAGTGGCCCATCCCTTCGAACAAAATTAAATCACTTTTAACACGTATATCATACACTATTTTTTCTACAAGCACGATTAAAAGCAAAAATTTTCTTATTATTAGTTGAAAACGTCCATGAAATTCGCTGTAACTAAGGTATAGTGACAATTTGTTGCCGGGGCTTGTTTAATTGTTGTTGCATTGTCACTTTTAACACTGAGTGTTAAAAGTAAATCACTTTTAACATAAATGTTAAAAGTAAATGACTTTTAATACTGGTGTCATAAAATGTCATTTTTAACAATTGTCAACAAACGTTAAAACAACTGTTTTTAATAGTGTTTGTAGAAAAAAACTTTTTCATCAATGACAGGGCTCGAACTGCGTGATTTTTTTTGCGGTGCGCAAAGTGTTTTTGTTTTTGAAGTGCGTAAAGGGATCATTTCGCGCACCGCGTTAACTACTTTCGCCTGTTCTTGATTTATTTCTTCTGGTCATAATTCTGTTGTAGAAAAAATATTACATGCAATTCGGGCGCGAAATGTCTTTAGAGCTCTCGAATATTTTTTTTTACATTTCGTACCCTTACTAGAAGACACAAATAACTATTTTGTTCGTGAGTTTGATTTTGGGTTCGCCTCCCTTTCTATTTGAATAAATCGTTAGTTTAATGATTGTCGGTGGCGGCGTACATTGTATTCCAGCGGGTTTGTTAACTCAAGTTACTTTATCTACTGTGGATGTATTATTTTATCAATCCTTGCTGTTAAACAGTTTATTTTATTCTTTGGAAGTGTTACTTTAGCAGCACATTTTGAGGTTTAACATCTGATGTAAAATAAAACAATAATACTCCATTACTATTATATTTTATAAAATGCGAAACAAATTTATTATTAAATTTCCGTTTCTTCTGTGGCACCGAATAAAGAATTAAAGAAATCTTCTTACTGAAAGGAAAAATGCGGTGTTTTTTGCATCTGGCAACTTCGTAAGGATTCTTTCACTTATTTACGCATTTATGGAAGTGAACAGAACAGATCCATCATTTGTCAGAGTGGCAAACAAATTAATGTAAAAAATGAGAGCTACAAGGATAATGTTTGTAAGTCCTCCAGGATTATTGATTAGGTAAAATAGACTGTTAACACACCCGATAATACCCATTCTTGGGTGCGGGCCAACGTTCCGTTATTTGTCGATTCTTCTCGCATGGATTCTGTCTAAAAGAATTTCATTACGGGACTGACGAGGAAAGGGTGGATTCCGGAAACCGCCCCTTGACGCTTCATTAGAACTTTTAACATTACGTGCGGAATATAAACAGCCACTTGCAAGATTGCGACTGTTATGAGAAGTGTAGTGGGGTTGCTTTATTTAATATTCCGAAAGAACATCCTTGTTTAAATCTCAAAGAAAAATGCAGCAGGGAAGCGGCTGGAACCTCGTGGTTACTAGTTGGATCGTTGATTTTCAAGTGGCAATCGATTTGACATGGAAATAAGGTACTTCTTATAATTGAAACATAAACTATGGAATCCACCATAGTCCAGTCAAGTTAGGTTTTTTAGAAGAAATAATTTATATATTTTTGAAATTTTGGCTGCGGACTCCTGATGGCACCTGAAATGAAATGCCGAAAAGTTCCCACCCCCTAAGTGTGCGCTTCATCACTTATTTGGCGAAAACCACCCCCAAACGTGACATGGCGCTAGTTTTTGGCATTTTTCGGCTAAACTATCAAACGGACAGAAAATTCCTCTAAACAGGGATATTCCTCGTGAAATTCTGCATTAAAAAGTCCTTTTCATCATTTTGCTTATCCTCACCTAATTCTTGCAAACGACGTCCAAAGTTGAGGGTTGTTTTTCGCTCGCACCGAAAATCAATCTAGCGGTACCCTCAACTTCGGACGTCGTTTGCAATAATTAGGTGGGGATAAGCAAAATGATGAAAAGGACTTTTTAATGCAGAATTTCACGAGGAATGTTCCCGATTAGAATAATTTTTTGTTTAATAGTTTAGCCGAAAAATGCCAAAAACTAGCGCCATGTCCACGTCTGGGAGTAGGTTTTTGCCAAAAGACGGATTAAGCTTACACTTGGGAGGTGTTAAGTTTGCGGCGCTTCATTTCAGGGGCCATCAGCAGTCCGTAGCAAAAATTTCATAAATATATAAATATGTTCTACTAAAAAATCTATTTTGACTATTCTACAGCTTCGGACGTCGTTTGCGAGAATTAGGTGGGGATAAACAAAATAATCAAAAGGACTTTTTTAATGCAGAATTTCATTAGGAAGGTTTTTTGTTAGAATAAATTTTTTGTCAGATGGATAGTTTCGCCGAAAAATGCTAAAAACTGGCGTCATGTCACGTTTAGGGGTGGTTTTCGCCAAATAAGGGATGAAGCACACACTTGGAGGGTGGGAACTTTTCAGGTGCCAACAGGAGTCCGTGGAGCGTTCAAGTTTTAAATTGTTAAAGAGGGGTTTTTTCGCGGACTTGCACGCAACGAATAACTGAAACGTTTTAAATAGGGTCAGTGGTTGACTTTTATTCTATTTTAATTTAAATTGAACATTGTGGTTAAAATCCAGCTAGTAAATTTGGGCAAATTCCATGCGACTTTAAACTTTAAAACACAAACGTGACAAAACACTGTTCTCGTCTTGTGTAGCCACGAGGTCTGACTGAGTGAGTCTGAGGCTCAAGGCCAAAAGAGAGGGTAAGACGTGAGGAAGTTTCGGATGTATACAGTCGTGGCAAAAAGTGACTAAAAACTAAAGCGATTTAAATTCGAAAACCTTAGATGTAGATACCATTTTTTCGAAAAATGCCAATTTTTTAAATTGTGTGGTTGGGAAGGTGAAAAAAATCAAAGCACTCACCTTGCTGATAGGAACAACAGCCTGTATATCGTCCTTTTGCACGTCAAATCTCGTGGTGGATTTCCTTGCTTCCGTGCGATGAATTTCCCCATTATCGGAAGCGTCCTGATGCGGCTCGAATCGAGCGGACCAAACGATCCTCGCCCCCTCATACGACTCGGAATCGTCCTCCCCGACTTCGATCAACCAGGTAAATAGTTCCACAGTCCTGGAAGGAGAGGCGACTTTAATTATTTAGCTAAAAGCCGGTCCTGACTGTTTCCAATCTAAAATGTACTTTATTCCTTACAAAGAGAAATAAACTTTGGTTTTATGTGTATTTATAGCTGTGATCCGGTGAAAAAGGACCCCGTAACCGTAATAGCCACGATATAATCCTTCGAGGGCAATACGGAGATTCGTAAGGGAGACCGTAAAACGCCGCCGTCATAACCCGTTAAACTATTTAATATCGGTGTTAACTGGGTTGAAAAATTGTTGTAATAACTTACTCTCCGTTGCTGGTTAGGTCGGATTCTGCTGGCTCCTTTCTGACTAGAGTTACGGACGCCCCGGTGTGTCTAGGATTGATCTCCACCGTCATGTTCCAGGCCGACGATCCACCAAAGGATGCCTCCAACAAACGTGCGCCGCACTTCACTCGACCCCTGCAACCACAACATTACGAACAATAGCATTAAAAGGACTACTTTAGTGCCTGTTTTAGGGACTAAATTCTTTCAAAAATCCCAAAGGGATTAAATATAAAAATCAACCTGCAAGAATCGTTTTAGAAACTAATCTTCAGCATTTTTGAAATTTCACCTAACCTCGGTTGTAAGAGATTTTAAAGGGTGGCCCATAAAAAACCGGATTTTTTTGTTTTTGAATATCTTCGTTAGTTTTTGTACGATATTTTTCAATCTTATGCTCGACGTAGCTGAGAGTTGAAATTGTCGATGCCATTCATTAGATTTTAATTTGCACCATCAGTGTCTTCCTTAAGAACGTGTAACTTAACACCATTATTTAGGCCAATGGGGTGGGGTTACAATTTGACGCATGACAGAGACGTTCACACATGATCAAAACCTGTTTTTTCCTCTTTCCAAATTAACTTTCAGAAATAAAATTGAACAATCCCTCAATTTTTTATGAATTTTTTTGAGAAACGTTAATTTTCGTAATTATCACAAATTGTGAAAGGGAACGGAGGACTTTTTTTGTATCTTCGTTACTTTCTATCCAAGACATTTGAGATTTATTCAGGATGTAACCAAAGGGTGGATCTTTCGATTTCTCTCTTTGGGCTATAGATAGCACCATCATTGTCCTACTTAGGAACGTCTAACTTAACAGAAAGCCCATTCCTATTGGTCTAAATCATTTAGACTAATAGGGATGGCCTTTCTCATTGACATATGACAGTGGCGTTCACGCATAATTAAAGCCCGCTTTTTTTTGTCTAATATGGATGTCAAAACTAAAATTACGTCAATTTTCTTGCAACAGTCTTTTTATAACAAATTGTGTTTTAAAAGGTAAATCGAGTAGGTTGATTATTTGTTGCTATGGTTAGTATGTTGCATACGATTGGACGGTGGTCAAATCATGCCTTACTTAAATGTTTAATTTTTTGTTTTATAATTTAATTAAGGACTCTAAAAAGTGTTATTGCATATGTGCCATTAATTAAATAAATATGGTGGCAAATTAAGGAAGTTAATAAAACAATAAAATAAATGAAATCTTATTTTGCAAATAGGAAAAGACGCGCTTTAATCATGTGCGAACGTCTCTGTCATACGTCAAATGATAGTCGCACCCCATTGGTTTAAATAATGCTGTTAAGTTAGACTTTCTTAAGAAAAACAATGATAGTGCTATTTGTAACCCAAAGAGAGAAATCGAAAGATCCACCCTTTGGTTACATCCTGAATAAAACTCAAAAGTATTGGACATAAAGTAACAAAGATACAAAAAAAATTGTCCTCCGTTCCCTTTCACAATTTGTGATAATTACGAAAATTAACATTTTACAAAAAAATTCATAAAAAATTGAGGGATTGATCAATTTTATTTCTGAAAGTTAATTTGGAAAGAGGAAAAGACAGGCTTGGATCATGTGTGAACGCCTCTGTCATGCGTCAAATTGTAACCCCACCCCATTGGCCTAAATAATGGTGTTAAGTTACACGTTCTTAAGGAGGACACTGATGGTGCAAATTCAAATCTGATGAATGGCATCGACAATTTCAACCCTCAGCTACGTATAAGATTGAAAAATATCGTAAGAAAACTTACGAAGATATTTAAAACCAAAAATCCGGTTTTTTATGGGCCACCCTTTAGTATTCGAACTGCATTTTCTTCAAGCAATCAGTAATTTCCACGAATGTTTTGGAGGCCACCATTGACGCTTGTCACTTCGCGTGAGCCTTCGATGTTTTTGCCAATTTTACCGTCGACGAAGAGTCCTTAACTTAATGCAACAACGGCCAATCTCGAACCAAGTCAGTGTAAAAATTTCAACAGGTTTCCGTCCGATTCCATCTTATTACGCTACTTCAAAAATTCGTCAAACTCTTCCTCGTATATGGTGGGTCAAAAAAAATGGTCACTTTTATTTTTCCTGTATATTTGTCAGTTTTTCTGCGATATTTTTCGGTCTTATACTGGATGTAGCTAAATGTAGGGGCTCTCGATACCAGCCATCAGATTTTAGATCGCACCATTCATGGGCGTCCTGAAGAACTTTTAATGTAATACCATTATTTAGGCCAATGGGGTTTCGTTACTTATTGACAAATGACAATAGCATTGAACTCCGTCTTTTTGTCTTTCCAAAATGACTTTCAGAATGAAAATTCATAGATCCGTAATTTTTTATTTTTATTTTCTTCCGACACCATAAAATCGCATAATTTGCAACTAAATGTACAGATATATGATGAAAAATCAATGGAGATTTTGGTTTAAATTATATACATCTGTATTATGCAAATCTTTGCTTTCTAAGGTTTGATTTTAGTTGTAAATTAAGCAGTTTAATAACCGAGGGGTTGACCACTATGGAATGTTGGAAAATATGAAAGTGGTGTACAAGTTCTTGATGACTTGTCAGCCTCTCGGCTTCGCCTCATTTTATTACAGTTTCAATTTACTACTCGCGTTTGGCTCCGCCAAAGCTCACAAAACTTTTTTTAGTATCTATTGACTACTCGCTTGTGGCTTCGCCAAAGCTCGCAAAACTTCAGCTGCGTCTCAGTTTTTTAGTATCAATTGACTACTCGCTTTTGGCTTCGCCAAAGCTCGCAAAACTTCGGCTTCGCCTCAGTTTCTTATATCTTTGACTACTCGCTTTTGGCTCCGCCAAAGCTCGCAGGACTTCAGCTACGTCTCAGTTTTTTAGTATCAATTGACTACTCGCTTTTGGCTTCGCCAAAGCTCGCAAAACCTCGGCTTCGCCTCAGTTTCTTATATCTTTGACTACTCGCTTTTGGCTCCGCCAAAGCTCGCAGGACTTCAGCTACGTCTCAGTTTTTTAGTATCAATTGACTACTCGCTTTTGGCTCCGCCAAAGCTCGCAGGACTTCAGCTACGTCTCAGTTTTTTAGTATCAATTGACTACTCGCTTTTGGCTTCGCCAAAGCTCGCAAAACTTCGGCTTCGCCTCAGTTTCTTATATCTTTGACTACTCGCTTTTGGCTCCGCCAAAGCTCGCAGGACTTCAGCTACGTCTCAGTTTTTTAGTATCAATTGACTACTCGCTTTTGGCTTCGCCAAAGCTCGCAAAACTTCGGCTTCGCCTCAGTTTCTTATATCTTTGACTACTCGCTTTTGGCTCCGCCAAAGCTCGCAGGACTTCAGCTACGTCTCAGTTTTTTAGTATCAATTGACTACTCGCTTTTGGCTTCGCCAAAGCTCGCAAAACTTCGGCTTCGCCTCAGTTTCTTATATCTTTGACTACTCGCTTTTGGCTCCGCCAAAGCTCGCAGGACTTCAGCTACGTCTCAGTTTTTTAGTATCAATTGACTACTCGCTTTTGACTTCGCCAAAGTTCGCAAAACTTCGGCTTCGCCTCAGTTTCTTATATCTTTGACTACTCGCTTTTGGCTCCGCCAAAGCTCGCAGGATTTCAGCTGCGTCTCAGTTTTTTAGTATCAATTGACTACTCGCTTTTGGCTTCGCCAAAGCTCGCAAAACTTCGGCTTCGTCTCAGTTTCTTATATCTTTGACTACTCGCTTTTGGCTCCGCCAAAGCTCGCAGGACTTCGGCTTCGCCTCAGTTTTTTGCTACTAAGGCGATGCCTAAGTTTTGCGAGAAGTCAATTAAAGTAGTAAAAAACTTCGGTTTCGCCCGAGGGGTTGAGCACTGTGAAAATGTGGTGTACTGGGTGATCCAAACTCGACACGCTCGGGCCATTTTTCTTGAAAACGGTTGGACATACATTTTCTTGCCATGTTGCAGCTGTCAATTTAGGCTTTTAAGCGAAAGTGCATATAAACCATTTCATGCAACGCCACGAATAATATTTTTTCCACCAACACCCCACTTGCGATACACCATCGAGAGGTCTTTTTCTGACGATTCAAAAATGTTAATACCTAAATTTCATAACTTGAACCGTTTTCATTTTATAAAAAAAAAATCTCATCTCGGGCTTCTCTAACAAAGAACTCATTACAAAAAACATAATGGTGTATTAGTAACTTAATAATATTAAAGTTTCGTATAAAAAAATACGAATATCCTGAAAAAAACCTGGCCTAATGGACGTCGAGTATGATGGATCATCCTGTATATGACTGCTGAAATGTCGCGAAAATGTTGAAAATATTAAATCAATTTTAGTGATTAGATTACTTCGACTTTTTGTGTTTTTACGTCGTTTTTACAAAATAATTATTTCAGGAACGATTTTTTCTGAAAATATCTATCCTTGTTTGCAATTCGCCCGAAACTACGATTTCAATTTTGGTGCTTTATGGTGATTATTCTCTCGATATATTCAGCGCAACCGCACATACTTAATTGAGCTTTAAAGAAAAGCGAATTAAAAAATACGAATTTATTTAATTTTTTTAATTTTTGAGTTGCAGCACTCTATTAACCGCCTTGGAGACATTGTAGGTGAAAAATTGAGTTTCCGCTTTTTTGTCGCACGAGATTAGTTTTGCGGAAGTTTCGAACTTTGCTATAAATTGACGGGAGCTTACAACTGTCGTCATAAAACACGCCTTTTGGCAGCTCGCTGCGGAAATTAATTTCACATTTTCTCTTAATAACCCACTTTTCATCTGGGTGACAGGGGGTGAATTGCCACTGAAATTTTATCGCGACAGTTATGAAATTCTAATCGCAGTTTTTTAACAAAATATCTCGCTTTTGTTCTTGAACAGCCGTGGGCTATCTCAATTTGATGAAAGAGAAAGAAGTTGTTGATTCGGTTGTCCCGCAGCGAGATTCATGGGCCAATATATCTTTTTCGACAAATCCTGAGGCTTTCTCAGGTGCTACATATCCACGGCGATCTAATGAGGCCATAGTTTGTCTTAGTAGGTACATGAGAAACGTTCGTTAAAAAATTCTTAAGCTGACAATTGAATAATAACGGGAATCGACGAATTTCTACTTGCACGAGTCGTACATTAGTTATTAGATGAGTTTTCTTTGGAACTTGAGTGCTTAATATTTTACAATTACATCGAGAAGTTTGCAAGAGTCAAGACTAACGTTTAGTTTTATTATACATCTTTTTATCTGAGCAGAAACACTAGAAAATGCAGCGTTTTAATCCGAATCCGACAATGATGAATGGGCACAAAAACCGCTAAGCATTGAAGCAAGAAAAGGCAAGGGGACACAACAGGAATAAAATAATAGAGTATTTCAACTGAAAATTTGTATTTATGTAGTTTTCAGCGCTGAAAAAACTCTCTAGAAAGTAATTCTGTGGACCTTTTAATTCTAAATTGAATTGAAAGCTTAAAGCCCTATTCCCTTATTCCCAAAGTCGTCAAAAATCGTCTTGTGCAAAAGGGCACTATCCAAAATTTTTGCTCCCTATATCTCAAAACTTTTGGATAGTGCCCTTTTGCACAGGACGACTTTGGAAATAAGGCACTAGGGACTTTTCCCAAAGTTTCAACTTTTAGATCCGGCATTTACAAATGATCTCATTTTGTAGAAAATTAAATTTTCTTTCCAAAAATTACCTTTAAAACCCATTTCTGACGTTCCGTTCTTAAGTTACAACGAAAAACGTTAAAATTTAAAATTTTCTAAAACTTCAATTGGCCATAAAAGACGAATGGAGCGTCTTAAAGAAGTACGGTTTGAGGCATTTTAAACAATTTTTAATCCTTTTTCACGTCGTATGCTCATCTCTTTAAAAAAATTCAAAATTTTCATGAATTCTACCACCACTTCTTATGTTTTATAATTCCATAAAGCTGAGGGCTTTATTTAATTCGTCCGGCATTTAGAAATGATCTCATTTTGTAGAAAATTAAATTTTCTTACCAAAAATTACCTTAAAAGCCCATTTCTGACATTCCGCTCTTAAGTTACAATAGTAGGGTGCTCGCTAGACTTTATCTTTCAACCAAGGGGCACTTACGAGTGAAAATGTATGGAGTATAAATTTTGGTTTCTAATGCCCTCGGTATGCTACTGTTAAATTCGTCCAAGGGTCGTCCTGTGACAAAGGGCACAAATCAAAATTTTCCAACTAACGCCGCCACGTGAAAGTTCATGTGGAGAAGTACCTTTCCTGAAAAATTCATGGTGATGTCTGTGCGGATTGTATTTTTTATTAATTTTGAAAGAAAAATATCACCATTGAACCATACGGGGCCACGGACCTTTGGAGGCGATTATCTCGGTTCGAGCATCGGCAAAAACGCATCATTTTTAGGGGCATATTTCCTTTCCAACACGATTACTCCAAATCGGGGCGGTTAATCGAAATTAATTATTCTTAATAAAAGATGTGCTATTTTATTTTGTTGACGATCGTCTTTACAGAATATTTTTAGAGCAATCAATAAAGGAGATAATTGTTTAAATCTGAGAGGAAGTAAAGAATTCATGCCATTGTAACGCTCGGATCTCCGCGCCCCCACCACGACTTTCGCTGCGTCCCGCCACTCCGCAACCCCTTGAGACGTCCACATCTACAATCTTAGAGAATATCCTGTATTCCTGAAAATAATGGAAATAAGACTTGGAACTCTTGAAAAGCACTTTTTATTTCATGTAGGTAAGAAAAACAATAATTTTTAATTTGAAAATTCTTCGTCGTCCTTCTCGTTGATCGGGGAACCTCCGTGATCGGGGGTCTTCCCTCATTTGAATTTCCTTCATGTTATTTTTACAAGATCGGTTTTCCCATACCGTGGCATGAAAAAATGCAGGAAACCTTATTTTTATTGCAAATGTAACTCTTGCTTATGCAGTCTTTCAAAATAATTTTTGGACAAATTAGGACAATAATATCTGAAATGGTTTTATGGGACGGCGGGTTATGTTTGAAGAGCTGGCCCAAGACCGTCGCCCACGTCGTTTTTCCCATCTATAACCTTCAGGTGACGGAAAATTAGGTCGAGAATTTAATTAATTCAACCAAATTTTGGTCTGAAAGAATAGAACTCTCAAGCAATGCTGCCTCAAACTGCCTTCGGTTGGAGGCAGTTTTTCTAGCGACTTAGTTAACGCAAGTAGGGCCCGTTAAATCGTTGATACATATAATTACTTCATCGTTGTTGGTTCAACACAAAAGTTTCCATATTTTTGAACGAGTTTTTGAATTTAATGTTGTCCAACTCTTGGTCTAACTTTTCGTCAAATCCTACATCGCCAAGTAATTCACATAAGTTTTTGTAAATTTTCCATCAATTTAGCGTCCCAACACCGCTGAACTAGCTTGTAGCATCAAATTCTGTTAGGGCATGAAATATACATTTTTTGGAAGTTTTGCTTCCGGAATGTTTCTTTACTATTTCCAGTTCTCATCCAAATCTCTGTATATAAATTCTCTGTCGACTCGAGATACTGATACAGACTTGCCAGTTATTCTCGTGCATTTTAAAGAATATCTCCAGAATACTCCAGAGGTTTGAATAAGAACTGGAAATAGTAAAGATACATTCCCGTTTAACCCACAGTCCATCAAATTAATTTGAAAGAAAAACTACTAAGCGGTTTTGGAAAGTTAACTTGCTGGGCTGGAAAATTTACCAATAGGTACTTCCGTGAATTACCTACTTAACAGTCGGTGGTGGGATTTGAGGAAACATAAAACCGTTTCAGATACATCTATTATTGTATTAATTTGTTCATAGATTATTTTTAAAGACTGCATAAGCAAGAGTTGAACTTGCATGCAGTTTGAAGCAGCATTGCTTGAGAGTTCTATTCTTTCAGACCAAAATTTGGTTGAATTAATTAAATAATCAATAGTAATACGACGAGTAGTCTCTTGATTGCCGCGGGTTTTGACGTCCGAATGGCTGTCAACTACGAGTCAAAATGGTAGATTTTTTTAGGCTAAAAAGAGGACGAGAGCTCGCTCGAGTCCTCTTTGGCCGAAAAAAATCTACCATTTGACAAGTAGTGCATCCATGAGGACTCAACAAGGCAACCAAGAGACTACGAATCGTATTTTGCAGATTATTTTATGAATTAAAGTATTGAGTAAGTAGTGTCAAGTTGACGTTGTAGTCTTATCACTGTAATCAGGATTACTGGTATGCTAAATACTCCTTTGGATTGGTTCAATACTTAATGAATAAAATAATCGACGTAATTTTCCGTCACCTGAAGGTTATAGATGGGAAAAACGACGTGGGTGACAGTCTTGGGCCAGCTCTTCAAACATAACCCGCTGTCCCATAAAACCATTTCAGATATTATTGTCCTAATTCGTCCAAAAATTATTTTTAAAGACTGCATAAGCAAGAGTTACATTTGCAATAAAAATAAGGTTTCCTGCATTTTTTCATGCCACGGTATGGGAAAACCGATCCTGTAAAAATAACATGAAGGAAATTCAAATGAGGGAAGACCCCCGATCACGGAGGTTCCCCGATCAACGAGAAGGACGACGAAGAATTTTCAAATTAAAAATTATTGTTTTTCTTACCTACATGAAATAAAAAGCGCTTTTCAAGAGTTCCAAGTCTTATTTCCATTATTTTCAGGAATACAGGATATTCTCTAAGATTGTAGATGTGGACGTCTCAAGGGGTTGCGGAGTGGCGGGACGCAGCGAAAGTCGTGGTGGGGGCGCGGAGATCCGAGCGTTACAATGGCATGAATTCTTTACTTCCTCTCAGATTTAAACAATTATCTCCTTTATTGATTGCGCTAAAAATATTCTGTAAAGACGATCGTCAACAAAATAAAATAGCACATCTTTTATTAAGAATAATTAATTTCGATTAACCGCCCCGATTTGGAGTAATCGTGTTGGAAAGGAAATATGCCCCTAAAAATGATGCGTTTTTGCCGATGCTCGAACCGAGATAATCGCCTCCAAAGGTCCGTGGCCCCGTATGGTTCAATGGAGATATTTTTCTTTCAAAATTAATAAAAAATACAATCCGCACAGACATCACCATGAATTTTTCAGGAAAGGTACTTCTCCACATGAACTTTGACGTGGCGGCGTTAGTTGGAAAATTTTGATTTGTGCCCTTTGTCACAGGACGACCCTTGGACGAATTTGACAGTAGCATACCGAGGGCATTAGAAACCAAAATTTATACTCCATACATTTTCACTCGCAAGTGCCCCATAATTCCTAAACTAAGCGACTTTTCTCCTCGCGAGCACCCTACTACAACGTAAAACATGGTAAAACGTTAAAATTTAAAATTTTATAAAACTTCGATTGGCCATAAAAGACGAATGGAGCGTCTTAAAGAAGTACGGTTTGAGGCATTTTAAACAATTTTTAATCCTTTCTCACGTTGTATGCTCATCTCTTCAAAAAAAATCCAAAATTGTTATTAATTCTACCACCACTTCTTATGTTTTATAATTCCATAAAGCTGAGGGCTTTATTTAATTCGTCCGGCATTTAGAAATGATCTCATTTTGTAGAAAATTAAATTTTCTTTTCAAAAATTACCTTAAAAGCCCATTTCTGACATTCCGCTCTTAAGTTACAACGTAAAACATGGTAAAACGTTAAAATTTAAAATTTTCTAAAACTTCAATTGGCCATAAAAGACGAATGGAGCGTCTTAAAGAAGTACGGCTTGTGGCATTTTAAACAATTTTTAATCCTTTCTCACGTTGTATGCTCATCTCTTCAAAAAAAATCCAAAATTGTTATTAATTCTACCACCACTTACAACGTACACCAGTTACAACGTAAAACATGGTAAAACGTTAAAATTTTAAATTTTCTAAAACTTCAATTGGCCATAAAAGACGAATTCAGCGTCTTAAAGAAGTACGGTTTGAGGCATTTTAAACAATTTTCAATCCTTTTTCACGTCGTATGCGCATCTCTTAAAAAAATCCAAAATTTTCATCAATTCTAACAGGTACCCCCCCTTCTTATGTGTTCTAATTCCATAAGGCTGAGGGCTTTATTTAAGTCGTCCGGCATTTAGAAATGATCTCATTTTGTAGAAAATTAAACTTTCTTTCCAAGAATTACCTTAAAAGCCCATTTCTGACGTTCCGTTCTTAAGTTACAACGTAAAACGTTAAAATTTAAAATTTTCTAAAACTTCAATTGGCCATAAAGGACGAATGGAGCGTCTTAAAGAAGTACGTCGTATGCGCATCTCTTAAAAAAAATCCAAAATTTTCATCAATTCTAACAGGTACCCCCCCCTTCTTATGTGTTCTAATTCCATAAGACTGAGGGCTTTATTTAAGTTGTCCAGCATTTAGAAATGATCTCATTTTGTAGAAAATTAAGTTTTCTTTCCAAAAATTACCTTAAAAGCCCATTTCTGACGTTCCGTTCTTAAGTTACAACGAAAAGCGTTAAATTTTTTAATTTTGTAAAGCTTCAATTTGGCCATAAAAGACGAATGGAGCGTCTAAAAGAAGTACGGTTTGCGGCATTTTAAACAATTTTCAATCCTTTTTCACGTCGTATGCTCATCTCTTAAAAAAATCCAAAATTTTCATCAATTCTACCAGGTACCCCCCCTTTCTTACGTTTTCTAATTCCATAAAGCTGAGGGCTTTATTTAAGTCGTCCGGCATTTAGAAATGATCTCATTTTGTAGAAAATTAAATTTCCTTTCCAAAAATTACCTTAAAAGCCCATTTCTGACGTTCCGTTCTTAAGTTCCAAATATATAGAAATCTGTGAGTTCCGGCGCCTAATGGGAGTCAAACAGGGGTGCACACTCTCACCGACAATTTTCCACACGTCGCTAAGTTGCGCTAGTGCGACTTTTTTGGGAGTAACTACCATTAAATATTGCCTGTTTTTCTCCCTCCAAACCAAATAGTTTTAAAAAAAACTACCGGCGCATTATCTGCCATCTTTTGCCTACATGTGGGTAAAATTTTACGACAGCACTTCGCTTTCCGTAGTAACAAAATCCTCACTTAACATCTCTATAGGTACGTTTGAAACTGGAGGCAACTTGTCCTTTAATCTATTTTTGTAATTCCTTAAAAAATAAAGAACTCTGACCCATTTCCGATAAAGTGGATCAGCTGCCCTACATTGCAGCGTCTCGATTATTTAAAACGGGCTAATCGCCCCATCCGTCTTCCACTCTTCCCATTCTTTGCTGAAAATCGCCTGAAGCGGCAAATGAAAATCGAGACTGCAGTTGAGCTATTTTAGTGAAACAGTTCCGTAATGAGCCACCGCTTCCGAGGAATGATGATTGCAGTGGTTATTATCTATCTCGTTCAATTATTATCAAAGCAGAGGTTAAACGAGCGACAGACTGAATCAATCTCGAGGAAAAATGCGATTCAATTCTAGCATTACCGGAGGCACGGTATTTTTTCGAAAATTGAATGCGAGAGCTTGGGGCTTACGGTTTTAATAAGTTTGCAAAATGTATGTATAAAGTTTGGGAAGCAATTTGCTCAATTTGCATAATAGTGTATATTGTATCGGTTAACTCACCTTATCACGATGGCCGTTATCAGTTTCGCCTTCTCCTTGCCGATGAAGACAGGTATGTGAATTCTCGACTTGGGAAAAAGCGGAGGATGAGGCACCAACATCATGATAGCATCCGTCAACTTAAGTTCTTTATAAGCGCCCTTCGCCGCCACTAAAGGGATCGATCCGAGCACAGTTGAGGGTTGAATTTGCGTTTTAGGGTGGCATCCTTCGGTCTCGTCTGGTCGAGCCTCCAACACCGAGTAAGCTACTTGAACTAATCTCGGGGGTGTCTTGACGACTTTTCCCGGCCTTCCTTCTTTATCGGGGGATGGAAGGGCTGGCCACCAGGATGAAGGGATGGTTATTTGGGCTAAACACACCCCGTCTTCTCCGTCGGGACTGCAGGCGGCGTGAAGGGCCGGTTTTGAGCCCAAAGTCGCATGGAGGACTATGCAAACCCTTTGGTGGTGGCGGGCTAAGAGGATCTGACGTCTTCCTCCAGGATCAGTTCCCGTGTGAAATAACACACGAAGCACGGGAGAATCCCGAGGGATTTCATTACGAACGATATGAGCTGACATGTCCAGATGGTGGGTGGTGAGGTCTTGCAAGTCTGTTACTGATGGCCCACTTGTATTCACAGGAAGAGGATCGGGTACCACGTATCTCGCCGGTACCGTCTGTTTGGTACTAAAAGGGCCATACGTGGCTCTTACCGAAATCGGATCCGAGCTTTGAAAAACGGTAAATCGATCCGTCGATAATAAAGTGCCAGTTGTGGGACTCTCCTCTAAGTTTGGTGGTGGAATGTAGTGTTGACGTGGCGATTGTTTCAAGAAGAACCCTCCGTCTTTGTTTTCGAAATGAACGTTCACGCATTTTGTAAAACCTGCAATTAATGGAAATAATTACAAATCCGACCCCGAGGAGGCAACCTCAAAAAAAATGTACCACGGACTAGGACTATACTGGACCATACTGGACTAAATCGGACTAAATGGAACTAAAGCTGACTAGACTGGACTAAAGCAGACTATGCTGGGACAAATTGGACTAAATTGCCTCAAGCGGCGCCCAAAATGTGTACTCTCCAGCGTCCAAATTTCATAGATGGGTGCGTTTTAGTTCGATTTAGTACAATTTAGTTGGATTTACTTCAATTTGACCCAGGCTAGTCCACTTAAGGCAAGTCTAGCCTGCCTTAGAGGGTGATTCTGTAACTTTTAACATCCATGTTGACTGTTTGTCTGTCACTTGTCATTATAACTTGATCTATGATTATAACATCGATGTTAAAAGTTACAGAATAAGGGTTAGTCCAGTCTAGTCAGCTGTAGTTCAATTTAGTCCGATTTAGTCCAGTCTAGTCCAATTTAGTCCTGCTAGTCCTGCTAAATGTCGTCCTGAAAAACTACAGACTGAGGAAAAATCTTGCAAAGATTTATTTCTAAATTATTTAAAATTCTCGGAGACAGACGGTATAAACTTATTTTTTTTCACAGAATTTGTAAATATACAGACTTTACCTTACAAGGACCAGAATGCAGTTAAAGAATTATTAAAAAATAACCGTGTTGAGATTTGAACGCGAATACAAAACATAGGGCATTCCATTTCTTGAATGTATGTGAAAGGGCCACTTCAATCATTAAAAATACGTCGTACCTCACGTCATGGAATTTATCGTTTAGGCATAACCAGCCGTTACCAGTCGTTTAGCCACAATGTATAACGCCGAATAATTTAGTCTGTGTTTAAATTTAAATTAAAATAGATTAATGCACACCACTTTCATCAACCAATGACCAATGACAGCAATTTGTTTATTGAAAATGGACCAATGACGTGACGCATGTGTTTTTATAACTGATAAAAAAATAGTTGGCCTTGGAAATAATGTCATGTCATCCAAAAACTATTTGCAAAATGCCTTCAAACACTCCCAAAACAGCATTAACATGTACCTACAATTTCGAGTGCCACGGACTAATGCAGTATTTCTGAAGGATAGAACTGTTAATCAACATTAATATAACAAGACCTTCAATTTTTATCGATTAAACTACTCAAGAATTTTAAACCAATCAAACGTCAAGAGTTTATAGACAGTCGACCAATCACCATGGTTTTGAACTGAAAAACACCACAAGTGAAAAGCAGGACGGTTTTCCAGCGAATCCAAATCGACCTCACTGCCATCAGCGATCTCTCCTCAGACCACAACCCCGTCCTGATGCACATCGGCGACGAGGCTAATGATCCCATCAATCCCACAGGGAAATTCACAAACTGGATTTCCTTCCGCAGAAACGTTGAGGAAAACTTCGGACCGATTCCAACTATTGATGATACTGCAGACCTTAACCGGGCTGTGGAATCATTCGAGTTGAAAATCTCCGAAGCCCTCAACGCTTCAACCAGAACCTTCCCCAGACCTCCCAACAAGCCCCCTCGTCTTCCCCCTCACATCCAAGCCATGGTAAGAGAGAGAAGAGAGGCCAAAAAGACTGCCGACAGAACGGGAGCCCGGATCGACAAAACCAGGTTTCACAACCTGGTTCACCAAGTCAGGTACGCGCTGAAGGATCTCCGTAACGAGAACTTTCAGACCCACCTGGAGTCCCTGAACATCGAGGACAGTTCTGTGTGGAAACTGGCCAAGACTCTTCGAAACGACCGCAAGCCACTCCCGGCAATTCACGGCCCCAGAGGACTCGTCTTCCGGGAGGAGGAGAAAGCCGAGGTGTTCGCCGAATGTCTGGAACTGCAATGCAGGGTCCCGATACCGGAGGACGCAGATCTCGACCACTACGACCTAGTGGAAGACTTCGCCGAAGTTTTCTGCCAGGAAGCCCCGGAAGACGACGATCACATTCGCCACACCTCCCCGGAGGAAGTCTTTAAGGTAATATCCAGCCTCAAAACGAGGAAAGCCCCAGGCCCCGACCAGATTCCCAATCTTGCCCTCAAAAATCTTCCGAAAAAAGCCATCGTTGCTCTGACTGGGATTTTCAACGCCATGTTCCGCCTTCGCTATTTCCCACCCCGGTGGAAATGCGCCAACGTAATCTTCATCCCCAAACCCGGCAAAGACCGAAAGTTCCCTCAGAACCATCGGCCAATCTCACTGCTCTCTGGTGTCAGCAAACTTGCTGAACGCCTCATTCGCTCTCGTCTCACCGAGATTGTCTCCGATCTCGGTATCATTCCCCCGGCTTTCAACCCAAACATTCCACGACCGATCAACTGATCAGAGTCACAGAGCTCTCCTCACGATGGCTTGACTGGGGTCACGTAGTAGGCGCTACCTTTTTTGATGTTTCAAAAGCTTTCGACACGGTCTGGCATGAGGGACTTATTTATAAGCTCGCTCATGCCGGAATCCCCGCGTCGATGGTCCAGATCATCAACTCCTTCTTGTCCGGTCGCTCCTTCAGAGCCAAAATTCAAAACTCCTTCTCAGAGGAGCACCCTCTCGAGGCAGGTGTCCCACAAGGCTCTGTACTCTCACCAACTCTCTTCGCTCTTTACGTGGCAGACATGCCACGCAGCCCAAACTCCACCTTGGCCGTCTACGCCGACGATACGTGCACCCTAGCACACTCCCGTAGCCCTCAGCTGCTTACCCAATACCTTCAGGAAGCAGCTGACAACCTGAGCGAATTCTTTCTTCGTTGGCGCATCGTCGTCAATCCCGAGAAAAGCTCCGCCCTATTCATCTCGCGCAGAAGAGAAGTGCCGCACGGCCATGTGACGATGGACGAGGAGGAGATTCAGTGGCACAACGAGGTCAAGTACCTCGGGGTCAAGCTGGATCGACGACTCAGCTTCATTCCTCACGTGGACTACTCAGTCGCCAAAGCCAAAATGGTAATTGGCCACCTCTATCCAATGCTGTGTAGAAGCAGCGGCTTATCTTTCGAGAATAAGCTGAGGCTCTACAAGGCAGTGGTTAGGCCAGCCATGACCTACGGCTCTGGCGCCTGGGGACACGTCTCTAATGCGCAACTCCAAAAGCTCCAAGTCATCCAGAATCGTTGTCTGAGGTACGCCTTTAACGCTCCCTGGTACGTCCGAAACACCCAGCTCCATCAAGAAGCAAACCTCCCGACAATCAAAGACTTCCTCTTTGAAACAAACACACGAACCTTTGCTCGAGCAGAGGTTCATCCCAATCCGCTAGTGAGAGATGCGGTCGACTACGACCCAGCGAATTCCAGAATTTCCAGAATTCGTCGTCCCAGGACGGCTCTCATCCACCCACCTTGAACCACTAATGTTTAGTATGTTGCAGGTAGACCACAGCAAGATTTCGTCGTTAACTTTCTTTTTCAGCGAACTCTCCCACCTAATGCCTCTCCTTGCCCCTCAGGCAAAACGCACCCCAGACCCTTCAGGTCTCCCCTCTAAGGTACTCCCCTCAGGAGTCCCTTACTTAACTTACCTCCATTGAAATTTCTTTTGTTGTTTAATCATCCGAATATAATTCGTGGTCTAATTTTTTCTGCAAAATTTGCTTATAAATACATTCGTAGCTTTTGCTTTTGGAAAATCGCCACTCGCGCTAAAGCGCTCATGACGATGTTCGTTGCAAAAGCTACTCATTTATTTGTTTCGCAAATTTTGTCGGAAAAAATCAGTACCACTCGTTATATTATATACGATAAAATTTCCGATTTTTTACCGAAAGTTTATTGAAGCCGATTGAAGCGATTTTATGATAAAAATTTGGAGCCCGAGCGTTTTAGCTCGAGGGCTTTAATCTTTTGAACATAATTCGACAAATTTTTTCAATCATAAAACCGCTTCAAGAAACTTGAAGTAAAAAATGAGAAATTTTATCGATAAATATTTAAGGTGGCGTTATATTTGGCAAGATTATTTCTGGAACCATCATCATAACGTACAAAACACCCATCATTATCCTGAAAACTTTTGTAAAATGATTTTAAATGACATTTAACAAACGTCACAGTGACATGCAGCGATTAAAAGGTCTTGGGATTTAATTGCTGATAAATGAAACAGTAAGAGGTTCTGATTGGTCAATTTGAGTTATTATAATTTTGCTATTGGTTATATGATTACAGTTAAAATAAATGAAGGAAATAATCGTTAATAATACCACATGTGCATGCTATTTAATCGGTTAAATTTTGAAAATGATTACGAAAGCTTGTTGCCGGTGGTAAAATAATAAGAACTAAATTGTCATTTATTAACTGCCCGAGAGCTTTAGCTCGAGGACATTTTATCTTTCATAGTAAATGGCAATTTAGTTCGAATTGTTTTACCTATACGGCAACAAAGCTTGAATAAGTATTCCTAAAATATAACCGATTGCAATAGCAATGCACGAGTGGCGTTCGGTAAGATTACTTCGCAAATTAAACTCTTTATTTTGATAAAAGTAAGATTTTTTAAACCGGGGTTGCTTATACTCAAAAGTCCAATAGGTTGTTGTAAACGAGCCTTTCAGTTCATTGACGGTTGAGGTTAGAAAACATCCAAACAAAATATCATTGAATTTTTAGATTATATCCAGGGAAATCGGCGTCCTTTATGTTCAAAAATACCTAAAAATGGTTTGTGGAAGGAAGACATTAGGTACGTGTGTGTAATATCTGTGTCTGGTGTCATATTTATGGACCTTAACTTCTCATAATTTTGTTTACGTGGTAATTATTTTCAACAGTGAAAAAATAGTGTTCAAGATCAAGTCGTCCACGAAACGATTAAATGGCTCGTGCAAACTACGATAAAATGCATTAACCGCTCTTAAATGAATATGGTTGGATTGAAAATTTAAAATGAATCTCATTAAGGGCCGATTTCATAATAAAAGTTAAAGGTCCTTTAAAGTTAATGTCGACTTTAAGGGGCATTTTGACCAATCAGGAGCAGCCATTTTGAAATATTGCTAGGCAAATACTTAAGGGACACTTTAATTTTGATTATGAAATCGACCCTAATTGGTTTAAAAGGTAATTTGGAAATAATCTTCTTAAAACTGTCCTTTTCCTTTTATAAACTTTTTGATTGCTTTTAAGAAATTGTACCCAAAGAAACTGGACTAGATAAAAACACTGCAGCTCTGCTGTCGTGTTTTTATTAGTTTTTAACAGTCAGTTTCTTCTCCTTCAATTTTCAAGCAACCAAATTTTCGTAAAATACCATAAAAACCGATAAAAATTCAACGCCTTATGTATTTACCTCCTACTAAAAGTCAATCACTCATCCTATCTCATGTCATGCGACAAGTCGTGCAAAAACATTGCCTAGACGTTTAAAAACATAACAAAATCATAAATAGAAGAATTGTTGATTAAGAAAAGATTTACCAAAAGGTTCGTGACAGCATATAATACGTGTCTCAAACCGATTTTCACAAAAAATTAATACACAAAAACTATTATTTATTGCGGACTTTTTCTCTAATCTGTCAATTTGTTTGACATATGCCTAACTAAATCCCGACATGAGTCCTACAACCGAATTCTGTAAGCACACAAGGAACGAAATAAGTCATTTACATACAAAATTTTATATAATCCGGAATGAAAAATTTAAAAACTATATTTCGTGAATTGCTGAAAAAAATTTGGTGTTTTTTTATAACTTGCATGAAATGTTTAGTCATCATACGGATTATGTTGACTTAAAAAAATTAACGAAATTTTCTTTAGTGCGGAAGATTCACTTTTCGCATGGTAATTCATTCTTCGCACTATAGTCTGCTTTAGTTCAGTCTAGTTCGCTTTAGTAAGTCTAGTTCACTTTAGTCCACTTCGTCCTGCTAGTCCCATAATAGTCCGGCCTAGTCCGACTACTTCAAATGATTTTTTCAATTTGTAGCTATTTTACCCTGTGTCGGACTAACGCAAAATAAATAGGACTAAACTGGACTAAATTCACTAAGCTCTTGACTAAACTGAACTTCGGGCCAAACTGGTCTAAATTGGACTAAATGAGACTAAATAGGACTGGATCGGACTAAATCGACCCAAAGGCGGACTAAATTCAAGGGCCTACCGCGGAATAAGGTAGTGGTTGCCCCCTCGTCCAACCCTGTGTTTACAATTAGCTGAGTAGTCAATTACCAGCTGCTACAAGAAACCCTCATCTCAACGGGAGGTAATTAACTCTAAAGAGGGGACATTTCAATTATACCAACGACAGATGCTTGAAAAAAATGACATTGTTGTACAAACTCCCGGAGAGTTTTTGTCAACTTTAAAACAAGCAAGAATTATAATTCAGGGCGCACCTCTAAAACAGGCACGATTTGCATAATTCGCCAAATCTCATCGAAAGCAAACTTCTAAATTAATGCCATTTGAATATCCACCCGATTCCAGGGGGAAAATCACTTCGATTCCACAAACTCGACTCAATTTCCACCATTAATACTTTGCACACACGCTCGTTTCCAAATTGAATTATTCGCTCGCTTGCATTTTACGATATTCTACTTGAATTTTTCCAGAATTCGAGCTTCCCTTGTTTCGAAACTAGCGGCTCTACAATAATAGAAATCCAAACTATGCCAGACAATAAATTTCAATTCTGTTACTGAATAAACATTAGAGGATAATTTAATTTTCGCTTTGACAGCAGTTTTGGTCTGTGGGGAAATTAATGGCGTAAACTGCCGCTCTGTTCTCTAAAAAAGAGCTGTCCAAACACTCAACGCGAATTCCAACTATATTTTTACTGGCAGCAGACCTACACCTGAAGTAGTTTGCAAACTGTTTTGTTAAATATTGTGGTTTGAACTACACGAGATGCTTGTCTATAAAGAGAACTGGAAAAAAGAACCAAACTGACATTAGAACTGACTAGTGAGTAGTGGAAATTAAATTTAATTAATCAATATGAAAAGCCAATGCGATATGTAACCTTCAATGGTGTGATCGTCTGAATTGAATGGTGGTAGGTACTAAATCTGTACCTAGTTGTAGTGCCTCCGCTTTATCATGTGATGAAAAAGGGCGATTAATAATCGCTTATAATACCACAAGTGCATGCTATTTAATCGGTTAAATTTTGAAAATGATTACGAAAGCTTGTTGCCGGTGGTAAAATAATGAGAACTAAATTGGCATTTATTATCTGATTAAAGCCCGAGAGCTTTAGCTCGAAGTTCGAATTGTTTTACCTATACGGCAACAAAGCTTGAGTAATTATTTCTAAAATTTAACCGATTGCAATAGCGATGCACGAGTGGTATTCGGTAAGATTATTTCACAAATTAAACTCTTGTTTTGATAAAATTATGATTTTTTAAACCGGGGTTGCCTATACTCAAAAGCCCAATATGATGTTGCGAACGAGCCTTTATAGCTCATTGACATTAATGACGTTTGAGGTTAGGAACCGTGCAAACAAAATGTTATTGAGTTTTTAGGATATATCCAGAAGAAATCAGCGTTCTTTATGTCCAAAAACACCTAAAATAGGGTTTTTGGAAAGACTTGTGTTTGGTGGTCGTATTTGTGGACCTTTATTTCCCATAATTTTGTTTAAGTGGTGATTTTCAGCAGTGAACAAATTGTGTTTAAAATCAAGTGGTCATCGGAAACGATTAAATGACTCGTGCAAACACCGATAAAATGCATTAATCACTCTTAAATGAACTTGATTGGATAGAAATTTAAAAATGAGTCTAATTGATTGGTTTAAAAGGAGATTTGAAAATAATCGTTATTAAATAATACAAAATATACTGTAGCTATATGTCTAGTCTAAATACTTTGAGCTGCCGTACAAATGCAATTCGCTGATGAGGGCCAATAAGCCCAAAACTGGTCCCAGGTTTTCAAGAACCAAGTACCTAAATTACTATTATCATTATAGGAATATTTTTAAAGTTTAAATTTTTTTCAATCTCTAAGTTTAATACTCCGAAATTGACACCCCCAGCTTAAACTCGAACGTGCGTTTGCCAAGTTTCAGTGAGATATATCCACTGGTTCTCAAGTTATTGTAATTATTATAGTTTTGCGCTTTTCAACCCCTAACTCCGACCAACCGGTATCGCTGAGATTTTCAGCTCAAAATCTCAACCCGTTCTCAATTTATCCGACAGACAGGGATGATGATAAGTGAGCGAATAATCACAAACTAAAGGGTGTCCGCATTATGCGTTGCACCAAAAAAACATTTTTTGCCGACGCGTACGTAGAGAATTGATTTAGGTTTGTTCACAATTTTTTCAAAAAGCGAATTATTTCACAGGGCCGTCTGAGAGTAAATTGAAAGCATAGTTTTCATTGGAATACCGTATACCTAATTATGTTGCATGCGATTATTCCTTTGTAGACGTTAAGTTCCATTGAAAGTTTGAAATTAAATTAATAAAGCCCCAGTCTCAAACGAAATGAAACGCGTCAGGATTCTCCATAATTATTAATATCCTGGTAATCCCCCATTGTGTTGCTCGATCCTCAAAGACAGCCAAGGCTCAAGTAGAAATAGTGCAAGCGCGTGGGGTTAATTATAAACGAGGTGCACTAATCTACAAGTGACACTTCAATACGGAACTAATTTCGAGTCACAGCCCCGGCCTAATTATAGCCCCACTTTCTGTCACAACTTTCGGGTAGGATTATACCCTAAACCTGTGTGCAAAAGAAAATTCATGTTTTTTTATGTAACGGCACTAATGGTCGTATTTTCACAACTTCTTTGTCAGGAATAACGGAATAAAGTTTGTCGTACAAGAGCTTTATCCTATCGAAACACGGCTTGGCTTTTAAGCCAATTTTTGAACTATTATTAACTCGGGATTTGTTTTAGTATTAAAGAAATCGATGTTGAGGTTATCGCTGATTCTAGTAAGCAAGGAGCGTCTGAGTTCAATGGTGTTATCAGAATTTAAAAATTCTTTACAGTTTCGAAGATATTCAGAAAAAACAGCGGGAAAGATGACGTCATCTTTCCATGATTTCTTGGAACTTCATAAGAAACACGTAGGAGTTAGGACAAACCAATACTCAGCCGACGTATTGAAATATCCTGAAGATTGGCAAGAAATCGTGGAAAGATGACGTCATCTTTCCCACTGTTTTTTCTGAATATCTTCAAAACGGTTAGAAATTTTTAAATTCTGATAACACCATTGGATCAGCCATAACCTCAACATCGATTTCTTGAGTTAAATCTTCCTTTAGTTCATTTTCAGGTGAATAAAAGATCGCCGCAATAAATTCAGGTAGATCGTCTACCGCAAATTGCTTCATAAAATTTACATGGAACAAATGAAGACGCATATTTTATCCGTGACGTCGTTTCCGCTCCACCATATTTTTAATTAAAACGATAATCACGTGAAAACCACAAGACATGTCTTTAAATAGGCCAATTTCGTATATAATCTCCGACTTCATCCACGAAGCTGTGACGTAACATTCTCCTAGTCATTAATCTTGAATAAAAAATGGTTGTGGATATTGCAGGAGCGAGGAGATATAAATGTCTCGCCATTATGGCATTAGTTTTGAAAAACATTCATCATATCGTAAGCTGTTCGCTTTAAACTTCCGCGAGAAAGATCCACCATGTGTGATCCGCCCACTTGCCTCTCTTTGAAGTCAATAAACAAATTATATTCTCGTGTAAATATTTGCTCCATAAATATTTAACAAACAATTCTTTAATATCGATTGTTTCCGTCCTGCGGTGTATATTGAGCAATCACCCTAATGAGGTCATGTGAGGGTAGTTTTACCCTCGGTTTTACCTGATGTAAAAGTATAATCCACGTTTACAAGCAAAATATCATTTATTATTTATCAGGAACAATAGTTTTGATTTTTGTGATAGAATCGGGGATATTGATTAGAAATGGTGGAGGCGCCGACTGCGTTTGCTGGTGACAGAGCTGGGCTACTCAGTACCCAGTATCGAAATGTACTTGAAGTACAGTACTGATTACTTTTGGTACTTAAAGTACCGGTACTTAAGTACTTTGAAAATTCGATACTGGTACTGGGTATTTCAAGTACTTCTTAAAAGTACTTGATACTGGTACTTGAATAATTTTTTCGAGCGAAGTATTTGTACTTGGTATTTTAAACCATGCGGCATCAAGTACTTAAGTATCGAGTACTTAAGTATCGAGGACTTAAGTATCGAGTACTTAAGTATCGAGGACTTAAGTATCGAGTACTTAAGTATCGAGGACTTAAGTATCGAGTACTTAAGTATCGAGTTCGGTACTGAATCTTCTACTGAAAAATGGGGGGTTTTTAGAATATTTATTAGGTTGGGGCATATCCAAGAACGACTTCACTTTGTTCATTTCTTAGAAGCCTGAAATTCGCAAAACAATACCATAAATCTTATTGAAATGGAGCACTTTTTGCGTGGTGTCGTTATCAGAACTCGAAATTATTACGGGCACGGGGTGCAGACTGCAATCCTGTCACTTTTTCATGTAAATACGATGGCACATGACATGTTTACAATCACCCTCACCGAAAACGCAGCGGTCTGGACGTCAGTCAAATGTTTTTTTGTAACATGTGCCATCTTATTTACATGAAAAATTGACAGGCAGACGGGAGCAAATGATATTCAGGGCCCCAATTTTTTTTACAAATTTGATATACCTACCGAAATTATCGCTAGCCCGCTGTCTATAAGAGTATACTCAATAACAAGTAGATACTTGAGTACTGCGTCAAGTAATGAAGTCCTGAAAGTACTTAAGTACCTTATTAAATACTCAGTCTCTTATTTTACTTAAGTACTATGTCAAGTACTTAAGTATTTTATGAAGTACTTAAGTACTTCATTAAATACTCAGTCCCTTATTTTACTCAGTACCTACTTTTAAGTATTGGTACTGGTACTGGGTACTTAACGTGTGCGCACTAGTAAAGTACTGGACTGCAATTTTCAAGTACTTCTATCCAGTACTGGTACTTGATACTTGAAGTACATTCAAAATATCAAGTACTAGTACTTGATACTTAAGTACTTTTTTTCGGTACTTGGCCCAGCTCTGGCTGGTGAACTCGATTTCGAAATTATATCGTTAGTGTATATCCGAAAAAGGCAGGGTCTTACTCATTCTGCAATGTCGCTTAGAATGATGTAATTCCTTTGTAGTGAAAATTAATTTTTTTATGAATCATGTCTTTGTCTTAATGCTCAAGGTGATAAAGGTAGGTACTGCCAAACTTTAATTTAGAATCTAGCACACTTTCCAGAACTACAAAAGGGTAGTTTTACGAATTTATAGTTAATTACCTGAAATCAAATTCACCTGAGTTTTACCGATTTGGATAATGCTAAATAGAGGAAAATAAAAAATAGGAATGCGGATGAATCCGCGTTTACGACTCTCTGACTGCACTTCAATTTACTTATTTGGTGTTAATGCCTCCATCTAGCGAATGTAAACAGTTATAAAACGTGTAAATTGAGTAGGATTTCTCTATCCATTCGTTAAAAATAAATTCATAAGGAAAATACATTTAACCCACATTATCTTTCAATAACAATGTTTCCTTTTAGGTCATTCAGTAAAGGATAAGTTGGTTATAATAAGGAAAAAAATTGGGGAAAGCTGGAAAAAGTTCCTAAAAGCCTTCTCTACGACATACTAAGTTTGCACACGCAGTGTTATTAGAAGAATTATTCTATAGGAAATTTTCTACAAGAAAGGTCCTATACATTTTTCTTATAGGACTTGCCGTTTAGGCCTCAGAATGTTGTTTAGCTCTCTAAAGTTTCGCACAAAATTGATTTGCGAAGAAAATTTTGATGTTTTGGGTTCCCAGGAACCCAAAGGAAGGATTCTTGACAAATGTCTGCCTGTGCGTTTGCGTGTATGTCCGTATGTCTGTCCGTGAGTCTGCGTGGTCCTGAAAGCGCTGCGGTTCAAACTAAAGAAGATATCGAGATGAAAGTTGGTAAATGTGTTGAGAGGGCAAATCGGTTGACCACATTATATGCAGATTTACACGTCTATATGGCGCTTCGCCTACGTTTACATAGGAAGCGCCTCCTATAAGTCCGGGGAAAAAGTGCGTTTCTTTTGCGAATGCTGCCTAATCGTTTGGAGATGGAATAAAATTTTATATAGAAGAATTGTTGGCAACAAATAGATCTACAAAAAAGTCCGCAACAGCATAGACGTATCTATGATAGGTAGCCTACAATAATTGTTATTGTGTTTTAATTTTTTGTAAAAGTCGGTTTGACTGTTTGTTGTGGGCTATTCTTCAAAGATACCTATATGCTGTCGCGGACTTTTTAGTAGATCTTTTCGTAGGCAACAATTAATCTATTTATGATTTTGTTATATCTTCAACAGTTTACTCAGCGTTCACTTTCTAAATTGTTAAAGCGGGGTTTTTCGCGGACTCGCAAGCAACGAATAACTGAAACGTTTTAAATAGGGTCAGTGGTTGACTTTTTTTCTATTTTTATTTAAATTTAACATTGTGGTTAAAATCCAGCTAGTAAATTCGGGTAAGTTCCATACTATTTTAAACTTTAAAACACAAACGTGACAAAACACTGTTCTCGTCTTGTGTAGTCAAGAGGTCTGACTGAGTGAGTCTGAGGCTCAAGGCCAAAAGTGAGGGCAAGACGTGAGGAAGTTTCGTACGTATACAGTAGTGGCAAAAAGTGACTAAAAACTAAAGCGATTTAATTTCTTTGTAATAATGGCGATAAGGTCTAATAGGGTCGAAAACCTTAAGATGTAGATACCATTTTTTCGAAAAATGTTATTTCCTTCCTTGACCCTGTTCCTTGTAGGCAGTGGTCGGAAGTAATGCATTACTGTAATGAAATTACTTTAGCTGGTAATGAATAATTGTAATGCATTACTTTTTTTAAATAGTAATGGGTAATTGTAATGCATTACATTTTTTTAGTAATTGTAATGGAAAACCATTACTTTTTCCATTACTTTTTTTACCCTTAATTGATAAACGCAAAAATAAAACTTTTATGAAAAATGTAATTCTGTGAAATGAAATAACCACCACAGGAAGTAGCTAGGTACTACTGGTATCAGAGTTAACCCTAACCCAGCGGGGTTGTTTACCTACCGCCTCCCAAGCAAACATTGATGCATTCTGAAGAGGTTTTCCTCCTATTTTTAGTAGCGATATTCTCTGCAATTACTCCGGATTAAATATTTCTACAGAATTGAAATAATTTCCTAGCTGAAGAAAATAAAACTAACTTTAGCCATCTCAAGCAGTGGTAAATTTTGAAACGCAATTGTTATTCAAATTAAATTAAAATTAAATAATAAATTTACTGTTTTAAAATAATACACCAACAGTTTTTTTATAACGTGGCATTTTTTAAAATTCCAATTAGAGTTGGCCGTGTCTGGAATGACGTATGTTTCAATTTACTGCAGATCTCAAAATCTGTCAGCTACAATTAGAAATTTAAGAAATGTCACGTTAAAAGTAATGTATAAAGTAATGCATTACATTTATTAAGTAATTGTAATTGTAATGCATTACTTTTTGAAAAAAGTAATGAGTAATTGTAATGCATTACAATTTCGACGAAGTAATGTGTAATGGTAATGAATTACTTTTTAAAAGTAATGTTCCGACCACTGCTTGTAGGTTATTCTTTTGCGATAAATTGGCACCTTCAATTAGAGGCCTGCACGGGCCGGGCCGGCCGATTAATATCGTGGATATGGGCCGGGCCGGGCCTGCATACGAATCGAAACGGGCCGGTCCGGGCCCAAAATTATTGCGATTGCAAATTATTCGAATCAAATCTCGTTTTCAAAATAATATATTTGGTTAAAATATACGATCATTTAAACGGCAAATTGTTGATCAAAAACGTCGATCTGAGATTTCGCAGCGTTGCATTTACTGATGTCGGCTCGGCAGGTTTCAGGTTTCTAGATAACAACAATAAATCCTAAATTATATTACGTTACGCTTTAATCAGTTTTAACTCTGGATTCAGCTTTCAGATTTTGAAATATGGTAATGTAAAAAATATATTCTGGATTCTGAAACTAAAGTTATCATGAATATCGTGAACACTTTTAAGGAACGCCTAATTTTTCTGCATACATACAAGCTACCGGGCCGGGCCGGGCCATTGCCGGGCCCATATATCAGTCGGGCCGGGCCGGGCCGGGCCTGACACAATATGTACGTAATTCAGATCGGGTCATACCGGGCTGTGATTTCTGAGTAACGGGCCGGGCCGGGCCCCTAAAAATCGGCCCGTGCAGGCCTCTACCTTCAATCGATAGAACCTACCTTTAGCGATAACCTGATCATATGGTTGGTTCACGATCTGTACGTTTACAAATTCTGTGAAAAAGTAGAAGTTTCCTCCGAGACTGCCTATTTTTTTCCTTATTGTCCCCCCTTACTGACTGGCCTATTTCTTACGAAAGTTTTTTATCGTGGACCTGGCGAACTTGACCCCGGATGTCAATTTTATTCAAGACTATTAAATAGCTTATTTATCTGTTTCTTATGTAATTAGTTTTATTATTTCAAATTAATGATTGTCTTGCCTTATCAAACGGAGAAATGAATGGATTCATTTTGTTCCTTGTTCTACTAAAACGATTCTCCAATTATTTTTCCTCGACTTTTCAAAATTTTAAATTAAAATTTGAAAATAATTACTGGGTTAACGGTCTACCTGAAACTGCTTATTAAGAAAGTGTCTTAAAAGATGAATGCGCCTTATAACCATAATAACTGGTGTTGTAAGTGGCTATTCATTGTGTAACGATCGCCGTTAATAGAAATGCCACCCTCAAATCTACCTAAAGCAAGGAAATATTATTATTCCAAGCCCGTCGGTATTCCTAAATAAACTCTTGAATATTAAAGTGAAAAAAAATACTGAAAGAATGCATAAATTGCATCGAAGCTCAGGTAAGACGCTTACCGACGTAAATGCGATTGTGGACGAATTCGTGCCTTTGTAATTGAAAGATTCATGGAATATGTATTTTATGGAAAGATGTTAAAAGCGGCTCCGACACATTGTGTAAATCTGGGGATCACCGCGTGTGACTTTCCAGTTTTCGGGTCACATCCGAAATCTTTCAGCGAAATATTAAACTTTGTATACGAGATTTCAGTTTACAAAGTTGAAAGAGATTCAGGGCAAGTTTATATTTTACGGCCACGTATGCACTAAAGTTGTTCACAGTTCACATGTGACCTCAGCTTCATTTAAAACGGGTCCAGACCAAATCACAGATTGGGTGAGTTATTTGAAAATGAGACGCCTTTAATTAATGCAGCTGAGGCGAGAGATTATCATATTTGAATAATAATGCATATTTGAATATAAATGTCAGTAAATACTTAGGATAAGACACAGTTGTTTTGTTAATAGAGTTTGTGTGTCGCATGTAAATGCTGGTAGGGATTTTTGCAACCCTCTCGATCGAAGGATGTCCACTATTAATCTTATATTTTGTACTGATTTGACAATTTAGGGTGGCTCATGACTCATCACCAAGAGGGTGGAAAGCACTTACGTCATCTTAGCAGGGGCCAACGTTTTTTCATCCATAAACGGAAGAACGGATTTAAAAAATTATTCGATTATAAACTTTGATAAAATTCTAATCCCGCACTCGGCGAAGTTTAAATGAACTTCCGGTGGATTGTCTATCCAAAGCTTTAATAATTGATGAGCGATCCGATAAGGCTCGGGTGTGGTCTGAAAATTCCATTCAATAAAGACGAGTGGCATTGTGTTAATGAGCAATAATTGTTTTATTGACTGCGAGGTGAACGCGCCAATAAAAGATTAGCGCGGGTCTTCATTTCCATTTTTATTAACGCAATTCCATGCATGACCCCTCCTGTGTTTTTCAAGGGACTGCAATAATTATAATGACATTTTTTCCCACAGCAAAAGTTCCGCCAAACTCCGATATGATTTATGGTCATATTCAAATTTTACAGTCACTTAGGTCTTTGGGAGATGTAAAAAATGCTCTGATGAGATAAAAAGGGTAATTATTTACGCTCCATTAGGGTCGATTCACGTTGTCAGGAGTTTATGAAAGCTTAAAAACGAAGCTGACGTCGATTCTGACCATTTCACGATATTATTCCCGTAGGACAGTCTATTCTGTAATCGCATTAACAATATCCTTTCAACAATAGAGGGATATTGTGGCAAGCGAGGCGTGTAAGTATATGGACGAAAATTGGTTCGTGTATTTCCTTGTAAAGCCATTTCAATTAGTCTTATTGATTAATTGTGTAAGCGGGATACACAAATTTATAGGTAGTTATCAGTAATTGTCTGCATTTACACTACCGAGGGTAATCCTCCAGGCAAGATGTACAAAGTAGGATTGCAGGATTCTCAGCTCGAATGTCGCCTCGAAAAAGTTAAATCTTTGCTGTAAAAAAAAATTATGCCTATGAATTTGTTGTTTTGCGGTATGGTAATTTTGATCACAAAAATAGTCCAAAAATGCATTTTTGCCGTGGTTTTTAGTGCCGTAGCAGAATGCGGAGGTACTCTTGTCTTTGCTTATTCGCTCGCTCGCTCGCTCGCTCGCTCGTCGTATCGATCGCTCCTCACTCTGTCCGTCGGATAACTTGAGAACGGATTGAGGTATCGAGCTGAAATTTGCTATACGGAATCTTGCCCAAAAAAGTAAGGCGGGGATTGCTTTTGGGCTATATCGGACCAAGGGGGTGGAAATTAGGGGTTGTAACTCAAAATTCCGCCTTATAAGTATTGGTCGAAATTAACGCCATTCGATACCCTTCCATTAATGATTCAAAAAGGTGTTATTCATGTTTTACAAAAAACCACCCTTAAAGGCTCTACAACCCCTAACATGAAGAAATACATAACGTCGGATAACTTGAGAACAGAGTGAGGTGTCGAGCTCAAATTTACTATACGGCTTTATACACTAAAAAGTAAGGCGGAGATTGCTTTTGGGTCATATCGGACCAAGGGGGTGGAAATTAGGGGTTGTAACTCAAAATTCCGCTTAATAAGTACTAGTCGAAATTGGCGTCATTCGATAGCTTTCCATTAATTATTCAAAAAAGGTGTCATTCATATTTTGCGAAAAACCACCCTTATAGGCGTTACAACCCCTAACATGCAGAAACACAAAAATACGAGAACTCAAAAACTACTCAACGTATCAAGGCAGAATTTGGTTTGTGAATTTCCAGTGACATTATAGGTGGATGGACAAATTTTCAAAAATATCTAACAAAGGGGATGAAATTTAAGGGTTGAAACTTGAAATTTCTTCAAGTAAATGGTAGCCTAAAATTACGGGGTTCGATAGATTTCGGTCAACTATTGAAAAAAGGTCTTATGAGTTTTCAATCTAAAACCAACCCCTGGGCCATTAACCACCCCTAACTCTTTGCAAGTCGATAATTACATTTTATTTATTTTTTCTGAAACCCTATTAGTTTATTTATGAACAACTGAAGTCAGTAAATACGCAAGGAGTTATGTCACACCGGAAAAATAAACTCACCCCTGTAAATCATAAAGGGGTGAAATCATGAGGTGTTGAAAACATGAATCTACAAATCACCTTAATTTTTCAACGAATTGGATTAGGGTGGTGAAATTGAAAACACAACTTCCTTTAGGGCATGTGGGGGTGGTGAAATAGGGGGTTGGAGTTTAGGGGTTGAAACGTCCATAAAGCCCTGTAATTTGACACAGAGAAGCAATATCTTCTGCGAAACTGTGACATCTTACACACTGCATCTTCGATAAGGGAAGAGCGAATTTTAGGAGAAAATTATCGAAGGGGATGAAAGTTAGGGGGTGGAAACTCGAATTTTCCATGAAGAATGTATAGTTGAAAATAATACCATTCGATAGCTTTCTATTGATGGTACAAAAAAGGTATTATTCATCATTCGCGAAAAACGACCCTTAAAGGCGATACAACCCCCTAACATGCTGAAACACAAAAATGCGAGAACTCAAAAACTGCTCAACGTATCTGGGTTAAATTTGATGTGGTAATTTACAGCGCCACTGTAGGCGGATGGGCAAATTTTCATTAATATCTAACAAGGGGGTTGAAATTTAAGGGTTGAAACTGGAAATTTTTTCATGTAAGTGGTGGAATAAAATTATGGGGTTCGATAGACTTCGGTCAACCATTGAAAAAAGTCTTATGAGTCTTCAACCTAAAACCAACCCCTACGCTACTAACAACCCTTAAGCCCTAGCAAGCGGAGTAAACACATTTTATTTTTTTTTTTGCTTTCTTCTGATTTGTTAATAATTCAACGTCATTTTCATTAATTTTTAACCCATCCACAATTTTTCAACCCCTTTCGTGATATGTGAACCCTCAAAGAGCAAAATTTACCCACACCGCTTCTTTTTCGTGTGATTTTCGCTAGTTCTACTTAACTACAGTACATTTTCATCTCTTTTGAGTTTTCATCCCCCTTAACGATTTTTCTCCCCCCCGAGCGTTAATTTTGTAAAATTCGCGCAGTTTTGCCTTTTTTCGGTAATAAATTTTACCGAATTTTACTCGTATGAATTGTTACTGAGTTTTTCACTTTTTCGACCCCTTCGCAATGTTTCAACCCCCAAAAGTCAAATTTGCATAATTGGCTTATTTTCGTGTTATTTTCTGTAATTCTACTTAATTACGATTAATTTTCATCCCTTTTAACTTTTCATCCCCCTGTACAATTTTTCAACCCCCTAAGTGTTTATTTTGCAAAATTCACGCAATTTAGTTTTCCTTCGGTAATAAATTAAACTCATTTGGATTATGTTTATCTTTTTCACTTTTCCAACCCCCTTCGCAACATTTCAACCCCCAAAAGCTAAATTTGCATAATTGGTTTACTTTCGTGTTATTTTCTGTAATTCTGCTTAATTACGATTAATTCTCATCCACTTTGACGTTTCATCCCCCTTTACAATTTTTCAACCCCCTAGGTGTTAATTTTGCCAAATTCGGATATTTTCGTTTTTCCTCGGTAATAAATTGAACCCATTTGGATGATGATTAAACTTTTCACTTTTTTCATCCCCCTTCGCAATGTTTCAAGTCTTCAAATGCAAAATTTACATAATTGGGTTAATTTGGTGTTATTTTCCGTAATTTTACTTAGCCACGGTTAATCCTCATACCTTTTGATTTTTTCATCCACCTTTACGATTTTTCAACCCCCTAAGTGCTAATTTTGCAAAATTCGCATAATTTCGTTTTTCGTCGGTCATAAAATTGAACGCATTTGGGATTCAGTTTACCTTTTACAATTTTTCAGTTTCCTTCTGTAATTCTACTTAACTTGGGTTAATTTTCACCCTCTTTGACTTTTCATCCCCCTTTACAATTTTTCAACCCCCTAAGCACCCATTTTACTAAATTCAATATTTCAACCCTCCAAGGGCTAAATTTGCATAATTGTCTTATTTTTGTATTATTTTCTGTAATTCTACTTAACTTGGGTTAATTTTCACCCTCTTTGACTTTTCATCCCCCTTTTTTTCATAATTTCGTCTTTTTAACACCACTGTGCGTCTGCGGAGGCACTACTACTAGGTGCAGATTTATAAAATCTGCACCCGACTCCACCAGTAAATTCAGCTCGCCCCTACATACACATTAACAAGGTAAACATCTACAGGGACACACATCGCATTGATACACATCTTTCGTTGGCTTTTAAGTTAAGCTCTTTAAAATCGTATACGATATTTATGTATGCACCATGCAATACCGATTTTCGAGTTATTTCTGTTTCAATTTTTGTGCTTTCATTCCTGATGGATTCACCTTCCTGAAGGGAAATGGGAATAACTTTGAATTAATTGTGAGCAAAATTATTAAACTCTACCATACTCTACGCACAATAATCGCTGTTACAAACCACACCCTCCTTTTACAAAATACTATATGATTATATGAATAACAAAATTTGAGATCAACTAGGTGTCAGAATAGTCTCGCTCTACGTGGCATTAAAATTTCACGGCTTTCACGACCTTAAGTTTTTTTTCAAGTTTTGCACGAACATCCGGAAGCTTCACCGAATATTCTCAAAAAGTGCTAACATATCGATAGCACGTTCAGCGGATATCTTTGTGCATGTCGCATGTTCACCGAATATTATGAAAAAGTGCAGTTTCAGTGAATCTTGTTGCGAATAATAGGCTACAGTATATCCACAGCACATTCGGCGCATATCTTTCAAAACGTGACAAAATATGTTGCAGAACATACTCTAGATATCCATTGCTTGCGGAAGAAAGACAGGTTAGCGATGTTCCCTGAGAATATTCTCCAAATATTCTCAGACAACGCTAACTTCCCGAGAATTTACATTCACGCAAAACTTTTGAGAATCCGTCACTTTTTATACATTTGTAAATTCAACAATGAGAAAATTCTCGGATTACAAATTTCGCGGCAAATTTACCATGGCACAATTTATCAAGATCGTGAAAAGAAATTAGTAAAATGCAATTGCATCAAAAAAAGAACGTGCTTTTACATTCTTTAAAAATCATAATTTTTAACTGATTTCTTGCCTCCTTGGGCTGTTTTGAAAAAAATTAGACTCTTTCGCTCGCACACATTTTCTTGTTTTCTAAAGTCCTGATTGAATTTAACAATTCTAGCTCAATAGCACCCTAGAATACAATGAAATATATTGTGTACAGTTTTATTTTTTTGAATACGATATCCATATTTGAAATCGGAATTTCTATGGAGCGAAAATTTTCGCTCAAAATGCGCTCAATAGAAATTCAGGCCTCCAATAAGGTTATATCCTAAAAAATAAAACTGTACAGTGCGTATTTCATTATATTCTAGGGTGCTATTGAACTACATTTGTATAATTTCCTCCAGCACTTTAGGAAAATAATGTATTTATTAAAAATGTGCGAGAGAGAAACAATTTAGCGAGGGGTTAACCACTTAGCGATTTTGGTGTACGGTTGTCTGGAATTTTGGCAATTTTCTAGCAATTTTGGCGATTTTTAGCGATTTTGGCGATTTTCTAGCGATTCTGGAGATTTTCTAGCGATTCTGGAATTTTCTAGCGATTCTGGCGATTTTCTAGCGATTTTGGCAATTTTCAAGCAAGTTTCCGACGATTTTCAAGCAAGTAAATGTAGCAATTAACTTTATTTAACTAAAGTCGGGCGTGCGGGCGGTTGTCGATGGCTCATTTACTAAAATCTACAATGCAAATGTTTTTCACCCCTAAAATGACATTTTTCAAACAAATGGCACTAAGGTTTTTGATCCGGCAATACAACAGCTGTCGAATTCGATAGGAAGAATATGCTTTTTTGTAAAATAAATTGAAACAAAGGCTCTTTTGCCACTAAAATGACATGTTTCTAAAAAATAGCACTAAGGTTTTCGGCTTGAGAAAAAATCAGTTATCAAATCCAGTAATAAAAATATACAGTTATGCATAGGTTTTTTTCACGGCAACATTTTTTGACCAAAAGGGCACAAGTGTCTCGTGGAATTATTTTCTCCAAAACAGTGAAGAAAATTGCAAAGTCATGAATTAGACCCTCTTTCTTATTAAGATTAAATTAATAAGAGCCACATTAAACAGTTTAAGGTTTTTTTTAGCAATATCTGGTATTCTATGACGATTATCATCGAACTTTATTATTTTTTATAACTTTGGTGGCGATTTCCGCTTGTTCTGTTTATTTTCTTGGCGATTTTTGGCAACTGTGGGCAGTTTTTAGCGATTTTGGCAATTTTAGCGACTTTGGCGATTTTCTAAGGATTTTGGCGATTTTTTAGCGATTTTGGCGATTTTCTTACAATTTGCGATTTTGTGTACACAAATTTACCATGTGGTTAACCCCTCGCAATTTAGCTTTAGTACAGTCTTTAAAAAAATTATAGATTCCCAATTAACTGGAAAAATATTGGTTTCTTGTATTTGAAAAAGCAATTACAATATTAGGGTCTTTAATAATATAATATATAATCTGTCCGGGATCCACACGACCGAGATTCACTCTATTTCCATGGCGATTCATTGTTGTCAACAATGGTTAGAGTGATACATATAAATTATTATTAGTCGATCCACATTCTGAAATATATTTAATATGCACGATGAAGTATAAAACGCGTTCTGCATAGGTAATATCTACTAGTAACACTGAATACGTGGACATATTGTAAATGTGAAGCATTGACATGCCACAAATTTTTGAATGGGAATATTTTATTGACATTTGACATAACACCTAAAAGACATCCATAGAGAAACATAGAAACACTGCTGCTTGTTTATCAGGCTGAATTATGTTTAATGGTCGTGCACAATGAAGCCAAAGTACATTGATCTGTAATCAAAAGATATCCACACAATGTGCCATGAACATTTTGTTATATTGAAGCATGTTTAATAGATATTCAATATGCAGGCAGAACGTTGTGGCGTGGTACATTATACGAAGCATATTCTAAGAATGTTCTCTGAATGTGCAGCAAAGAATATTCGACAAACCTTCCAGTACGAATACATAAATGATCCTTTCAGAATATGCATGTCATATTATGCGTTTTGCACATGACATTGAACATAATTAGAGCAAATTCCGAATCTTCATTGAATATCTTTATGCTGTGCGGGATGGTAACTACAAAATTATGTGAATATCAGCCGAACTACCCGATGACCCATCGAAGTGACCAAACAAGCTTTTACCCTCTTAGTATTCGATAGAATCAGCTAATGAGCAAAAGGCAAGATTTGTATGTTAACCTCTCTCATTGAACTCTTGTTTAATTAAATGTCGCCTCTCCGTCAATTAATATTAATGAATTTTTGTGGTCTATCGTCCTATGAGGCGCCATCACATTGCTTCAATTATTCGCCAGCATCAAAGAGAACATGTGTGCGAGAAACATGAACTTTGTATCTACCCTTCTGTGAAAGCCCTCATATTGAATTTCGCAAAAAAAGAACGGTGCAAATACTCATATTGACGAGCTGAATATCGTCGATAATCTGACAGGAAACGAGCATTTTTTACAGTAGGTCATGTGTGAGGCGGACGTGCACTATTTCCTACATTGGGTGTGGAATTTTAAAAGCAGGGGTGAATTGAATTTGCAGTTTCGTCCATTTCACCAAAGTCATCTTTATTCGTTTTTAAACAAGCTCCCAAAAGCACGTAAGTGTAAATTTGTTTGGGACTCCATAGAGCCGCTTTAATATGCATGTTAATCTTTATAATCTCGAGAATTCCGCGTTTTGAATATTTATCACAGGCCGTTTGCATGAAATATGCAAGAAGTCCTAGAGGAAAAAACGTGCGGGGGTTAAACCTGCATATTTATCAACACCTTAACCGGTTAATTTGTGTGGGGAATTTGCACTGAAACAATGGAACTAACCCGCACAAAAGAACATCAGGCACATTCCGGCCATTATGGCTACAAAAGAGCTTTTGGCACGCTTTCAGAGCTTTTGTTGGCGCAAAATTGACCGCTAGTTTGTATCCAATACGAGAGGATTCTGTTTTTACTGTTGGTATGTTTATTACATGGATGTCCGGCAGACATAGATGGATATGGAATGTCCACCGTACATTTAGATGTCAGATAAACTCCGGAACATGTTACCGTACATGATGCTACATTTTTTTAAGTGATTTAATGGGGGAATCTGGCGATAGTGCTTATTAATATTGGTAGTTGGATGGCTAATTATCTACCAATAATTTACCGATACGCTTACGTTACCTGTAAATCATGGAGCGGAACATCCACAATCTCATTTATAGATAAATAATTATTTACGGTTTCAATCTGATAAATTCAATAACAATAAAACAATAAAGTTCGATCGTAATTTCGTTTCAAATGAAAATAGTCCTTGTGTAGCGGTTTCAGGCTCATGTTCGCAGCTAGAGTAAATATTTTTGTGTTGAGGGGGATAATAATGACTTTTTTTATACATCGATGAACAGTTTCAATGGAGTCGAATCTCCTCTTGCATATACGCAGTGATCCCCTAAATCCCCAAAACGTGCCCTTTTGAAAGTAGTCATACAGCTGTTGCTGTCTGAAAATTTAACTATTTGTTGTTATAGCTTTTTAGCTTATTACAGACTTTATTATAAAATTTTTTGGTTTCAGCAATCTAAAGAAAGATAGGCTCGAAGATAGGTATAGTTGATCAAAGAAAGACAAATGCCTTAGACGAGGGGTAGACCACCTATGATTTCGGTGTACACCAATTTACCCATTTGCCATATTTACTATTCATTTACTCATTTACCATCCATTTTCTCACTTACCCTCCCTCATATTTACCATTAATTTACTCATTTACCATCCATTTACCAAATTACCCCTCGATTTACCCTTCATTTACTCATTTACTTTCTAATTACTTGTTTACTATTTCGTGGTCCAGTTCTTGAAGTGACTAGCCACAGCCCTTGAGACTCATTCCATATTCTTGGCAAGGAGGCAACCACTGCGTTAGTCCGCGGTACAGCCTTGGCTTTAGTCCGGTTTTAGTCCGTTAGTCCGATTCAGTCCTATTTAGTCTCATTTAATCCAATTTAGTCCAGTTTAGTCTGACTTAGTCCAGTTTAGTCCGATTTATTTTGCGTTAGTCCGACACAGTTTAGTGATAGTACAAGATTATGAAAAAATGCTGGAAGTTGAAAGTATCATTTGAAATAATAGGCAACTCTTGATAATTTGTTTATTAGCGGCTACATTTTGTAAGGAAAAACAATATTATTAAATCAGAAAAACCTTTTATGAACTGTGAAGTGGAAGTAGGATGACTTTGGCCACTTTCTAGAATTTTGATTTTCATTATTTGCCATTTTAGAATATTCTAGCATAAGACGAACATTCCTCTTGCCTCAGTATAAACGTTTTCGTTATCAATTACTGGAAAATTGAGGATCCAAAAGCTTCTTGCCTCCATTATATAAGAACGGAGTAGAACTAGGCCGGACTATTATAGGACTAGCAGGACGAAATGGACTAAATTGGACTAGACTGAACCAAAGCGGACTAGACTGGACTAAACTGGACTAAAGCGGACTAGACTAGACTAAACTGGACCAAAGCAGGCTAAATTCGACTAAATCGAACTAAATCGCACCCATTTCTGAAATTTAGACGCAGTGGAATACACATTTAGGGGGTCGCATGAGTCAATTTACTCCGATTTACTCTAATTAAGTTCGCTTTAGTCAAATTTAGTTCAATATGTCCCAGGCTATTCCGCTTCAGTCCAGTCTAGCCTGCTTTAGTCTAATCTAGTCAGCTTTAGTTCAATTTAGTCCAGTCTAGTCCAATTTAGTGCATTTAGTTTTTAAATAGTCCGACCTAGTCCTAGTCCGAGGTACATTTCTTTTGTGAGTGGTTACCCCCTCGATTCTTGGTGTATCGTCTGGGATACGTTACGCTGCAGAAAATAGGCGGAGTAAAAACTACATTTACTTGTCAGTAGTTAATCGAGGGGTAAGCTGCAGGGGAAATCTGGTGTACAGGTGCTGGGAAATCTTGGGGAAATCTGAGGAAATATCGGGGAAATCTTAGGTAATCTTGCAAAAAAAATTCCAGGAAATCCGAGGAAATCTTAGGAAATCTGGGGAAATCTGAGAAAATCTCGGAAAAATCTGGGGAAATCTCGAGTAAATGTTAGTAAATCTTGTGAAAAAAAATTTCGGGAAATCAGAGGAAATCCTGGGTAAATCCGAGGAAATCTTGGGAAATCTGACGACATCTTAGGGAAATCTGAGGAAATCTTGGGGAAATCTGAGGAAATGTGGGGAAATCTTGGGAAATCTGAGCAAAACTGGGGATATCTTTGCAAAAGGAAAAATAGTGTACAAAATTTTCCCCTGCGACTCATCCCTCGTAGTTAATTGTTTATAGAAAAGAGAATGTTTTTGATTTTTGCATTTATAAAAAACACAACAATATTGAAAAAAAATTGGCAGTGTCGGAGACGGTAAAAATTCTACTTTTTCCTCGACTTTTTCACAGAATTTGCAAATGTACCAATTAACTTCAACCAGCTATTATAACAATTATAAACAAAAATTGCTTCATCCCTAAAATGACATTTTTCGAAAAAATAGCATTAAGGCTTTCGATCCGGCAACAATAGTTATCGAATTCGATAATATGCCAGGAGCAGAAGTTAAATCCTATTTTTTTAACTTCTTCGCTTCGTGAAGCAGTAACTAAAATCCGAGCTAAAATCGATCGGAAAATCGAATCGCCAAATCAAATCATCAAATTTTTACTTTTCAGGGTCCTGGGAAACCAAAAAAGTGTTTTTTGAAAAATGTTTGTATCAGTAAATACGCTACTGGACCGATCTGGCTAATATTTGATTAGGTTTTGGGCTAAATCGGTCAAGAGAAAGTACAATTTTTTCACATCAACTTTAGAAACTTAAGTGCAAACCCCCATTTTTCACGTCACCATATGATATCTCTTCCAATTCTGCTTCTAAAAATGTATTCACACTTTGGGCCATTTTGGCCAAAAATCGGTGCTGTGAAACAATCTATGTATAAACTGTATATATATGTTTATTATTGAATTTGATAGCTGATATTTTACCGGGTACTATTTTTATCTAATTGCCATTTTAGCAGCAAACAGTAAAAGTTTTTACCGTCTCCGAGACGGCCAATTCTTTAAATCGTCATTAAAATACGAAAAATACACAGTAAAGTGATATATTGGCCATTGGTTAGCTCATTTTACGCAATATTTATACAATTATTATCCATTGCTGCGCACCTACTCATTTACTCATGATTTGGTAATTTACTTCTCAGTTATTCATTTATATGCCATTTGCTCATTACTCGTTATTTAGGTACTCATTTGCCATTCATTTTCCTATTCTCTATTTTACTATTTACCATTCTTTACCCATTTTACTCATTTACTGGTCATTTACGAGGTCATTTACTCATTTACCATCCATTTATTTTTCATTTACTCATTTACCATCCATTTTCTAGCCATTTACCATCATGTGTACACTCATTTATCTACCCCGGCCTTAGACCATCAATTATCAGTCGCAGCGTCACAAAAAGATTGTGAGGTCCTAAAAGAAAGCTCGACGGAAAAAAATTCAACGAAATTCGATATGAGGATAACATCCAAAAAATTGGTTGGTCTTGACCCATTTCCGTAAATCGATCGTAGAGATTATAAACCTTCAGTCAGGAACATGCTGAAAACAGGCAGTTTAATTCATCATGTTACATCATCGAGTCGATTTGTTTTTGCTCACCGATCCGGATCCTGCTTTCCTTCAACAACCTGCGAACCATTTCACATTGTTGCATTAAAATTTCCCTTCGACAATAAAACGCGTGTTGTACATAATAAAAGTTGGTCGAAAGCGACGCGTAAAAATACACCTAATCCTTGGAGAGTTGCGACGCGTAAGCATAAAAGAGCTTTTATTCACATCTGCGTTCCTACTCAACCGACTGGATCCGGAAAAGTAAATCCTCTCAACAAGAGAAGAGGACGTATTTTTCACACGAAACCGGAACGATTTTTATGCGAGGAAACAAATATTTGTTTCTGCAGGTATGGAATTTGTTCTCGTGAGCTGCGAGAAGGGGAAGGATGAAAAAGGTATTCTCGGCATAATTGCTGAAACTCCCTCTTAATTGACATTTCCGGTTTTGCATTTTTCTTCCCACACTCGTTCTGGCTGAGAGCGACAGTTCTAATTTTTGCAATAATGGAACGCCGGCAATTTCCTCGACCGAAACTGTCATTCCTCATTCATAATGCACGAAGAAAATGAAACTTCAGGACCGATGTGTATGGGTCGATAAAAGGGTGGTGGCTACGTTTTTACGTTCTAATTGTGGACGTCAAAAATTATTCAATCGAAAAGCCGCAGAATTGATGGAAGATAAACACGCAAGGCCTCATTAGCCGTAATTTTGGTCGGTCGTACCCTCAAATTCGGGCCTTGCTTAATTAACAAAACCAACTAATTGTACAAGATGGTTGTGTCCACTTTATGCCCATTTACATTACAATGATGTAATGCGGGCTTTTAGGCCATCGCCGAATCCACTCATAAATTTTAATCCGTCTAGTTTTGTTACAGTTTTGGTTCTATCTTGATTAGCGACCGCGATCCATCATAAAAGTCGACGTTCAGCTAGGTTTAAGCGGATTTTTTGTGCTTTATCGGGGCGCCACTTTCTGAATAAAAAATTTTCTGATTTTTGTGCGAGTGGTCATTTATGAGGGATTTTAAGAACGTGTCTCAGCAAATTCTCCGGAAAAGTCAATATTTGCTGAATTTCTGAGGAGATTCTTCTAAGTCGACGAGAATTTAAACAAACTTCAAAGAGACATGTTTCTTCGGGGAAAAGTATTCCAGTCTGAAATTAAATTACTTCACCCACGTTACCATAAGAGAAAGCCACTACTCTAATTGAAAAATAAAATATCCTCCTATCAGATTTGGCTACAGAATGCAAACCAAGTCGACTGGCAATATCACCTTGATCTTGCCCCTCATTCGGGAAGTTCAAGTAAAATAAATTATTATCCTTTAGATAAAAGAAGATATTAACTCGAGCCAAACATTCTGAGAATTATGACACCGTCTATGTTTTCCAGTTCTAAAAAAAGCAGCTCCATTAGCGATCCTGTAAACCCACCTGAAACCAAGTGTTAATTTCCATTTTTCAGCGATAGCGCGACTTTGTCTCCTGCAAATGGTTTTCGGAGGATCCAAAATTAAAACTCGAGGGTCATCAGCCCCTTAAAAATCTTTATCTTGTCCCTTTTTTTCATGTTATCTATAATAAACGGGTCTGGGTGGAGAAATACGGCGACGTTTGCTTTTTTAACAGCATTTTTATTATCCAATTTCATGATAAAAGTTTACGCTAAGTATAATTCCACCCCTTGGAATGCAAATAAAGAAGAAGCCACACACGGTAAATATTTACAATCGTTAGTTGGAATATGAAACAAATCGCTCGCTATCAACACAAACGAGCCGTATAATTGCCATCAATAAAAGCAATTTAATTAATAGCTACTTACAAGTCGAGCTAAAAAATCTGAGATTCAGTGACTCCCAAAGGGAAATCAACGGTAAATCTCAGCAAGATGAAAGCCGTTTGAAAACATGCAAATACACCTGCATTTCCGTCGAGTCTCAAAGCAAATCGTTGCAAAGAAGCTCTCTAAATCGAACCGAAAAAGTGCAATCGAGTGAAAACCGCTTCGTGTTGCAAAAATTTGTCACTAGACAGTTATCACCAGCAGGTGACGCTGTGAAACTTTACCAACTTCCCTCCTGCAGATTAGCATTAATTATCGCACATAAATCCAATAAAGCTGAAAACAGGTATTTTCCAAGTAAATTAAGGTAATTATTTCCTTCCCTAATTCATTTAAACCGGCATTGTCACGCCTTAGAATGGAAAATAACTTGTCATATGCATCACTGTAATAAAACTGGAGTGGGCGATAAAGTTTAAATCGATTGGATGATGACATATTTACATCAATAAATTATTTACGACCGGTCCAAATTTATCGATAGTGACATCTGGAAAAGCTGCACAATTCGGTCCAAATGTCTATTGAAAGGAAGGTGAAATTAGACATTCTTGGATTTTTGGGTTCTAGATCGTCATTAGAATTATTCCTTATTTCCATATCCCCACTCCAATGAGAACTGTCATATTTGACATTTGCTCTTAGGACAACCATTCCATTCATTTTACGTGGGGGTAAGGTGGTTTTTAATAAAATTCTAATAATTTAATTGATAAATCGCCATATTCCAATACATTTTGAGTGCCAAAGTTGTTCCTGGGAGATTTGCAACAGCGTTTGACTGCCAGAAAGTTTTAAAATTTAAATTTGATTGGGTTATGACATATTTGAGGTTATGACGAAAGTGAGTAATTATTGATAATACTGCATAATATCTAACATAAATTGAACGATAGTGCCCTCCTTTTGTGTAGTGGTACCCTGCATGCCAAGGGGCATGCGAAATGTAGACAAAAGTTTGTTTAGTTTGCCACTGGAAAAGAATGTTTTGGTGCTGTTATATTATACAGATATAGATAGAGCAACTACATCACACAGTGTGCAGTTAGTGACAATAACTATTTCTACAGATGTTATGGGTATGGTTGAACACAGTGTTCCTTATTCTAACTGACCTTAAGATGCATCATAACAGGCATATATGCTACTTACTCCGCTATTTCCTATGGCAAATTAAAGAAACTTTTATCTAGATTTCGCATGCCGCTATGGGAGCAGCCTACCACTGCACAAAATGAGGGCACTATCAATCAATTTATGTTAGATGTTATGCAATATTATCAATAAATTACTTGTTTTTGTCATAACCTCAATTATGCCATACGCCATAACCCAATAAAATTTAAATTTTAAAACTTTCTGGCAGTCAAACGCTGTCGCAAATCTTCCAGAAACAACTTGGCACCTCGAAATAAATTGGAATAGGGCGATTTATCACTTAAATAATTAGAATTTTATTAAAAACCACCTTAGCCCCAGTAAAATGAATGAGATGGTTGTCCTACGAGCAAATGTCAAATGTGACAGTTCTCTTCGGAGTGGGGATATGGAAGTAACGAATTGGGCTGATGACTTCTAAAACTTATTTAGAACATTAGCTTCATCTGAACATATTGAAAGGAAGGATGTAAGTGATTATTTCTCTTCGTAATAGAATAACATACTTGGTTATATTGGTGAATCAGAAAATATATTTAGTTCCTCATTCCAGAATTCATTCATGTACCCTCGCCACTGAATAATAGTGGAAATTTTAAATGAGGCCGAAGTCCATCGAGTGAAAAGTATGGAGAATCCGTCTACAGCGATTTTAAAAATGTTTGGAAGCGGATTGTTGAATGCAGTTACTTTTTACAATTCATTGCATATACCGTGCGGATGATAAAAACTGCCCCGAGCTATAAAAAATTGCAAAAAATCGTACAGCAATGTACAGTATGCGTAGGTGAAAATGCCCACCCGGGAAGGTGGGAGACAAACACTGCATGTCTGGTCCACTTCAGTTGCAAGTCGGAGTGGGAAATATCGATCTGTTCTTCAGGTAAGTACGAGCTTCCTGTTTAAGTAATTTAACCCGAGACAAGGCGCGTATTGAAATTTGCGTTCTTGATGGCCGCTTTTAGAAATCTGCCCTACGCGCATTTTTTTTTTAAACTTTCCCGCATCAATGATCTGTTATTAACTTTTCGTTACAATTTAACACGAGGGACGTAGGTACTGAAATAAATCTCAACATAAAGATCATTAGGTAATCGAGTCATTAATGTCTAAATCATGATTGCGATTAGTGATTTAAATCTAATCAGGCTTCAATGAAAGTTTGCCAATCGATTTAAATCGAGGTTAAGGCGTTGAATGCGATTGGTTCGTATCGATTGCAATCGATCGCCGCGTTGAACGGCCCTATTAATCTTCACAAATTAAAGGGAGGTTTTTACGAATAATATGTTAAAACTAGGAACGAATTTTTCGCTAAAATTAGCACCTCCATTATTAACGTCTGTTTAATTTAATTTCTACCATTTTCTTTATATTGAAACCATTAATGTGTTATATGGGTCGAAATTGTTACGTTACATAACAATAATTATTTAAGACGGTCTTGACAAGGTATAACCGTCATTTATATGACACTATTTTGAGTGGAGTGTTATGCCTCCAGAGGAGCTTAAGTTCATCATTATTTGAAATTTTGCAAAATGCCAAAGTGACGCCCAACAAAAGCGAGCAGAAAATTTTCAATTTTTTCGTTTGAAAATAAAATATTGTATTTTATTCGGAGTTTAAGTGACATTATGTGACTCGTATGGATTTAGTTCGCCTCGCTCCGCTCGGCGCTTAAACTTCCATACTCCGTCACATGATGTCCTACTTAAACTCCTAATTAAATAAATATCTATTATTTTCAAACGTCATTTAACAGTAAATTACTTAAATGACTGTGTTGGAAAGGTACGACCGTCACTTCTAGCGGCTAAATTTTGAGTGTTTCAAGATAATTTACAGTTTATTTGTAGCAACAATGACTGCATTGTTGCTGCCCTCAAGGAGCCCCCTTCGCGGTAAAAAAAAATTCAATGTGAAAAAAAAGAAAAAATAAATTAGGTAGGTGTAGTGTATAGCAGTTACACCCCCCCAGTTTTGCCAGTTGGCAAATTTCGGATGTCGTCCAGTTACATTCGGCAAACTAAAACCGGGCACCATGCTTTTTCGAAATTAAATCGCAGAGTTTCATAAAATACCTACTCGATAGCCGGCCTGGCAGGCATAAAACTTACCTAATTGGCAAAAAAAATCTGCCTTACCAAAGTTAAATTTTTCATTTTCTTCATTACTTTATTTGTAAGTATTATTGTGAAGTGTTTGGAAAATTCGATTGTTTTAAATTGCCAAATTTTTATTTACCCCTCCCCCCCCAAGTCATATAAAGAGATACGGTTCTGTGATGGGTAGGCCTTCAAGCAACTTTGCCCAGGGCCCCCAAAGTTAACTCTGCGTTTGAAGATTAAGTATTCTATTTTATTCAGAGTTTAAGTGACATTATGTGACTCGTATGTCTTACTAATGCCCGATAGCACCGCCGATGATTAATGCTAATCATGTTTAAAATCCTGGTTACAATTGTCGAAACAATCCATTAATGTCAGTTTAGCCACTGATTAGCGCTAATCAGGCAGCAGCGGTGCAAGCGGCCCTTAAACTCCTAATAAAATAAATATCTATTATTAAAGTTTTATACTGATCTAAGTGTAGGTATACCTCAGTTACAGGGAATTTACAAGGACGTTTTCAATTATTAATAATTTGAAGATTTCTGATTTTGAGAATAACTAGGTATTTTATAAAACCTTCCTGACATTATGAATTATTTAAACGTGTGTGATTCTCAGAGGTTAACCTAACACCTCCAGGTAATTTGTTTATGAATTTATGACACACGAGTGATACCATTTTTCCATCCTTTCATGCATGGTAAACAATTTCGACCCATATAACACATTAATGGTTTCAATATAAAGAAAATGGTAGGAATTAAATTAAACAGACGTTAATAATGGAGGTGCTAATTTTAGCGAAAAATTCGTTCCTAGTTTTAACATATTATTCGTAAAAACCTCCCTTTAATTTGTGAAGATTAATAGGGCCGTTCAACGCGGCGATCGATTGCAATCGATACGAACCAATCGCATTCAACGCCTTAACCTCGATTTAAATCGATTGGAAAACTTTCATTGAAGCCTGATTAGATTTAAATCACTAATCGCAATCATGATTTAGACATTAATGACTCGATTACCTAATGATCTTTATGTTGAGATTTATTTCAGTACCTACGTCCCTCGTGTTAAATTGTAACGAAAAGTTAATAACAAATCATTGATGCGGGAAAGTTTAAAAAAAAAATGCGCGTAGGGCAGATTTCTAAAAGCGGCCATCAAGAACGCAAATTTCAATACGCGCCTTGTCTCGGGTTAAATTACTTAAACAGGAAGCTCGTACTTACCTGAAGAACAGATCGATATTTCCCACTCCGACTTGCAACTGAAGTGGACCAGACATGCAGTGTTTGTCTCCCACCTTCCCGGTTGGGCATTTTCACCTACGCATACTGTACGTCAAACTTATATCATTTTAAAAATACTACATTTCGAACACTTGGCAGCCGCCAAAAATAACTTTTTCGTAAAAAAAATTTTTTTGACAAATTATTTCTAATGAATTGAAACTTGTGATGCCATCATTAATCTCAGAAAAAAATACTCTTTCTAAATAGTGAAAAAAAATGGTAGGTGTCCATTTAAAATAAGAATATATTTACTATAATCAACTAGGCCTAAAAAACTTTTTTCAATAATCCATAGAATGAAGTATTTTAAAAATGATTTAAATTTGACGTATCATACGCTGTAGCGCGGGGCATTTTTTGTCCACACGACTACACGGTATAACTCAAATGTGATGTTATAATCGGTTATAATAGATAATTTTCGATCAATTATTTTGTCTGTTTGGTACGGAAGCGTAGAAGTGCCACATTTTTCTCTGTTTTTATTTCCAAATTACCACAAAAAATGTGTAAATTTCGGAAGAAAAAACTGCACACAAAAACTGTTAATTTACAGAAAAACTGTAAATTTACACAAAGACTGTAAATTTACAGAAAAACCTCGAGAAAAACTGTAAATTTACACTTGCAGCACCCACTCACGTTCATAGTCCGCTCCACGCGGTGGCCGTTGTTGTTTGGCGAGAATTTTAAAATTTTTTGTGTAAATTGACAGTTTTTGTGTAAATCGACAGTTTTTGTGTAAAACAGACTTTGTGTAAATTTACAGTTTCTCTGTTTTACAGTTTTTGTGTAAATGTACAGCTTTTGTGTAAATTTACAGTTTTTGTGAATATTTACAGTTTTTGTGTTTTACAGTTTTTTCTTCCGAAATATTATTTTTTTAAATTTTTTGTGTAAATCGACAGTTTTTGTGTAAAACTGGGGGGTATTTCACACCCCAAAAATTTGTACACCACTGCCGAATTTTCAGGGCACTGCCGTAAATTTGTACACCACTGCCGACTGTGAAGTCCCCCGACTGTCGAATTTGCTCAATTTTTGCAACCACTGCCTAACATTGCCCACTAACACTGCCGAAAATTTGTCCACCACTGCCGACTGTGAAATCCCCCCCATGTAAAACAGACTGTGTAAATTTACAGTTTTTGTGTAAATTTACAGTTTCTCTGTTTTACAGTTTTTGTGTAAATGTACAGCTTTTGTGTAAATTTACAGTTTTTGTGTATATTTACAGTTTTTGTGTAAATTTACAGTTTTTTCTTCCGAAATATACATTTTTTGTGGTAATTTGGAATTAAAAAAAGAGAAAAATGTGGCACTTCTACGCTTCCGTATTTTGGCAATTTTGGCGCACCGTACGTAATACAGACTATAGAAAAAATTAATAGAATCATTTTTGTAAGAAATTTCGTAGTCTTCTTTATTTTTGGTGTGAAACACTTTTTTCGTAGGACCTATAAATAGTAATTTGGGAAATATTAACGAAAAACCAAAAAAGGACCTATTTTGTGGTCTCCCTTCTTCCGCTCACCCCTTAGGGCAGGGGTAAGGACTAAATTAGGCCCTCCTTGACTGGACTAATAGAGCTCCAGTGCAAAGGAAGCCTTAAATTTCGATAATTTGATATTGTCTCGGATATTTCGTAATTGACGAATGCATATTTTTTTGCACAAAAAAAGTTTTTCTTTCTTGTTCTGCGGAAGATAATTTTTTGACCGAAAATATTGCACCTATAAAGTCGGAAAAAACGATATTTAAGCGCTGAATGAACTCTGCTAGAGTAGGGTGCCTCCGTAAAACTGCACCTCTGCTCTCTTACTTGTCAATTTTTAACATTTTCCCCTCTTCCATTGAACCCCTCAATATTCAATCTTATTCCGGATTGAAAACTTTTAAGATATTCTATTGTTTGTCTTTTCAGTTGCTATCAATCCGATTGCTGATCTTTTCGGTTGCTATATAGCGATTCTTAATAAAATGGCAAGTACTTTTACCTGTTGCCGTGATTTTCAATTGAATTTCACATTAATTTTCCTCGTAATTTTCAATTCCCCGTGGTAACACCTGTAAAAATTGCTAACTAGCCAATCGGATGTCTTAATAGTTTTCAATATTGAAAGGCTTTCAATGTCATCCAGAATTCGCGAAAATCAGCTGCTAATAGATGGCATTGCTAAACCACAAAATGGCGGTTTCACCCCATTGGGGAGCCGGAAGTGAGAATTCTAGCGTGACGTTCCTGACAGTGTCAGTTGGTGACATCAGTGACATCGATACGTGGATTTTTTAGAAGCCAAGTTTTCCTGGATTTACAATGTTCCACATAAGTACACAAAACGTAAAATTCCACAGAATTATTCACAAAATTTCGAGTCAGCGAGAGGATGTCTCCTAACAAAACTACTACCTAACCTCGCAACTGACAACTGACTGACGTAAGCCGAAATTATGATGACGGACGTTTAAAAGTATTTCCGTATCCTGTCTCTCAGTGTAGTTAAAGTATTGCCACCAGATGTCAGACACTTTGCTGATTTTCGCGAATAAGACTGAATGTAGTAATGTTGAGCACCCCTTCCTCTCCAAAGGCACGCCATTGCAAACTGTTTTTCAAGTCCGTCAAAATTTCTGTGACTGTCAATAAACAATAGGGGTTAAAGGAAGTTGAAAGTCATAGTTTGTGCCTCGGTTTGTGCTTTTTGACACTGACAAGAATTTTGACAGAACTGAAAGTCGGTTGACTGGAAAAAACCTGATGCGTTCGTTAGAAAGCTTTGGGTTTGGGCTCTACTTTATTACATTAGTCGAATCAATAGCGGTCTGTATATTGCTCGGTAGGTTAATTATTAAACGTTAAACGTTAGTCTGGTCTACAATAAAATTAAGTTTAAAGCAAGGCCATGTGTCAAAAATGGAAAATGGCAGGAATTTTTCGATGTTTTTTTTATTAACGAATCTCAATCAACAATAATAATCAACATTCAAAATGAAGATACCCATATTTTTCACGAGATTTTTCATCAAATACGTTGTTAGGGCGTTCATAGGGATGTAAAATACCCGGGTATTTATATTTTGGGGTAAATACCCGGGTATTTACCCAAAAAAAGGGTAAATTCACTGCAATTGCTATCTATAATCATACTTGTGTGTAAGCATAGATATTTGTGTGTAAGCATAGATATACGACGATCAATTGTGTGTAAATAACGAGGGGCTACTCACTACAGGCATTTGGTGTACACTCGACCGGCATTGATGGCATTAATTGGCATTATTGGCATTAATCGGCATTTTTGGCATTAATCGGCATTTTTGGCATTAATCGGCATTTTTGGCATTAATCGGCATTTTTAGCATTAAACGGCATTTTTTGGCATTAATCGGCATTTTTTGGCATTTTCCGTCCGACATTAATCGGGCGTTTTCGGAATTTAATGCTCTAAAGGTCGCGAAGTCTTGTCTCGTCAGTCGTCTGCACACTGCACAGCAAAACAATAAGATAAAGTCTCGCTCCCCCGGTGGCGGTGGGGGAAATACAAACCCACAGACACATGTTTCGCCCTTTTTAGGCCTCATCAGTGCGAGACATTGTCTTTACCCCACCGGGGGAACATATTTTGAAAGACACTCCAAAGCCTAAATGCGAGGCTTCGCCAAGATTAAAAGTGAACAAAGTCTTGGGTACGGCGCGAAGTCTCGCATTTAGGCTTTGGAGTGTCTTTCAAAATATGTGGTGGAGTGGGGTAAAGACAATATCTCGCACTGATGAGCTCTAATAAAGGCGAAACTTTATCTTGTTTTGCTGTGCGTCAGTACAGGCGCCGTTAGGGTAGTTAAAGTGTTAAAAGTAGTATTTTATTTTGTGAGAAGGAAAGTTTGGGGCACGACGCGCAGCGGAATGGCCAGTGATGTGAGTTTACCGTAATTTATTTTTTTGGTAAATTACCGTGGTAATTTACCATGGTAATTTACCAATTTAAATTCTCGGGTAATTTATTTTTATGGTAATTTACCGTGGTAATTTACCACCGTAATTTACCATTTTTTTTTACCACCGTAATTAAGAAGTTTTCAAATTTTGGATTGAATGAAAGGAAAATCACAATTTCTCGTAAATACTTAAACAATAATTATATAGGTGCAATAAGACGCCATATAAATAGAATGGGACTTCGGCGGAGATTTTAGAGAAATTAAAAGCTTGTTACAGAACACGGTTACAAATTTATCTGTGATTTCGAGGTAATCCACGGACCCTTAACATTTAACAGAAACTCGGGCACACAAAAGCTTACATGCATTATTAAAGCATTGATTGAAGTGAATTGCATGCAAAGTGGATGAAAAAGTTGTTACAATGTTACAATGTAAATCTTATGGACGACGTTTGTTTGCTTGTCCTCAGGGCGCCCGACAGTTGACAGCTGTCATAATTGTGGTGGGGATATGGAACTCCGTAGGTAATTTAAAATTTTCATTTTTTCTCAACGAGAATTAATGGTAATTTATGCTGGTAATTTACCGAAAAATTACCGTAATTAATTTGGTAATTTACGGTAATTTACTTTTGGTAAATTACCGGTAAATTACCGTAATTAATTTGGTAATTTACGCGGTAAATTACCACCTCACATCACTGGGAATGGCCCATCCCTTCGAACAAAATAAAATCGCTTTTAACACGCAAGTGGGTCATTCACTCCCAAGGGACTGAAGTGCTGTTGTTATTTGATTTTACAAATAATCCATTGATTCTTTGTCTGATTAAATTCCGTCAACGTGACATTTTAACATTTTTCAACTATTTTGGGTTCAAATTGAATGGGAGTGCAAAAAATAGCGTGTACAGGCTGGCGAATTTTTCATCGCCCACCATTCGGAACTCGGAAACCATAAAAGATGGAGAGTAGCTTAAATTAGAAAAAAGTTGCGTTTTTTCAAGGTGATTAGAAATCTGTAAAGAATTCTACTTTACCTTGATTTGTTCCTGAGTTATCCCGAAAAAATTGAAAATCGCGATTTTTAACAAAAATTCATATTTTTCTAACGACTGGTGGTAAGTAAATGAAACTTGGCACCTTTATTTTTTTGACAGCATTAACAGAAATTTTTTAGGCCTTCTAGATTTTGAGCAACGACAGTCAACTTTTCTTTTTCTTATAGCCGCCATATTGATTTTAACACCATTAAATGCCCCAAAAAATTAGCTTTTCAAAAATGTAGCTAACATGGACTTTTTTGGCAGATCGTCAAATTTTGAAAATTGCTATTAATAAAGGGTGTCCCAAAAAAACCGAACGATTTATTTTTGGTTATAACTTTATTACTGTGGGAACGATTTTCCACAATTTTATACGGGACGTAGCCAAAATATGAGGCTTTTAGAATCTGTAACCATTTTGTAGATGGCGCCACTAATAAATTTTTTGTGGCAGTTTTTTACAGGAACACTTTTTGATTGGCTGGAGTTGAACCATCTGTGAACCGATCAAAATGAAATTAGTATAGGATGAAAGCGAATGCTTTTCTTTTCTAAAGCAACTTTACAAAATTTTATTCTGACCGTTCCTGATTCATAAGCTTACGCTATTTTCATTTTAATTGCTTCACGGATGGTTCAACTCCAGCCAATCAAAAAGTGGCCTTGTAGAAAACTGCCATAAAAAAATTATGAGTGGCGCCATCTGGAAAATGGTTGTCGATTCTAAAAGCCTCATCTTTTGAAAGATTGGGGAAAATTGTTCCAATAATAATAAAGTTATAACCTAAAATAAATCGTTCGGTTTTTTTTGGGACACCCTTTAGTTTGTAAAATCCACCTAAACTTAGATGAAAAACAATCGCAAAAGACTACACCGATTTTTTTCAGCCTCTTATGACAGGTGAAAACAATTGAATCCAACGGTAATAAAGTAAGCCTTGGCATGGTGCGACTCAAACTTTTGACATATTTTTTCAAAGAAGTCCATATTGATTACATTTTTGAAAAACTAATTTTTTTGCACATCCTGTGGTGTTAAAATCAAATATGGCGGCCATAAGAAAAATAAAAGTTGACTGTCGTTGATCAAAATCTGCATGGCCTAGAAAATTTCTGTCAATACCCCAGCTGCCAGCTGTCAATAATATAAAAGTTCCAAGTTTCATTTGAATACCAACAATCATTAGAGAGACATAATTTTTTCTTTAAAATCGCAATTTTCAGTTTTTTCGCAATAACTCGGGAACGAATCAAGATATCGGGAAATTCTTTACAGATTCTTAATTACCTTAAAAAATCGTCGCTTTTCTCTAATTTAACCTACTCTTGATCTCTAATGGTTTCCGAGTTCCTAATGCTGGGCAACGAAAAATTCACCACCCTGTATACCAGAGGACTGAAGTGACATTTAATCCCTCTCGATACTGGTGTCAGAAAATGTAATTTCTAACAATTGTCAACAAAAGTTATAACAACTGTTTTTAATAGTGTTTGTAGAAAAATAATTATTGTTCGTTATTTCCTTTTATTTTATTGTCTGGCCAATAAGTAGTTTCAGAAACATTTCGTTTTTATTAAAATTTTCGGCCGAATTATTACAATATACAGAGTGTCTCAGAACGCTCGCACCACCTTTTAGTGGAGTATTCATTCAGAATTAAATTCTTAGTCCCTAGGTACAGGATACTACGGGATACTATCCATGAAAATTTAATATTGTTGATGTACCTTGTTACCTAGGAAATAGTCGGAAATAGTGCATCTAACATTAAGTTACCTCATGAAGCAATTCAGAGCTGAAATCTGATTGATCCTTTTAAATATCTTGGAGAAAGCGAAAAGGATTCAAAAATAGGTTAGATGAGAGTTGTTTGTTCTTTTACGAAGAATAAGAATCTATGATAAAAGATGTAGGTTTCCATTTAAAAAAATGAAGTTGACCTTCATTGACCTTGAATCAAAATGGCGTGGATGCTATCTATTTTCCCCCTCGAAGTCATACAACTTTTATACAAAACATTTTTTTCTAAAATGCTTCCTTTACGAGATATTTGCCAGTCTCAAGATAAAACGACCACCCTGTATACAGGAGTTGGTGGGATCGAATTTTTTGCGTTGAATGACCTTACTCGTCGCCTTTCTTGTTAGTGGCATTTTTGGTATTTAACCGGCATTAATTGGCATTTTTGGCATTAATTGTCATTTTTGGCATTAATTGTCATTTTTGGCATTAATTGGCATTTTTGGCATTATTTGGCATTTTTGGCATTAAATGCCGAAAAAATGCCGAATCGGCATTTGGTGTACACAATTTTTCTTAGTGAATACCCCCTCGGTAAATAACTCTCTTACCTACCGACGTAGTTAAAATAAGGTTCGATTTACCAAGCGTGGTTTGGTTTCCAAGGCAACGAAAAATAACAATACACGCATTTACATAGCACGCATTTAGCCAGAACATGGATGGTAAGTAAAACAATTAAACTGGCAAGGGTGTCCAAGAGCATTTGGAAAATTCGGCGATCTGTCAAACACGATTTGTTTAATGGCTGATGAAAAATGTTCAATAATTTAATTTCAATTGTGCGAAAAATCATATACGGTACACGGTTGTTAAGTACATCTAACATAATCTCGGGAATTACAAAAACTTGTCTTCGACTCGTTTTTGCAAACATTTCCTCGATTCTGTTATACTGTACTTACCAATCGTAATATACTATAATAAGGAACACTTGGTAACTATAATAACTATCAAAATTAATAAGAACACTAAATATTAAAAGAAGGAAAGATCTAAACCGTACGTACAGGATGATCCAATCGTTTTGTCCCACTTTTAAATACGAATATCTCTGTTATTGTCTTACAAGTTAGAAGGTTGAATCAAAAAGTGGATTATAGAGTAGACTTTCAAGTTTTTTTTGGTATTGTATAAATACACATTTTTCAAGGTCAAACTTCGTCTCTGGCAAAAATAAGTCTCCATTTTTAAATGGAACACCTGGTATATTTTGGCACAGATCGATATAGAATAATTTACTCCAATATAACACAACCCACCCCTTTCTTCTTCCCCATATTGTGATTTACTTCACCAATTTCTAGACGCGTGTATTTAACAAATTGAAAAGTGAGGTTAAGGAAAAATACCTGGGTAGGGTAAATATAGGTCGGGTAAATACCGGGTAAATACCCAATTTTTATTTACCTACCCGCTGGGTATTTACCCCCCTCACATCACTAGGCGTTCACCCTGCTAATGTATACGTCAAACGCGTCAAATGAGGTCAAATGCCCAGCAAGATGATTCCGTTTGAATGCGAAATGAATAATCCTCGTGAATATCCGAATACTTTTGATTTAATTTTTCAAAGCCAGGATTTATGTTAGGGTTGCAGCTATGTCATGACAATTAATAATTTTTAGTAATCGCTTTTACATAACGGATTGTTGAATTTCCACACCCATCATTGATGGTGATTGGTTAAACCGGGACAATGAATCTTTATATCGCTTTATATTATTGGTCAATGTGCCGGGTATTCTGGGAGTACAATGATTCACGGAGAATCGAGCCGAGAATATTCCCACACTTAAAAAAAATTACAATTTTTGGAATCGGGAAACCGAATATTCTCCACTGATAAAGACCGAAGATAAGACAGTTCCTGGTAAAATCCTCAAATAGTTGAATTTGAAAGACAATACATAGCTTTATCCGAGGCTTTATCATTTTTTCACATTCAATATCAAAAAAGCTTGTCTTATCTTAGGTCACTTGTGCACCTGTCACATGACACTCTTTGACATTCTGAACCACGTATTATTTTTTGCCGGCGCATAGACAAGAAATATGTTATGAGCAACCTAGAAGCTGCACTTATATTCTCTCAGCAATGCACCTTGAAGGCTGCCTTGAATTACAGCTGCGGAAACGCAAGAAGCGGTTATTTTTCTGCTGTACTCGAAAACCTTTTATGGACCCGAGCGCAAGGCAAATTATCACTACCTGCTCCATGTAAATAAGACCCCGCTTGTTCCTCATTGTGAAATCGAACTATTTTTTCTTTCACGTCTAAAGTACCATTTTTTAACACTGTATACATAATTTTTTATGTAAATTTGCCCGGCAGAGTGTTTGTATAGTGTAAATATTGTTTTAAAGCGTATTTAAGTAGCTGCAATTTGATTGTAAACAAATATTCGAGGTGGCCCGCATGGGTCTACTTACGGACCAATTCTTTGTTTACCCAATAAGTATATATAACGTTGTTTTTTACATATCTCGCATTTTGATGCGATTACTTGAGTAAATCTCGGTATAGTTAACGAGTTAAGACAGTTAAAGCTCCTTCTTGAAGCCGCTGCTTTCAAATTTCAAGCTTTTTTGGCGTCAGGAGGGTAGTTGTTGCGGCGCCGACTTACCGACTGCAAACGAAAATATCCAAAAAGAAAGCAACAAGGATTTCTTCTTCATGTCTGGCCTACAGGTTCTCCATGTGACCGTTTAACCTTAACAACCGCATATCAAACAATGGAATTTCTGTCACAATTTAACGAAAATGTCAAGCGTAAGAGCCTGTCACAAGTACACACATGTGTCACAGAGATGCAACGCACACACGCGCGACTCTCTAGACTCGTGGTGAGAGACACTACAGAAATCCAGTCGCTGTGTACTGCTGGTGGAGTATTGACCGGGGAAGACTGTCTTGCGCCGAAGTCTGCCCCCCTCCCCCGCTTACAGGGGCGGGCGAAGGAGTCGGAAGGCCGCCACCGCGACGCTGCGCCACTCTCAACTTTCTCCAGATTATCCGACCCGACGGACCACTTTATACTCCAAAGATTAGTGGAAGACTGTCAATGCGGCGTCGTTAACACCTGAGGATTTATCATTATCACAAAGTAAATGTTGCCAACTGATAAGCCGAGTCCCACATTATGAGTGATCCATTATATAAGTCACCCCCGATAAGGGTTAGGGTTGTTTCGCCCACATATCTGTCTTTCAAATTAAGATTCATGCCGGGATTCTTGGGATTGATTTATGAACGCCCTCATTCATATTGTGGCACACATCCAGAAAAATTGCGTGGGGAATTTCTTGGTAAATAAGTCGCAAAGATTAACGCTGATAAGTGCGTTTATATAATTTATTGTTGGCAGAATTGAGGGCACTAAGTACTACGTTATCTAATTACTCTATTCCAGTCCAGTAGATACATAAATTTATAAATAATAAGTTCACATTTAGTAGAAACTTCTACTTTTTCACAGAATTTAAAAATGTAGCAGTAGGAATAAATTAACTTGTGTCGATATTTTTCACCCCTAAAATGACATTTTTTGAGAAAATGGCATTAAGGTTTTTGATCCGACAATGCAACAGCTATCGAACTCAATAACAATAACATGCCCTTATGCTAAGAAAAATTCAATATGGGGCAGTTTTGCTCAGTTTTCGAAAAAATGGCTTTTTGGTTTTTGATGGTTTTTGATCCATGAATGCAACAGTCATCAAATCCTGTAATAAGAATTTACAATTTGGTAGGAGAAATTTAAAAAAGAGGCTTTTTGCCTCTAAAATGACATTTTTTTCGGTAATAAAAATGTACAGTTATACATAGGTATTTTTCACTGCACCGATTTTTGGCCAAAAGGGCACCAAGTGTAAATACATTTTTAGAAGCAGAATTGGAAGAGTTTTCATATGATAATGCGAATCTAATCAGCGCCTAAAAATTGCCCACAAAATAATATGTGTGCCAAATTTCATCTCGATACGTTCAGTAGTTTGAGCTGTAGCGTTATCTAGGGCGCGGATTTTATGCAAAATGCATATTGGAAACGGACAAAGTTTGAAGAGAAATCTTCGAGATGTACACGAACCTCACTAAAAGGAGTCATTTGACGCAATTTGAAATTTGCATATTTTTTGCACGGAGCATATTTTTAAAAAAAGTGCATGTTCTTGCATATTTAGCCAATTTCGAGGTCAATTTCCTAATTTATTCCGCTATTTAGTCCGCTTTTATCCCGATTTAGTCCGCTTTTAATCCGATTTAGTCCGCTTTTAGTCCAATTAAGTCTCATTTTAGCCGCCCTAGTCCTAGTCCGTGGTACATTTTTTTCGTGAGTGGTTGCCCCCTCGCCTGACCCCTAGACCGAGATTTTTCAACTATAAAACACGTGTTGTCTTCATGATTTTTTCTTATACTAATCATTCTAACAGGATATTTTTTTTTGAATTTTCTTGTCAATTCACATTATTAGCCTTAAAACACATTGTCATCATAGACGACGTGCTTTCGTAGAATGGCGTGTTTTATAGCAAACATAAGAAGCTAATTCAAAAACACCATAAACAGTATAAGATGCTAGTACTAGAAAAAAACATTTTTTTACGAAATGTGAATTGCGTTCTTAAATTTTATTGAAACTTTTTCAATTACTACAAAAAAATTGATTATAAGTTATCGGCATTTTTCATATCTTGTGCATATTACGTGCATTTTTAGGCATATATTGTGCTTATTTTGTTTATTTTCGATGCATATATATGCATATATTTTACCAGTTTTCTGTGCATACGAGTCCGCGCCCTAGACTGATCACAATGTATTCACACTTGTGCCCTTTTGGCCTAAAAATGGTGTCGTGAAAAAACTTATGCATAACTGTATATTTTTATTACCGGATTTGACAGCTGATTTTTTTTCAAGTCAAAAACCTTAGTGCCATTTTTTCGAAAAATGCCATTTTAGTGGCAAAAAGGGGCTTTTTAAAATTTATTTTGGCAACAGAGCATTTCCTACTACCGGATTTGATAATTGTCGTATTGTCGGATCAAAAACCTTAGTGCAATTTTTTCGAAAATTGACATTTAAGCTGCAAAAAGGCCCCTATTTAAATTTTTCTTAAAAAAAGGGCATATTATTATCATCGAATTCGATAGCTGTTGCATTGCCGGATCGAAAACCTTACAGCCATTTTTACGAAAAATGTCATTTTAGGGTTGGAAATATTTTTATTTAAATTTGTATCTGCTGTACCTAGTTTGTATTGGCCGCATTCCATCCTCGTCCGCATGGTTCGGACAGCGATATGCGCATCTCCGACTGGGGATGTTTTACGTAGTCCACGTGCTTATTACCAATTCTCATGATAATAATTCTTCGACCCGTTCAACAACAATTTACAAATTCTGTGAAAAAGTAAAAGTTTCTACCGTCACCGAGATTGTCAATTTTTTAGTTTTTGGTCAAAAGGACACTGTCCTTGGAAGCAGAATTTGAATGCCTTCCTTATGGTGACGTGAAAAATGGGGGTTTGCATTTAAAAATTAAAAGTTGAGGTGCCAAAGTGGCATTTCTGGTTACACAATTGGCTCCAAAAGCTTATTTTCAAATCTAAGTTGAGTTATGAGATGCCTACGTACCAAATTTCAGCCAAGTCGGTCTAGTAGTTTTGGCTTCATCGAAATAAAAATAATGTACTTCATCGCCAACGGAGTAAAAAGAATGTACTTCATTGCCATGGCATAGAAATGTCACTTTGACGTTATCAAAAATGTCATTCAAGTGCAGTTCTTTTTGAAGTTTGAAGAAAAAATTTGTTATGACGTATTGTTAATCTTAAAAGTCCCTGAAAAAAATTATTGCGGTTTTCTGTTTTTCTAAGTCCTATATAAATTGAGGGAGATATGGCACCCCGAGTTAAACTAATAATTTCAATAGCACTTAAATTGCTTTTTTGCAATATCTACAGTGTAAGTTATCCACGAGGCTCTCTATTAGTGTCAAAAAAAAAATATTGTGGAAATTACAATGCATTATCAGTATACAGGGTGGCTAATTTTTCGATGTTCACCATTAGTATCTCGGAAACCATATTAGATGGAGAGTACAGTTTAAATTGGAGAAAAGTTGCGCTATTTCTTGGTTATCAAGAACCTGAAGAGAATTCCCCGATATTTTGATTCGTTCCTGAGTTATCACAAAAAATCTGAAAATTGCCAATTTAAAGAAAAATTAATATCTGCCTCACGATTAATGTTATTTAAATGAAACTTGGTTCTGTTATGTTTTTGACAGATCTAGATTTCGAAGAACGATAGTCAACTTTTCATTCTTTTATGGTCGCCATACTGAATTTTGACGCCATCAAATGCACAAAAAATGGCCTTCAAAAATGTAGTCAATATGAATTTTTTTTTGACGGATGTCAGAGTTTGAATATTGGTATGAATAATATGTAAAATCAGCCTTAGATGAAAAACAATGCAAAAAAGTACGCCGACTTCTTCAATCTCTTACGCCATGTAAAAACAACTGAATTCAACAGTAATAAAATACGTCTTGCTGTAGTGTGACTCAGACTTTCACACGCGGTGTAAAATTTCTGTCAGTACCATTCAATTGACAGCTGTCAAAAATGTAGGATGTGACAACTCAAGAACGAATCAAAATCGGAGAATTCTCTTCAGATTCTTAATCGCCAAAAAATAGTGCAACTTTTCTTTAATTTAACCAACCCCGTGTTTTTTGCGGTTTAGGAGATCCCAGTGGTATTACGCGTCCATGGGCAGTGCGCAATATTTTTCTCTTCCTGTCTCAGGTATTGCAAAAAATACTTTTCCTATTTTTGTGCAAAAAAGACTGTTTTCGGCACTAAAATGTGTGCCGAAAGTAGGCAATTTCCACTCACGGGTGGGAAAATAACATAAAGGTGCGGAAAAATTAAAAGCGTGCGGAAATTCATTTTTCCGCACACTTTATGAAAACAATTTATTTTCATTTTCTTTTAATTTTAAAATATGCAAACTATTTAAGAACAATATTTAAAGTAATACAAGAATTTGTACAGTTGCTAATACTAGTTCCAGATGGTAAGGAAATATTAGCACAATTATTAGTTAGAGTGTTATTTAAATTGGTCAACACTGAAATGTCCTGATTCCCAGACAATATTGGAGCTTTAGGTGCTGCAGTGGCTTCTGGGATGGTTGCTGTTTCCTGTTTGCTCGAAGAAGGAACTACCGCCGTTTCAGGAGCACCCTTGTAAAGAATCTGGTTGGAAATTCTCTTCTTATTTTCAATAGAATCGGCTAGATAACCTTCGGCCACCGCTGATGACTTCCACCCCCCATGTCGCTTCAAACTCAATAAATCTCCTCCATTATTCACCAACAGTGTTGCCGAAGATCGGCGGAAACAATGACCCGTATAGCTGGCTGCCTCTGGTAATTGGAGAAAAGCGGCAATTTGACTTGGAATTTTCCCAATGGTATTTATCCCAACAACTTGGCAGGTGCATTTTCCCTCTCGAAAATTAATGAAAAAGCTGCGATCATTCATTTTGGATGGACGAAGAGAAGCATATTTCCTGTAAATTTCTAACATATTTATGTCGGCCTGAGAATTTTGCGTAATCGTGAATGTGCGTTGAATTTTTGTTTTAGTTTCTGGAATTTTCACTATTAAAAGGGCCCCCAGGTCTTCAATGTCGTCTACTCTCATTTTTTTCAATTCGTCTCGGCGAAGAGCCCCGGCAATTCCCAATAAAAATAACCTTAAATTAATAAAATTAATGAATATTTCTTTAAAAATGGTGTTGCCCTCACCTTCATCATAAGATACTGCTCATCTGGGGCATCTTTAAGAAATGTGTCCAAATCTTCTTTGGAAAAAATCTTCGACTTCGTTGGTCTGTAACCATCGCTTTGACGTTTCAAAAATGCGATTAACCTATTATATTTGCTAATATCGCAGTTTTCTTTCACGTTTAAAGTTGCCTTCAACATTGAGTAGGTGCACCAAAGTGTGGAAGACTTCTTGGTTTTTGACTTTTCGGAAAAATATGCCAAAAATACCTTTTCGTTGAGGATCATAACCTTCTTCGCTCTGCACCATTCACTGAACTGGGTGTACGCCAGTTCGTACCTTTCCCGCGACTTAACTGGCAATAAATCCATGGTTGCTGCTGCAGCTTCTTCTTCTATTTCAGATGGGCAGGCCATTTCTTCCAAAGTTTCATTCATATTTGAGCGCAAAAATTAAATTTTGCAAAAAGTTGACGTTTTTGTTTATCTTACAATTACGTTACCATGCCATCATCAGATTGCACAGCAAGCTGATTCCTTCTGAATTAATGCAGATTCATTCAAAATAAGACTACAAGAGCCTCTATTATGGCTTTTTTGCACAAAAATAGGAAAAATAGTATGTATATTTCGAGCCGAAAGTGCGATTTCCGCACTCTCGTGGTTACCATCCTCGGCCTTCGGCCTCGGGCGGTAATATCCACGAGTCGTGCGGAAATCTTACACTTTCGGCTCTAAATATACAATATACTATTACGCACTTCGGAATGTAGTTATTTTTGTTGTCTCGAATGCTTAGGAAACCTCGGCCATTCTTTTTCCTAAATTGCATTCCTCGTCTACAAAAATTACACTTACATTCCTTGGTACATAATATAGGTATACTGTTACACTATTGTTGTTGCCTGCTTTTCTTATTACATTAACAATAAGTTACTCAAGAAATTTAGTTATGTAGCTTTGCTTGGGTTAATTGAATTGAATTATTGAAATTTATTTATTTTATTTTACTTATTTAAGAAAACGGACTTCAATTTAACTACGTCAAAAACTGGATTCAACGGACAATCTTTTGTTGGCACGGACACTGACAGGAATTTTGACGTAAATGGAAGAACATTTAACGCAGAAAGCAGAAAAAACGCCTGCTCTTGTGAACAAAAATGCTTGAAAACGGATTAAAATCGAATATGAAAAAAAAAATATCGGCAAATTAAAAGATCTACAAAAAAGTCCGTAACAGTATACAGGGTGAGTCTGAAAGACTCCACATCCTTTATACCACAGAATCTACTGTTCAAATAATGAAGCTTGCTGCAAAAATTATTGGTCAATTGTGATTCCTCTTGATGTTATAAGCCGCCAAAGATCTTCATTTTTAAACGTTCTTTTTATCTTTCGAAAGGTGTATCGTAGGATTTTGAATTTTTGCACAACATTGTTACAGACCAAGATGCAACCACTGATGGTACTTAAGACATTATCCAAAAAGCGGATCTCTGTTATACAGGGTGGCCCCGATGTTATTTACCCTTGAACTTTTTTATTATGTTTGAAAATATTGCTAATTTGCCTATGCGGCCGTATTCCCCGTTCGATTTTAAAACTTTTTTGGCTCTTAAAATTTTTCGAAAAAACTAACCACTCACGAGGAAAATTGAAAAAACCGGAAACATGATCATCGTGATAAACCTACAATTTCAATAAAAATCAAAGTGTACGTTGACACGCATCACATTTCAACTGTTTTTTTGCATTGAAGGTGTTGTCCTACATCTGTGCCCAGAACCATTGCTTACAACTGAAGAAAAAACATTGATGGTAATTTCACTTTTTTATGAGGTGATTACCTGCATCATGTTTTCTGTTTTTTCAATTTTTCTCGTGAGTGGTTAGTTTTTTCGAAAAATTTTAAGAGCCAAAAAAGTTTTATAATTGAATGGGGAATACGGCCGCATAGGCAAATTAGCAATATTTTCAAACATAAAAAAGTTCAAGGGCAAAAAACATCGGTGCACAAATTCAAAATCCTATGATACACCTTTCGAAAGTTATTTAAAAGGAAAGTTTAAAAATTAAGAACTTTGGCGGCTTATAACATCAAGAGCAATCACAATTGACCAATAATTTTTGCACCAAGCTTCATCATTTGAATACTAGATTCTGTGGTATAAAGGATGTGGAGTCTTTCAGACTCACCCTGTATAAACATTTGTTATAGTGAGCTATCCCTCGTAGATACCTACCTGTATAGCAAACGAAACGAAAAATATCTGACGAATATAAAGGAATACGTAAATAAATGGATTTGCAACCTTAATGAGAATAATACGTAAATAATTGTCGTGAAATCTCCAAACGAATTGTCACAAGACTCGTTTATTTTCTTACGCTCCAGCCTAGACTACTAATATCACATTCTCACACCGATGCAAGTTCTTAATTAGCAGGATTAGTGCATCAGCAAGGATTTCGCAGTCTGAAGCAGGTGTCTTCCGAACTCGCTTTAATAAATCCTGCCAGTGTAGAAATTCTTCATTAATCAACCGGGGATTCTCATGTTTTAAAGCAAACAAGTAATTAATATCCTACCGCCTTATCACCGTCATAAAAAAAATGGTAGGGTTATCTAATAAATAAAGTTTATGAATGAATTTATTATCAATACGGTTCTGTTCACCAGTAGTGCCTGTCTCGTTCCACTTCGACTTTCATCCCCGCCTCTTGCTCACCTTTACCTTTATGTGCCTTTACCATGGGACTTTTGGTTCTCACCAGCTTCCGCCATACAGAACTCAACACCTGTCTGAGATAGTTCCCTCGACTGAGATGATAATATTTATAACCGACAAAATATAATCTGCAACGACACATTTATCGTCGCGAACGATTAGCGCAGCTATTAACAATCTCTCCACTCCACAAGTCCATTTTTTCCTCAGTTAAATAATGCCTGAAAGGATTTTTTTCCAACCCATTGTCGACGTTTTACCTGTAAAAACACCTGCAGTATGCCATTTTTTGCTCGAGTGGATGAAGGGCGAATGTAGGCGAGGGTAGACTTCATTAATGCTGACATAAAAAGAGGGACTTTATGAGGGGGACAGATTCACTTATTTCACCTCTGGAAAATCGATAGGCCTAAGCATCAAATATCCGGAAATATATCGGAATATCAAACCCGTTAGATAGCTTTACCACGAATTGACTTTAATCAACAGATGGCACCGCAGTAATAAAATCCGAACGTTTTTTTACTTCGATAAGCAATTTGAGATAATTGAAAAAGTGAACGAGACGGTATTTTATAACATATAATCGATCTGCGTAACAAGTTCGGCGGCTTGTGACAATTTTATGGGTACCTATTAATTGTAATTTAATAATTATTGTTTACTTGCGTCATGTGATAATTAGAAAATGTTAACTGTCTGTGATTTTTTGTGCACTTGTCGCCTGACAAAAGCGACAAAGTACCTATTTAAAATTATATTATACACATAAACACATACCAAGGGCCTAAAATGAATAATTTAATTAGTACCTATATTAAAAAACACGTTTCATAAGGCCAATAATTATCCCACGAGGATGTTTGGGCAACGAGGGCGAAAAGCCCGAGTTTTACAAAATCCGAGTGCGACAAGAAGCCTTATAACAACATGTTTTTTCCATTTTCAAAGACAATGTCAATGTTCGCTTGACAGTTGGCGACTGTTGGATACACAATCGTTGTCTAGAATACCACGTAAAGTAGACTAAAAGTCGTGCGCTAAAAGGGCACATTAGAGAACTCATTTGGGTGCTATAAAGTGTTCATTAGGAAACCGAAATAGAAAAAATTAAATAAAATCAAATACTGTGACAATTCAATTTATAAAGTATCAAAATTAAAGTCCAAGTCGTATAGTTTCTGGTGGTGATAAAATATTCGATAAGTTAGGTGAATTACATCATAAACACTTTTAAAGGTCAAGATCTTCAATATATTTGATTTTTGTTTAAGATGTTCAATGGAAGACTACAGGGGAAAAACGATCGAAGTCCAAAAAATTTAAAATCGAGATTATGCCGCCATTACTTTTTTATTAATATATAATCTTTATCTTAAAATCGTTCTTAAACCACTAAAACTTACATATATCGTTCTGTAATCAAGCTCCGATATCAAATAATAATAATTACCTAAATTTTTAGCTTTCAATTAGACCCTTAAATTTTTTTCATTTTTCCTGAACCAAACCTTAAAATTTTGAATTGCGTTTATGAGGGGCCAACACGGACAAAATGTAGATATACCTATAATTTTTTGTGATTTGATAGAATTTTGGAGGAATATGTTAAAATTTGAGATAAATATGTTACTTCTCACAAGGTTTATAGTATTTACTAGACGGCTTAAGAAAACAAATCAACTTTTTCTGAAATATTCTTATTTTATATTATTGTCCCTTTTAACTTTATATTTCCACAAAACTTTATATTATTCAATCATCTTGGATTAGTGCAGAGATCTGTTATCCACGGCCTCCTGTTTTAAATTCTACTATCAGATAGATGGCGTCCGCGTCGACAAGTGTCTATCGCGCAACACGTGCCGGTTGTTTAATTTAAATAAAAAATTGAAGAAAAAAATTGCCAGTTTTCTAATTTTCCACAAGTTGTAAATAAATATGTAAGGGTAGGTACCCTTCTCTAACAAAATAAATTGTAGAAATCGCCTTTTTGTCCCTAAAATGAAAATCTGGCTCAAAATTTATTGAGCAATTACAAAGCGCCCACTGAATGTAGGTACAAGGTGACCCAGAACGCTCGCACCACCGTTTAAAGGAGTCGGTATTGGTATTCGGCATTAAATTCTGAGTCGATTCGTGTTTTTAAAAATTTCCAGGGTCCAGTTTTTGTCATAACTAGGCAACACATGAAACACTGTGAAGTTTGGTGTGTTGCCTGGTTATGACAATCATAGGGCTGCCATCTCTTGACCAAAAGCGTAAATTTAGCCAGACCGGACGAGTGTCGATGAGGCAGCCCTCTATTGGAGTGTTGAACACTTGCTAGGGTGAAAATAATATAAACTCTGTCTGCGATATAATGTTACTTATACAGGGTGTTATTTTTAAAACTTCCCACCTTGAATATCTTTAGATGTAATAAAGATATTGAATTGAAATAGACGCTGACCAATCCCGCATGGAGGGGGACACTTGCGCGAATATAGAGGAAATTTTTTCCACTTCCGGTTTAACCGGAAATGACCTTAACTTTGTTTTTTTAAATGGAATGATACCTTTTTCTCAACGAATTCAGAATCTACGATTTTTTCTGAGTTATAAACATGTATCATACTTGACCGGAAGTGCAGTCACGGCCACCCTAGATTTTCAAAAACATCGAAGAAATCGGTGAAAAATTGAGTTTCTCGAAAAACGCAAAAACACGTCTACTTTAATTTTTTGATGCAAATTCATCTGCCCATTGACATTTTCTTTTTATTTACTTTTGAGATTTTGACAGATTGTGAGGTAAGAGAAAATTTGATAGAAATAAGAGAAAAAAATGAAATTGCTCAGGTAAATTTGCATCAAAAAAACTAACTTGACGTGTTTTTGCGTTTTTCGAAAATCTCAATATTTCACCGATTTCTTCGATGTTTTTGAAAATCTAGGGTGGCCGTGACTGCACTTCCGGTCAAGTATGATACGTGTTTCTAACTCAGAAAAAATCGTAGATTCCGAATCCGTTGAGAAAAAGGTGTCATTCCATTTGAAAAAACAAAGTTAGGGTCATTTCCGGTTAAACCGGAAGTGGAAAAAATTCCCTGATTATGCGCGCAAGTGTCCCCCTCCGTGCGGGATTGTCCAGTTTTTATTTCAATTCAAAATCTTTATTACCTCCAAAGATATTCAAGGTGGGAAGTTTTAAAAATAACACCCTGTATATTTTTTTCACAAATTGTATAAATTGTTGGTAATTAACGCGAAAACTCATTTTATATTAACGTTTGTCAATGCCAAAAACTTATATTTTCAATTAAACATTATATTCAGTGAGACAAACATTATAAAAAGGATTTTTTCCCATATATTTGCCATTTACATTTTGTCCGCTTTGGCCCCTCATATGCGTTTATCTCGGAAACATAAAAATGTGACTTAGATCGTTCTTCCGCTGTAGTCAAGATCATCATTAATTTGTTTCGATTGAACATTTTTTGAAAAAAATTGCAGTTTACATCACTCCACTTAAAAATTCGCTATTTACACGGATGCAGTTTTTGTAAGAAAATAAGGTGAGGAGGAAGTTCCGAGTCAATTTTAGTTGTCACCCAATGTACAGGATGTTCGAAAGTCTTCAAAAACTTGGAAAAATTTTCCGAGATCTTGAAAAAAATTGCCTGACCCTAATGTGCTTCCGTAGAATTTATGAACGACAGACATTTAAAAAAAGTCATCCTGAAATACTTAATTATTTTGTAAAAACTCAAAAAAGTCGAGTAAAATTCAAGAATTTGTCAGTAAAGTAAGAGCTTATTCACAACCACTTTACGTACGTAACGTAACAAACTTTAACAATGGTCAACAATTGTTTATGACAGTTTATGACTTTTCTAGTAATTGTTGACGATTGTTAAACTTTGTTATGTCACGTACGTAAAGTGGTTGTGAATGAGGTTTAAGAGCTTATTCACAACCACTTTACGTACGTAACGTAACAAACTTTAACAATGGTCAACAATTGTTTATGACAGCTTCTGACTTTTCTAGTCATTGTTGATGATTGTTAAACTTTGTTAAGTCACGTACGTAAAGTGGTTGTGAATGAGGTTTAACGGTAAAACTAGTTGGTAATGAATTAATGAGATGATGGAATCGGACCCCATCACCGTCCGTCGACGGTAAAATTGACATCGAAAATCCACAAAAAGTTACAAGCCTCAATCTCGGCCACCAAGAGGTTTTTTTTTTCATTTGTGGCCGTTAATTTAACACAATATTGATAGACTTTGGCTTTCACCAAACAGTCCAAGAAAATGCAGGTTAGGTGGAATTTGAAAAATGCTTAAAACTTTTATAAAACGTTAGTTGATCGTTTTCGCTGCGTTCTTAATATGATTTTTCAATTTAAAGTTATTATAAAGAAAAAGTTCTCATTGAAAATTTGCCAGAGCCGAGCAAAAAAGCTAAATCAGCCGAGATAAAAGAAATCGCTTCTTTAGGTACGCCTTCCGAATTCCAACCCGCACTAACCCACTGCCTTTTTTATTAATTCGATTTTAAGTTATCTGATCCTATTACAGTACAATGGCAAAACCAAATCAAATGCGCAAGAAGGAAGCCAAAACAGAACATAATGGCCAAATAAAAATAATGCCACGCTTCATTCGCGCTCGCGCTCCATTCATTATTAAATCATAAAAATAAAATACCGCGACGAAGTAGATCGTGCCGACGTGAAAGTAAACAAAGATTTCGCACATTGCATTTGAAATTCATAACGCGATCAAATCTCGAGCAATCCGCACCTAAAATTCGCGCAAATCCGCCCGAAAACGTGAGATTATTTCTTGTAACGGTGATGAAATGAATAAGATACCTATAAATGCCGGTGCAGTCTCTACCATAGTTGTGGTATAACTGGACCGTAGTCTACTTGTTGCCAAAAGTGGTTCCATTCGAGATGAAACGTTGTGATTTTCAAAAATGACATTAGTGCGCAGATTTTTCTTTGTGGCCATAATTTTAGGGATTGCTGGTAAGTAAAAAACTAAAAAAGAATGATCTATGGTGGCGTTATACAAAATTTGCAATGATTGTGATATTGGCTAAGCCGAAAAATTCTGTGGACTAGTTTCAACAGCCAAATTTTTAAATGCAATGTTGCAAAATTTGTTTCCTTGCATTTAATTAGTGTGATTAAATGCAACTTTCGATCGCTCAAATCCTAATTGAAAGATATAGATGCCTAAATAAGTATAGCAATTTGTCCTTGCAAAATGAAATATGCATTCAGATCATTTTCTTTAGCTTCTTTGAACCATATTCACAAATAATAATTTTGACCTTTAAACCGCCGAAAGCGCAATAGGCCATTCGGTATGTCACAAATCGTTTTTAGTAGTCCACTTCAAAAAGCAATTTTAAAAAACTGATGACGTATGTGCTAGCGAGTTCACCTTTCTGCACAATTCCTTGGTGTAATAACACAAATGACAAATATACGACAGTTCTGTCACTTGTTTCCATGTAAAATTAGATTTGACATTGACGAAATGAAACAGGAATGACATGGACAGGTTGGCTCATACTTTTTATTTTATTTTATTTTATTTCACTTTATGGCCTTAGCACTGGTTATATTCGAAAATGCAAAAACACGTCAGAGCTCATTTTAAAAGGTCTTTCAATCAGAACCATTATTCAAGTTAAGTTCATCTTTTTTCTTGCAGACATCTCTGGTGGCGTTTGGAACATGTTCGATTTGAAATACTGGCGATGCACCCTTAAAAAAACGGACATCTGCCCCGACAAAGACATAAGATTCTACCTGTACACCCCGTAAGTCTTAGATATCGAATGACCGAGTATCATGACCCAGAATTTCAGAGAAACAGGCCGGAAAAAATTGAGAATAGATATAAGGAATCACCTCTCGTTGTCTTACTCCGGTTGGCTGCCCGAGAGAAAAAATGTTTTTATAATCCACGGCTTCAACGGCACCGAAAGCAAGACACCGATGACCATCGTCAGAAACGGTGAGAAAGTTAAAATTTTTTCGAAAATGTAATTTGGTAATTTTTTAGCGTATCTGACTCGGACGGATTACAACATTTTCACGGTGGATTGGCGTCCCCTCGGTGTGTTCCCTTGCTACCTATCCGCTTTGGAAAATATGAAATTAATCAGTCAGTGTACCGCGAAATTGTACGCTTTCGTTATGGACCAAGGCGGTGATGCTAGGGAAACCACCTGTGTTGGACATTCCCTTGGGGCTCATATTTGCGGAATGGTCAGCAATCACTTGGATGTGAAGCAGCACAAAATCGTCGGTTTGTGGTATAAAATCCTCGAATTAATTTTTCCATCAAAAATATATTGTAGGCTTAGACCCGGCGAGGCCTCTGATTAATCGCTATGGAGACAAGTACTTCAGATTGACCAAGGATGACGCTCATCAAGTACAAATTATTCATACGAATTCTGGTATTTTGGGAGAGGTGAATCAGGTGGGGCACGTGGATTTCTGTGTCAATGGGGGCAAGCTGCAACCAGGATGTAAGGGACATATTTTAAGTGAGTAACGAATTACGGAAGTGCAAACTGTTTACGCACCAACCGTTACTTCCTTGACTGAGATTTGCTGCATATTCAGATTTTGTTAGCAAAAAACAGTATTCTTTAGTGATCTCTATTTTCCTGCATTCCGCGAGCGGGTTGAATAAATGACCTTCAATATAAGTACCTACCTACTTCAGTGGAGTCTTTAGGATCAAAAAATTTCGGTCCATAGGTATTCCGAATTAGTTGAGAAATAGTAAACACGTTTCATAAGGCCAATTATTATCACACGGGGATGTTTGGACAACGAGGGCGAAAAGCCCGAGTTTTACAAAATCCGAGTGCGATAAGAGCCTTATGAAACACGTTTTATATACAATTTTTTCTATTTCGGTTACCCAAACCTGTTAAAAAAAAATTGGTTTTCCATTTTCATAGACAGGTCAATGTTCGCTTGACAGTTGGCGATTGTTGGACACAATCGTTGTCTAGGTTATGATGGTGTTTGGGTGCTATAAAGTGTTCATTAGGAAACCGAAATAGAAAAAAACAATTATGACGTCATTATGTCAAAAACGACTGAACAAAGAAAATTGACAGTCACACCATCGGACACAGAATGCAAGAAAAGCTGTACCTACCCTTTTTTAAAGATTTTTGCAGAAAATTTGCAAATTAGAATTATGAGCATCATTATTCCATGCTTTTGCCCTACTACCATACGGAAGCGTAGACATTTTTCTCTTTTTTTGTTTCCAATTTACACACAAAAAATGTGTAAATTTCGGAAGAAAAAACTGTAAATTTACACAAAAACTGTAAATTTGCACAAAAACTGTAAATTTACACAAAAACTGTCAATTTACAGAAAACCTGCAAATTTACACTTGCAGCACCCACGTCCGTCACGTCACGTGCCGACCGTACCCATAGTCCGTGCCGCGCGATGACCGTTGTTTGGCGGGAATTTAAAAAAAAAATGTGTAAATTGACAGTTTTTGTGTAAAACAGTTTTTCTGTAAATTTACAGTTTTTGTGTTTTACAGTTTTTGTGTAAATACAGTTTTTCTGTACTTCCGCACTACCATGTACCTCTGTAATATGGGGGTTTTTTACAGAATTTTTTGTCTGGAGGAAAAGCCCGAGTTTTACAAAACCCGAGTTCGGTAATAATAATAATAATACCTCTTATTGATCCCGATTTTTTCCAACAGAATTTGGGAAACAAAAGCTACGAATGTAAGATAAATTTTGCAAAAAAAAATTGGCAGTCTCGGAGACGGTAGAAACTTCTACTTTTTCACAGAATTTGTAAATGTAGCATTTAACTTTATTTAACCAAGGTCGGGCGTGCGGTCAGTTGTCGATGGCTGGTGCGCCCGGCGCTCATTTACTAAAATCTAAAATGCAAATGTTTTTCACCCCTAAAATGACATTTTTTGAAAAGATGGCACTAAGGTTTTCGATTCGGCAATGCAACAGCTATCGAATTCGATAATAATAATATGCCCTTTATTGCTAAGGAAAATTCAAAAAGGGGCCTTTTTGTCCCTAAAATGGAAATTTTCTAAAAAATAGAACTAAGGTTTTTGATCCGTCAATACAGCAGCTGTCGAAACCGATAGTAAGAATTATGCTTTTTTGTAAAATAAATTGAAACAAGGGCCCTTTTGCCACTAAAATGACATTTTTCGAAAAAATGGCAGTAAGAGGTTTTCGGCTTGAAAAAAAATCAGCTATCAAATCCGGTAATAAAAATATACAGTTATGCATAGGCTTTTTTTCACGGCACCATTTTTTGGCCAAAAAGGCACAAGTATGAATACATTTTTAGAAGCAGAATTCGAAGAACATTCATATGGTAACGCGAAAATGGAGGTTCGCATTTAAATTTATAAAGTTGATGGGTCAAAAAGGCACTTTCCGTGAACCGATGTGGCCCAAACTCTAATCAGCACCTACAAATCTCCCACTGAATATGTGTGCCAAATTTCATCTCGATACGTTAGTAGTTTGAGCTGCAGCGTGACCACAGACAGACAGACATTTTTTCAAAAACCACTTTTTTGGGTTCCCAGCACCCTGAAACGTAAAGATTTCACATTTTTGGCGATTCGATTTTTTTGAATTTTCCAATCGATTCCAGTAACTGTTTCGCGAGCGTAGAAGTTAAAATTAGGTAAGATAACGCAAATGAATACCTTTGATTTTTAAAATGCCCGCGTTTCTTTGGTAACTTTCTCGTCTGCCAACCTAAATGCAGCTGACAGATCCGTGACTGACAGCAAGCCGTTAACTGTCAATTATCCGTCATTTTGACGTTTATAATTACTTGTTATCAATTTTTGAAAAATTTCAAATTGCCTCGTCATGGCAGCCCCCATAAAAGACGTCACCGTGAAAGAAGACGCCCCCAAGACAGTTCTGTTCAGCAAACACATAGAATTTTTGAAAGAATACGGCAAAGACGAAGACCAGTACGAATTTGGAATGACCGACTACTTGAGAATGTCCGGCATGTATTGGGATTTAACAGCCCTGGAATTGCTAAGTGAGACCCATTCAACCCCCTTGAGTGAAATTATAAAATTTATAAAGGATTGCCAGGATCCAGAAACGGGTGGTTTTAGTGCCTGCATCGGACATGATGTCCATCTCAGCCACACGCTATGTGCTATTCAAATACTTGCAATTTACGATAAATTGGATGAAGTTGATACTGGTGGAGTTGTTAAATTCGTTGCGTCACTGCAGGAGGAAGACGGGAGTTTTAAAGGGGATAAATGGGGTGAAATCGACACGAGGTTTTCATTTTTGGCCGTTGCAACACTTTCTATTCTAAAAAAACTCAATGTGATCAATGTTGAAAAAGCAGTCGAATATGTTAGGTCTTGTATGAACTTTGATGGAGGATTTGGTTCAAGGCCATTATCCGAGAGTCACTCAGGGCTAATTTATTGTTGTCTCGGGTTTTTATCAGTTGTAAATCGATTGGATCTCGTGGAAAGAGATACGTTAGCTTGGTGGCTGTGCGAAAGACAATTGCCGTCGGGAGGGTTGAATGGAAGACCTGAAAAATTACCCGATGTTTGCTATTCGTGGTGGGTGTTGGCCTCCCTCGCAATTTTAGGAAAACTGCATTGGATTAGTGGAGAAAAATTGAAGAAATTTATCCTTGCTTGTCAAGATACTGAAACAGGGGGCTTTGCCGATAGACCGGGGGATATGCCGGATCCTTACCACACTTTATTTGCGACTGCTGCTTTATCTTTGCTTGGACATCCCAATATTAAAATTGTTAATCCCACATTTTGTATGCCACAGTATGTTATAGATAGGCTGCAATTATGTCCACAAGTATTAAGTGATTAAGTTTAAATAAATTAAAATAAGACTAATGGGTGTTTTAACTTAAGGGCTTCAAGTTCTACTTCCAAAAATGTACTTTAATGCCTATTAGCAAAAAAAAACTATTATTATGCGTTTACATACGACTTCTCCAGAATTTTTACTGCGTTTACACGGCGCTTTAGTCTTCAAAGATTTTCGAAGAAAAACAGTACTCGCTTTGCGAACGCTGCCTAAAGGTTTGTTGGCAATCTAGATTTTAAAGAAAAATTCATCAGTTTGAATGAAATTTGGTGCTTTTGTATTTTTGGCAATTGGCAGCTGTCAGAAATTTTCTGGGCTTTCTAGTTTTTTTTGCAAATATAATCAACTTTTGTTTCTCTTTATGACCGCCATACTTAATTTTGACACCATCTGACAGGTACACAAAACGTTAGCTTTTCAAAATTTCAAAATTTGTACGAGTAATTTAGAACTTTTGTCACGACCAGGGCCGGATTAAACAATAGTGAGGCCCGGGGGCTCATCAATATGAAGGGGGCCAGCTAGGGTGTGGTGCGTATTTCGTACTGTCAGGAGACTCTAAAAAGACTAACTGCCATTAATTTTTCACGTGAAAAACCGAAAATGCCAATTTCAGCAAGAGGTATACTGTATACACTGGAAGGTTTCCGTTAGCGACCTAAAGTGTGACCCATCTTGCTTCCTTAAATTTGAGGAAGAATCAATTGGCGTAAACTTCGAACTTCTAAGAGCCACCCACTTCGAGAAAAGTATATTTTCATTGGTTTAAATTTCAAAATTCGATAAAATCATGGCACGTTTTAATTAAAACCGGATTTTGTATAATAACAGATGCTAGTAAAACCATTGCCACCAGTTTTTCTAAAAAAAAACTTAAAACGCCGAAATTCAGTCGAAACTACACATTTTTACATTTTCTAAAAGCTTTTTGCGACCGCAAGTGTGACCCATCTTATTTCCTCAAATTTGAAGGAGAATCGATTGGTGCAAATTTCAAACTTCTAGGAGACACACACTTCTAGAAAAGTAGGTTTTCTTTCTTTTAAAATTATAAAATAGAGTAAAACTAATAAAAATAGCATTTTGTATTATCAAAGGTTCTAGCGAAACCAATTTCCAGCAATTTCCCTGATAAAAACTTCAAAACACGAAATTCACTAGAAAGCATAATTTTGTAAAAGATTTTTGCGACCGCAAGTGTGACCCATTTTATTTCCTCAAATTTGAAGTGGAATCGATTGGTGCAAATTTAAAACTTCTAGGGCTCACACACTTCGCGAAAAGTAGCTTTTCTTTAATTTAAAATTCCAAAATGCAATAAAACTAATAAATATCGGCAAGTTTTAATAAAAATTATATTTTGTATTATCAAAGAATCTAGTGAAGCCAATTGCCAGTAATTTTCCCGATAAAAACTTTAAAACGCGAAATTCACTAGAAAGCGTACATTTTGTAAGTTTTTTGCTACCGCAAGTGTGACCTATCTTATTTCCTCAAATTTGAAGGAGAATCGATTGGTGCAAATTTGAAACTTCTAGGGCTCAGACACTTCAAGAAAAGTAGCTTTTCTTTAATTTAAAATTCCAAAATAGAACAAAATAAATATTGGCAAGTTTTAATCAAAATTGCATTTTGTATTGTCAAAGGTTCTAGTGAAACCAATTATTGCCAGCAATTTTCCTGATATAAACTTTAAAACGCGAAGTTCACTAGATAGCGTACATTTTGGAAAAGTTTTTTGCGACCGCAAGTGTGACCCCATCTTATTTCCTCAAATTTGAAGGAGAATCGTTTCTTGCAAATTTCAAATTTCTAAGACTCGAAACACTGAGAAAAGGCGGTAACGATATAATAGCGTATAAAGCATCATAATACACAACAATAAGTATACTTAGTAGTTTTGCTGTTAGGAATATTTTTTGCAATAATTACTGAATTACAAAATTGCGGGGCTCTTACTATTCGGGGCCCCCTAGAAGTTGGGGGCCCGGAGGCTGCAGTCCCCCTCTTAATCCGGACCTGGTCAGGACGTGAAAAATAATTGATAATAAAATGTGTCTTGAAGACGTTTTTTTTTAAATTCTGTGTAATTTTTACACTTAACGTTGGTTGATATTTACAAATTCTATCAAAGTAGAAGTTTCTACAGTCTCAAAGACGGTATTTTTTAATTTTCAGGACGTTCGCGCTGCAGCCATTTCCAAAGTGCCTGTTTTTTTTCTGTGACAGTGCAGCACAAAAACGCTCATTTAGGGCGTCCCTGCATGAGTACCTGCCCGAAGAAAACAAAAAACTGGGGGTACATTCCAGGAAAAGAAGTACCAATGGGAGAAGACACCCCATTTGGGTATTTCAAAACGTTGTTTTTCACATTTAACATTTTATTCCAGGACCAAGGGAATGTACTGCGTGGACACCCACTCAAACACCGACTGCCCATTTGAGGAATAATAGTTAAAATTTCAATTATTTAAAAAACAATAATTAATTATCAATAATACCACTCAAATGCTCTTTCAGTTTAAGGAATTTCTTCTTAAATTCTAAACCACAGCCTTTGTAGAGTCGGAAATCTATCAAGATTCTACCCTGAATTTCTATAACGTTTGCTTTAAAAACTAATTGACTTTTCATAACGTCCACAGTTGAGATCGTCAGCTGAAACAATGCAACTAAATTGACGCAGGAGCAATTTTGATACTTACAGCACCAGACGCGTCACAATGCCAAGTAAAGTGAAAACTGTCCAAAGCCGAACTTACAACTTCTAAAGTTTTCTCGTAGTTGGTAGTGACGTAAAACCTGGTAAGTCGTTTGACAAGGACGCTAAAAGTATCTTTCGTGATTGGAGATTCTTCAAAGTGTATTTGGGAAGAGAGGATCAGATCTTCGTTGTGGGTCGGTTGTGAGAAACAGATTTGATCCCTTCTGGTTTTTAGGTCTAAAACTAATTGATCGATCGAAGTTGGCCTCATTGCCGGAAGTGGTTGGGAAAGAATGACGTTCGGGATGGCGCTGTGGTTGCGTGTTTCCGCTTCCATCATGGAGTTGAAGCGTTTGGGCGCTGGGGAGTCTGTCGTGTCGGTTTCGAGGTTACTCGTTTCTAGGCAAATTAGAAATTGATGATTTTAGCTAAGTGTTACGTCTTTACGTCGAAATAATAATTTAGTTTATTGAAAATTGAATATACTGGACTAGATAAAAACACTCTTGCTTCGCTGTCGTGTTTTCATCAACCAGTTTTTTCATATTAATGTCCATACATTTACGCGTTTATTTCAGATTTTGAGATTTTGAACATTTAATTTGTCTTTTCAAATCAAAATGAATAAAAAAATACACAATAAGGTTCACAAAAAAGACATTTGAAGTTGCTGGCGGACCGACCGTGTTGCTTTGGTAATCTAGCTTTATGAATTCCATCGCAATCACAGGGCTAAATCACCAAAGTGACAAAATCGGCAATATTTCGCTGAACGATTTTTCCAAAAAATACTGAAAATACTCACGTGGATCAAATTCATACGTCATCCACATGTGGTTTCGAATCTGATCGATAGTAAATCGTTTGTTAGGATCAATGCACAGAATTTTGCGGACTAGATTTAATGTGGTGTTGCCTAATTTACTCCAAGGCGTTAGGGTGATATAGCTGTCTTTTTTGTAACATTGCCATTCTTCGCAAACTTCAGTCGTTTCCGCCCAAGGCAGTTCTAGAAAAATTATAAAATGTATCAATAATTAAAAAAACAAAGCTATAATTATTTACATTTTACAGGTGGCACGTAAAAAAGAGGACATTTTTCATTTTTTTATTGTTTACATGTTGTATCTTTCCTTACTCAACAGTTGTTGGTTCCGTTTGCGTCAAAGAATTTATGAAAGGATGTTTTCTGAATCACCACAAGTTAAATAAATGACGTCAAGGGTGCTATGTACAAACAAATGTTTGATACTTAGTGCAGGCTTTAACTGTCATATAACGTGAAATTCAAAGTATACCGTCGTATTCTTCCTCTTTTTTCCTTATTTTTGACTTTTTGGAATACAAGTTTCAAACTTGGAACATCGAATGACTGATCAATAGGGTGTATCGAAAAAAAAGAATTTGGGAAATTCGTTTTGTAATAGTCACCAAAACTTACCTTTTACTATCCTAAGAAGAAAGTTTATTTAAGGTTTTGCTATAGTTCAACATCTTTAGCCCTCTACCGCCCCTCAAATATTGGTTATTTTGAAATTCCAAGTCTACAACGAATAATTTTTTTAAATTAATAATTTATTGTTTTTCTATCACTAGTAGGCTCGGAGTAGATTTTAAAGACCACTAAAGGCCGTTTTTTTTCATCTCTAGTTAAATTTAGCTACCTACTGCCATATAGTTTCAACGACAATTAACTCTAATTAGTCAAGTTACTGGTGCATGCATGACAGAACTTATCACACTACTGGTTGACGTCTAAAGTTCAGACGTTATATTTTCGTGCGTTTTTTATTCGAATTTCTGTGCTTCCCTTTCGAGGTAATAAGATTATTTTAAAGGCAATTTACACTAGAAATAGTCTCGAGTGGCCTATATTTGGTGGGCCTTCGAAGACTAAAAAGCGCACAAAAATTTAACGTTTGAACTTTAGACGTCAACCAGTACTGTCATACATAAGTTCTGTCATGCATGCACCAGCAACTTGATTGATGAGTTAATTGTCTTTGAAACTATAATGCAACGGCCATCTAGTAGGAAGCTAAATTTAACTAGAGATGAAAAAACGGCTGTTAGTGATCTTTAAAATCTACTCCGAGCCTACTAGTGACAGAAAAACAATAAATGTTGCATTTCAAAAAAATTATCATTGTAAACTTGAGATTTCAAAATAACATAATATTTGACGGGCGGTAGAGGGCTGAAAACGTTGAACTATAGCAAAACCTTAAATAAACTTACTTCTCAGGATAGTAAAAGGTAAGTTTTGGCGACTATTACAAAACGAAATTCCAAAATTCTTTTTTTTCGATACACCCTAAATGCACATTTTAGAGGAGTCCTGTACTAATCCTGAATAGTCACTTTAGAAAACATTCCAAAAGGTCGCAGTGTTGCTAGAGGAAATTTCTCTCATCACAAGCTCAGGTGCCAAAGGGGGAGATTGAGACAAAACCAAGCAAGATGAATGAAAACACTTCAAAAGACAAGATCGAGGACTAGATTGACAAAAAAAAAACTGGAAAATAGAAATACCAGTTTAGTGGGAGATCTGGCAACACTGAAAATTGTCAATAAAAAATGTTACCTGGTAACCATAGCAACAACACAAACTATCTTGATTTTCCTCTTACCTCCTGCAAGCATTGCAATGAGAACGATGCCACAACTCCAAATATCGGCAGGTTCTGCTTTATAAGGCCTAATGAACACCTCGGGGGCACAGTAGGGCTTCGTGCCGCACCTCCTATCTAGCAGTCTCTCTTTACCTTTACACCTAAAAACTGTCGCCATTCCAAAATCACATATTTTCAAGACCCCCTGGTCGTCTATTAACAAATTTTCAGGCTTTATATCCCGATGAACAATTCCCTTGCTGTGGAGATACTGAACCCCATTTAACAATTCTCTCATATACAATTGTGTCAGAAAAGAGGGCATACCAACATCTGGTTCTGTAATAAAGGAATTAATTAAAAGTTTCATTGTTATCTATAATACCAATCATTTGGAATAATTCACCCCTCGCTGCATACTCTAGATAAATGTATTCTCGAGAGCTTTCTCTTCTTTTGCCAAAATATTTAATAATATTTTCGTGATTGAGCAAACGATGAATGGCAATTTCCTTCCTGATGCTGTCTTCAATATTCCCACTAGTCCCATAATCGATAATTTTGCAAGCAACTTTCTCATTTGTCTGTTTGTTGATTAACAATCGAACTCTAAAAACAATGACAAGTAAAAAGGGGCTGAAACGACTTGATGCTTACTCTCCATAGGCCCCCTCACCCAAAATGGTTTTATGCATCATCCAGTCTTCTGTGAATTCAATCATTTTTTAACAATAACAATATAAATAGAAACGAGAAAACAAAATTCACTTAACAGGCACTAACGAGAATTGAAAATTGTTTAAACAACTGAATGAAAAAAAAATGCAAAACTTGCTGAATCCCGTCAACAAAATCACATTTTTATTTGACAACTAAACAAATGAACTTGACACTTGAAGGTTTGGGCCAATCGATTTCCAGGTACGCGTTAACAGAAGGACGTGATCATTGAGGCGCCAAATTCAAATATTAATTTTATTAAAATTTTCACAAAGTTTTTCCTAAGAATCTAAAATCGAAGGGAGACAGCCACTTATGACATCCCCCCATATTATTCTGAATCAAATACTTCATCGTGTATGGATTTTGGTTATTCTCTTCCATGAACTTTTCTTCCTCCTTCATCTTATCCAGCATTTCCTGAGACACGGCCATAGCTTTAAATGGCATTTTATTTGCAATGTCTGTTAAGAATGGTTCCACTTCTCCAAACTCCATCTTTCCACCAACTTCCACTATAATCCTTCCACTTTTAATTGGCGTGACGTAGTGATCGATGGCCCCCTTTCCACCGCCCATTCTTTGCCCCTGCCCCTTTTTAGTGACCGGCTGCCAAGGTGAATCCACCCTCCAAGCGGCAAACATTCGGCTAGTATCAATCTTGCGACCTAATGTTAACCTAATCACTTCAAAGTGGCCCCATTTCAGTCTCCCCCCTCCGAGGGCCATAATCCCATACTGTTTATGTAAAAGAAAATTGTGAACAGTTTCTGGTCCTCTCATAAGTCGCAGCCTTTTCTGCATCTTCGGAGCTCTAATTCCAGGAGGGATGTAAGGGATTCTGTCCACGTATCGTAACTTTTGTCTCTCCGGTATCTCCACATCTACAATAAATTGTAAAAAGCACAATTTTCTGTTTTTCACTTACGATCATAGTTTGGAGGAGGTGGATAATATTTTAAGCCGCTGGCTTGAATATAATGCACTGCAGGGGCTGTAAATATTATATAAGTATTTGAATTGATGTTTTAATACAATTTACCTCTAAGAAACAGGAGATTTCTTAAATTTAACATTTTTGATTAGTAAAGTTAGGTTAGGATTGCACTAGCGACATCTGTCAAGAGGTTTGGAGGTTATCTTCTATCCTTTTCTAGTTCAGCTCTGTTCAAAAAAACAGGACCGCAACGAAGGAAATGTGGGCCCAACAAAACAAGTTTCTGTTTTTAACTTATATTCAAATCAAAGATTCTCACAGAATGGTCAGAACTACAACTAGCTAATTGCAAAATGTGTTCAGAATACGAACACCCAGCTTTGCCAAAAATCGGCCGAAACATCAATTTTTTCACTGCCAAATGATGAGCAACATTTTTTTCCAAATTGCAGACCAGATTCCATCCCACTGCGTCCCATTTATAAACAAGTATTGCACCAGATTCAAAACCGACAGCAACCAAATACGAGCTGTGTACAAAACCAGGTGCAAAAGCCACCCCTGTTATAGATTCACTCTTTAGCTCCAAATAATTCACCGCCTCGTACTGGCCCAAAACACTATGACTTTTAGTTGGAATTTTGTTCCAAATGACAACTTTTCCATCACGTGATCCAGTCGCGAAATATTGCGAGTCATGTGACCAAGCACAGCACCAAATTATTCTTGTATGAATCGAAGTATTTTTGTCAGTCGTTGCAACTAACTCGAATCCATTGGAGCCTTTGGAAAACAAGGACCATCTTCTATCTCTTGAAACGGTTAATAGATGTTCACTGTTAGGCGAGAATGACATTTGGGCCACTGTTAATGTGTGGGATAGCAGTTTCCCTATTTGGTTCCAAGTAGTTGTGTCCCTGAAAATTAATGCTTAAAATATAATAAGGGCAAAAAAATTACCATAATAATACGGCTGCGTGTTCTGTAGTGGTCGCCTTACAGGCTGACGCCAGGAGTTTACCATCAGGTGAAGCGGCTAAAGAATAAACTTCATAACCATGACCATATAATTTTTGGGTTTCTGGCCACAGAGTGTTTTGAAGTAATGTCTCTTCAGTTGGGGGCTCTAGCAAAAATAAAACAAGACTTTCAGATTTTAGATAATCGTAGATAAATAGATTTCATTCCACGAGTCCAACGGACGAGTGGAATTACTTGAAGTGTACTTTAAGAGTTGCTTTGTTTAGAGTATAGGTACCACGAATTGAATTGTAATTGAGTAATTAAGAACAAATAAACATTTTTTTCTATTTAGGGTTTCCAATTAGATAGACAATGTGTAGACAAAATTTAACAGAGCCCGGTATGCAAAAACAATGCAAATCATTAGGCGCTTTTCATTTACAAATTTATCTGAGGAGCCTCAGTTAATCTCAGCAATTTGATTGGTTCATTTAAATATTAACCAATCAAATTCCTGAGATTAACTGAGGCACCTCAGATAAATGTGTAAATGGAAAGCACCTATTGTCAAGTTTTGCCTCCAAATTACGTCACGAAATGGACGTCTTTTGAGACAGAGACAGAGATCGGTTAGCTCACTCTAAGCTGTGTGTCATGCGCGACTTGTCAGCTGTTCGCTGTTCCGAAGTTGTCATCTCGCTCGACTTCGTCTTCCATCTTTGATAAGTTTATTGTCTGTCATTTGTTTGTGTTCAATGATTTTGTGTTTTTGTAGTTTTAATTAAAAACAAAATGTCAACGTGTGCTCTGTGTGAAGAAAACTATAAGCCTTCGTTTCATCCCACAAGTAAGTGCTAGTAATTTAGTATACACCAATCCTACTCAAAATTATAGTGATTATTTCTAAATTTTTAATAAATTAAATCAGTTGCAGTTGAGGGTTTGCAGTTGTCTCTGGTTGTCTCAATTTAAATTTAAATTATTTTCGCGCTTGAAGCTTTTAAATTATAGCGCATGGCACATCTAAAAGAAAAGGATAATGAGATGGCAGCGTCTTTAAGTATGAGAGCGAAAGCAATACCTGCTTGTCTGTGATATCTTAGAGCCAAGCGTAACTTGAACCAGGCCCATCCATAGTAATACTAGATCAATGCTGCAACAACACACAGACGACAGCTGTCAAAACTGACAGACACAACACTGACGCTATTTCTAGCTTTACCTCTCCGTATATTAGTGAGAGATAAAAGATATAAAAGACGAAAGGTGATACTGCGCACATTGAAACTTCATCCAATAGAGGTATTTCTTGAGTAGAAAGAATACACATTATACTGAGATCTCAACGCGTTAAAAGAAGACGCCAAGATGATGCGCGCGTACTTGGAGGCGACCAATATCCGGTTAGAAGGAAGGGAGAATAGTTCGAATGTTGGCGGCAATCAGTTGAAACTTCTTTTCACTAGCAGAAACATTGTTATTACGGCAGTATATAATGCAACAAGACAAAACCATACTAGTTTATTCTCAAAAATGATACAAATAGCCTGCGAAAACGAGGCTATTTCAGAATAATCACTTTAATCTAGGTTAATGGGGTTATGTTTCTGCATCTGTCATGTGTCATCTGTGCAGTGAAGCAAATATTGATTTGGTACTCGGTTTCTTCACCAATGACATCATAATATGATATGCCGTGCCGAAAAGCTCGATGTTTCTTCCTAACAACATAAAAATGTGCTAACCATCACATAAAATAGACAATGGTCTACCATTTTCTACTTTTAATTAAACGTGCCTACTGTTTCATTCAATTATTTAATTTTCTCTGGTCGGTTACAGGTTAACAAGGAACAACCGTGTTCATCGCTGTAAATTGTACCGGATATAAGGTACCTCCGATTGCGCGCGCATGACATGCCAATGACGTCACTCAAGAAATACCTCTATTACTACACGCTTTGATTATGCAGGATGGTAAGCGTTACGAAGTCAGTTAAATTAGAGAAAAGTTGCACTATTTTTTGGTAATTAAGAATCTGAAGAGAATTCCCGGATATCTTGATTCGTTTATGAGTTATGCCGAAAAATGTGAAAATTGCGGTTTTAAAGAAAAATGTATATCTCCATAAAGATTGAAATCGTTATTTTCAGATTTTTCGAAATAACTTAGGAACGAATCAAGATATCGGGGAGTTCTCTTCAGATTCTTGATCATAAAGAAATAGCGCAACTTTTCTCTAATTTAACCGATTCGTATCTCTTACAGTTTAGGAGATGCCAATGGTGAGCAGTGAAAAAGGAACCACCCTGTATAACAATTCCTGGACTGGAGTGACAAATAATAACAGTTTAAAATTAACCAAATATCAATAAAAACACTAACTAATCTGTCAGCTGTCAGATAAAGACCTCAAAGGCGCTAGACGAGCGGTTCTGTTTTTTATTTGAGTGGTAGATACAGTTGGGGACTTTGAAAATGCCCACCACACCGCCGCGATTCACTTATTTTTGTTAGTAAAATCTAAGTATCACTGCAACGTGCTCAATGTTTGCGTTGCGGTAGGGTGGGCGTTTTCAAAATCCCCTTCTGTACTTATAATTCATAAAATTGTTCCTTACCATTGAGTACTGCAGCAACAAAATGTGATTCCTCCGGATAAAATCCCTTCTTATCCCCACCATTTAAATTATTCTCTGCAAACACGGCTTTATTTGAAAGACCGAGGGAGGGTACAGACGCCCCCTTAGGACCACTATTTCCCTCTTCAGTGAAGTTGTCGTTTATATTGCAGATCCGTGAAAAATTCTCAACAAAATTTCTGGGGCCCTCAAACACTCTTATGACTTTTTCTTCAGCAGAAGAGGCAAATTTATATCTTGAAATCATAGCAATGGAGCTTAAATCGTAACCGTGAACTTGTGGGCGGGCAATCTCATGCCAAGTAGGCTAAAAAGTAAAAAATATTCAATTTTTCAATGCTTAAACCAAAAAACAGGTACTATTACAACAAAATTTTAGATCAAGAGAGCCATGAAATTTTAATGGCACGTCACATAGTTACATATGGCACGTCACATAGTTACATCTCCCTAACAAAACTTTACGCGACCCTCTTTATATTTTCCACCCCTTCACTAGCAGGACATGTCATTAAAATTTCACAGCTCTCTTGATCTCTTGTTGTAAGCAGCAAAATTTTAATTTAAAACAACAAATTGGTTATTTCTATTGCCAAAATTATTTTGTGTTTTTTTGGCACACTTAATAATTGGAATAGCGCTTATTACCTCTTTGCCATATATTGACCAAGGGGCATGAATCCTAGTTGTCTGATCTGCAGAAACTGTTACAATAAATTCACCTCTGGGCTCCCATTGAAGATCTGTAACTTCATCGAAATGCCCCCCTAACGTAACAACAGGCTTCCAATCATTGAATCCACTCCAGATATGAAAGGCACCGTGGTAACTATGAGCCAAGATGTAACTACCATCAGGGCTAAACATGGCCCCATAAAAACCCAACGTATTTCCTCCAACTTCACCCAAACGGAATTTGTCAACCCACAAATTGCTTTCAGAGTCAAATTCCCAAACTACCAAACTTTTATCAAGTGAGGCTGATAATAATTGACCTGTTTTCTGGTTCCAATTGACAGAATATATCCAACCCTCATGGCCACTTAATATTGAATCAATATTAATTAAATATTCTCCATCTTCTGTTTCTATTACAAATTTAGTGTCCCCACCTAAGCCTCGAGGAGTTATTCGCCAAATTCGAACATACATGTCCTGCGAGCATGAAGCCAGAAGAAGATCTCCATTGTCTATTAAAATAAAATTAATTCTGTTCGGAATATAAAGAAAATTACAGTCAAGAGTAAAATCCAAGCCTGGAACCCAGTCCTCATGTCCTTTTAACTTATTGGAGAGAGAAAAGCTATGATTTTTCTCTACATGCAGCTCAATTTCGGAAGTATCTAAAGCCACTGCTAAGATAACTGAGCTAAGATGGAACGAAATTCTCACGCCCACACATATGGAATTTCCATTACTTATATTTTGTGATAAAATAAAATCATCTAAAAAATTGAAACATTGAAAAAGTCTAAATGTACACTCATCACCTGTTTCATAACTATTGCGCCTCCATATTTTAACAGTTGAATCCATCGATACTGTAACAACAACAGCATTGTCCATATCAGGCCCCTTGTACAATCCATCAACAATATTCACATTGCTTTGGTGTCCTTTTAAGACAAAAGGTACATACGTGTCGTCTTTTAAAGACCACACGATGGCATCATTATCAGTTGAGCCTGACACTAGTTCTGTCTCGGAATGAAGGCCACTGAGCCATCTGACAGAATTTACTCGTTTTATGTGGGAAACAAGAGTAGAAATGACTTTACCACCGGAACCAACCTGAAAAACAGTGAAGAGATAGGTTAGGAATTATAAAACTTACTTTTGGATTGTAAATCACAACTGAATTGCAAGACGCGTAGCAGATTAGGTTGTTTTTGCCCCAATGAGCCGAGGACGGGGTTTGGTTGCAGTTGCAGGACACATAATACGAATCAAACAGCATTTTGATCATACGTACATAACCTCAAACAATTTTTAATGACATTTGTTTGACTTTTCTGAATTTTGAAAACTGTCAGTGTCAACTGTCATTTTCATTTTTATTGTAGGCAACACTATATACATCAAGAGTGACCAAAGTTGCATATGTAGACAATTTGCCGATCCCATTTAAACAAAATTTTAACCTCCCCAACCCCATCAAAATTTAAAAAAATGGGAGGTGCAATCACTAAAATTTTCGAAATCGAGATAAGACCGTGCGTACGTACGTACGTGCGTTTGTAAACGCTCTACAGCCCAAACTACTGGAGCGATTTGGCTGAAATTTGGTACATAGGCATCTCATAGCCTAACTTAGATCTGAAAAGCCTTTGGAGCCAATCGTGCAACCGGAAATGCCATTTTGGCACATCAACTTTTAAATGCAAACCCCCATTTTTCACGTCACCATAAGAAAGACCTTCAAATTCTGTGTCTAAAAATGTATTCATTCTTAGTGCCCTTTTGACCAAAAATTTAAAAAAAATTGACTTTTATCGGACTTTAAAATCGCGGTACAGCCCAAGCCCCTCAACCGGTTTGTCTGAAATCTTGCACATGGGGATTGTCTTACACGTCGAAGAGTTGAACAAATTTTGGATTCAATCGGCCCACGGAAAGTGCCGTTTTGGCACACCAATTTCCAAATTTAAAATTGTTCTCTCATTTAACCATTAAAAACAAGTTCTTGAAAGATTTACTGTCACCATTAGAAAGGTCTTCAAATTCTGGTTTTAAATAAGACAAAATTAATTCGCATTTAGTGCTGTTTGGTTCAAAAAATCGAAATTTTATAATAACACTAAAAATACATTATAGCCCAAATTACTGAATCGATTTGGCTAAAATTTGGTACATAAAGATTGGGTGACCCGTTGAAGACCTGAAGGGCTTTTGGAAACAATTCGTCCAAAGGAAGTGTCATTTAAGCATATCAACATAAAATTTTAAATACAAGGCCTCTTTTTTTATGTTGCCATTAGAAAGACGATCATATTCTGGTTCTAAAAATGTATTCACAGTTTCTGCCATTTCAGTGGAAAAATAGAGAAAAAAATCTTTCTCATTAAAAGGGAGCGGGCTGACAGTGGATGACATAAAGTGGCAGTTATTGTCAAAAAGGTGGCAAAAGATTAACCTTAAAAGAAACATATTGTCAAATGTGATGGATGATGTCCGAGGTGATGTTGGTATTTGTCAGAAAATTGCGAAATTAGTCACAGACAATAAGGATAAAAAAAATTCTGTTGAATGGACTACTATCTACACAGATTACAAAGATCCACGCCATGGGGAGGTTCCAGCCGCTTCTCTGCTGCATTTTTTTTCTAAAGGATAAACAACAAAAATTGCGCAAAGCAATAATGCATTTCATATTTCATCCTTAAGGCCGTTCTCTTCGCCCGGAATCGGGGCATATTTTGAAACAAAATTGTGACTTGATGGATATGGATAGATTGTCTAAAAATATTTTTTGTAATAAAGGAAAGTATGCCAGAGTTTCCCTAACCCTTTGAAAATTGACAAAAGCTTGTTTAATTTAAAAAAAAATTGTCATTAATACAAAAATATTTGGAGACAATATCTCTATCCATCAAGTCACAATTTTGTTTCAAAATTCGCGCCGGTTACGGGCGAAGAGAACATGGCGGTGAAAAATTTCGACTCCACTCACTTATCTAGTGGGGGCAGGAGAAGTTTTTTGACCTTCAATTTTGGTCGAAATTTTGTAGTCTGGAAATTATTTTTTTTTGCAATGACCAAGCAATTGATTACGAAAAAAATTATACTGTAGGTAAGAGGAAGGTTTGCCCTACATGCTAGAGTATTTTAAACTGACAAATAATAAAAATCAAAATTGTATAGAGCGCCACTAACAAATTCTAAAAAATGGCCAATCTCACACCAAAGGCCAAAGCCACCCCACTTTACGGTACACAAATGTTTGATATTACTTATTAAATTGCAATTTCATAGACCCTGACGTATAGGTACGAGAAATTGTTGCAAAAAACTAAGGGCTGAAAAAGCAGAAAATATCGCCTGTGCTAGTGGCCAAATTGAAACAGAAACTGTTGTGGCCAGAGCCAGAACCAATAAATAGACGGTAGAATGTATTAAATTAATGATAAATATAAGACTAAAAAATGCAGCAGAGAAGCGGCTGGAACCTCCCCATCGCGTGGATCTTTGTATTCTGTGTAGACAGTAGTCAATTCAACAAAAAAATCTTTATGCTTATCGTCTGTGACTAATTTCGCAATTTTCTGACAAATACCGACATCACCCATCACATTTGACAATATGTTCCTTTTAAGGTTAACAGTTTGCCACCCTTTTGACAATAACTGATACTTTATGTCATCCACTGTCAGCATGCTCCCTTTTAATGAAAAATATTTTTTTCTCTTTTCCACTGAAATGGCAGAAACTGTGAATACATTTTTAGAACGAGAAATTGATCGTCTTTCTAATGGCGACATAAAAAGGGAGACCTTTGTATTTAAAATGTAAAGTTGATATGCCTAAATGGCACTTCCCGTGGACCAATTGCTTCCAAAAGCCTTTCAGGTCTTCAACGGGTCACCCAATCTCCATGTACCAAATTTCAGCCAAATCGATTCGCTAATTTGGGCTATAATGTATTTTTAGTGTTATTATGAAATTTCGATTTTTTGACCCAAAGAGCACTAAATGCGAACTAATTTTGTCTTACTTAAAACCAGAATTTGAAGACCTTTTCTGATGGTGAGAATAAATCTTTCAAAAACTTGTTTTGGGTGGTTAAATGAGTGAATAATTTTAAAGTTACAAATTGGTGTGCCAAAACGGCAGTTTCCGTGGGCCGATTGAATCCAAAATTTGTTCAGCTCTTCGACGTGTAATACAATCCCCGTGTGCAAAATTTGAGCCAAATCGGTTCAGGGACTTGGGCTGTACCGCGATTTTATAGTCGGATAAAAATCTTTTTTTTTTAAATCTTTGATCAAAAGGGCACTAAGAATGAATACATTTTTAGAAGCAGAATTTGAAGGCCTTTTCTATCGTGAGGTGAAAAATGGGGGTTTGCATTTGAAATTTAAAAGTTGATGTGCCAAAATGGCATTTCTAGTTGAACGATTGGCTCCAAAAGCTTTTCAGATCTAAGTTGGGTTATCACATGCACACGTACCAAATTTCAGCCAAATCGGTCTAGTAGTTTTGGCTGTGGCGTGTTTACAAACGTACGTACGCACGTACGTACGCACGTACGTACGCACATACACACAGACACATTTTAAAAACCACTTTTTTGGGCTCCTGAGACCCCAAAACGTATAGATCCGGTCTTATCTCGAATTCGAAAATTTTAGTGATTGCAGTAACCTCCCTTTTTTTTTAAATGGTGAAGTGGAGTGGGGAGGTTAAAATGGAGAGCATGTTCAATTCGCCCAATGTAAAAAACCCAAACTGTGGGACATAGTTGCAAAAAAAATGGGTGATGAAGGTTACAGAGTGCAATGAGAAATTTGGAAATTTATTGCAAATGTATAAGGCAAATTTTTTTGTATTTCTTTGGTAATCTGTGAAGCAAACTGAACACTACGAAATTTCTGAATTTTTTGGAGAACAAAGAGTTTTTCCGCCCCTACAATTCAACCCTTGCGACGATAACATGTTTTTACTATTTTTTCAATGATCAGCTACCAAGTAGCAGTTCATTTAAAAAGTTTCAGATTTTTGGCCAAGTTTGAACAATTTTGGTCCACTGTGGAACGGCCCTAATTCCTTAATAATACGTCGTAAAATATATTAAAATTGTTAAAAACAGATTAATTTTCTGAGAAGTATGGCAGGGGATAAAATGTGCGCTGATGGGCCCCGGGAATACGTGGTTAGCGCCCCCAATACCAATCAGCGTCTTTTAAAACCGCAATCCGTAATCCGTAATTAGGGATTTTTTCCGAAATGACGAATAGGTACGTTTACCGTATTTACGCATTTTTTTTTAAATAACGTTTTTTCTCGTAATTACGGTTTTTTTTCGTAGTTTGGTATGGAATAGTAGTTTATGTACTGTAACTTTCTGACTCTACTGAAAGGGGGACCGTTGTGAAATCCCTCCAATCTTGCAAAAGGACCCCTAAATTTAATTACGTTGTGGTTGTGGTTCGTTTTACGAGGCCGTGGATACAGGAAATAAAACGGATCTTCCAAATAACAATTTATTCACACTGAAACAAAGTCTGGCCGCAAAAATAATACAATAAAATAAACACCTCTCGCTCAAGGAGCTCGAGGGAAATAATTTACACGGTAAAGAAAAAATACAATAGTTATAATCCCCAACCTAAATCAATGGGTTTCTAAATTATGAATGAACTCTGAGCTAGTTTTATAACATGAAGGGTGCCGTTACCGAATGCTGAAAAAAGAATTAATCCCCAAAATTAAATAATATTACCGGACTTGCAAAAATCCGGGTTTCTAAATTGGGAAGCAACCCACAATACAGGCAAGTGTTAGGAGGGGTGCAAGACAAGTTTCGAGCAATGACAACTCTTGACGTAATTACGACAGCTAAAAATGACGCAAGTTCAGGGGCGTGGCGTCAAAATCCCAGTGGCGTAGTAGATTTCCTGAAATCGAGCAAAGGACCCCGCACTTTTCTTATGGAAATTGGGTTTGGGTCAAATTTTTTTCAAAAAAATATATGTTGTAGAGCACGACTCCCTGAGTAATTGTTACCATTGCGCCAAGTTTGTGGACCTCACCGTTTCTTACATATGGAGGGTTGAAGATGAGAGGGTGGTAAGGCACAGAGTTAAAACGAATGTGAAATCCGCTGTTTTCGCCATGGTCAACGCTGCATATTGTCAGAACAATAAGCAGGACATCTTTTGAAAGTCATTGAAGATCGTCATTCTTGTTATTTCTTGAGTATATTCAATGCTGTTTTAACACCTTCTGGGCTGTCGTTAATTTGGGTCAGATTTCTTTTATTTTTTATTATATGACACCTCAATGCATGTAGTCTCTCGATGATTTTTCAAAAGTTACTTCGCCCTTACCTCTTCGAAGGAGTAGGGTGCAAATCGAGGGGTGATCCGCAGACTAAAAAACGTACACTGATTCTGGGAATTCCCAAGTATTCCCTGTATTCCGATGTATTCCGAAGGTATTCAGAAACTTGACTTAAAGCTATTACGGTATTCCGATGTAGATAATCGGCAATATTCTCCATCAATATTCCGGAGTATTCCGGTGTATTCATAGTATTCCCATGTATTCCGATGTATTCCCGTGTATTCCGGTGTATTCCCATGTATTCCGGTGTATTCCCAAGTCGAGTCCCAAGTATTCCGAGATTTCCTAAACTTAACAGACGCAGGCGCATCAGGCGCTTCCGAAGCTACCCCGCGTTATTCTGATGTATTCAGGATAATTCTACCTATTCCTACAAATTATTCCCCGATTGTTTTGATTTATTTTAAAGTACACGCATCCAATCAATAAATTTTAATATTTCACTGGGAAATTTTCGATTATTCCCAACTATTCCGGAGTATTCCGGGTATTCCCATCTATTCCGATGTATTCCGACGTATTCCGATCTATTCCCGCTGTATTCCCGAAAAATGTACACTGATTCCGGCCTGCGGATCACCCCTCGGTGCAAATTCTACATTTGTTGTGCCTGGAGAAAATCTTCAACTAAGCAAAGTTTCACCGTTTTCAAACACTTCTATGCTTGGACATGGTTTAATAAGAAGTAATGGTATATTATGATAGCAATTTCAAAAATATTTCCTTTCTTAATTTCAATACGCGTACCACTAAAAAAGTCCCACACTTTGTATGTAGGTCATACCTTCACTCTACGCCTTAATTACTTGAAGAGGTAAGGACGACAAAACTTTTGAAAAATTCTCCAGAAACTAGATGTATACAGGCATGATATATTAAAAAATAAAAGAAATCTGACCCAAATTAACTACAGCCCAGAAGGTGTTAAAATAGCATTGAATATACTGAAGAAATACCAACAATGGCCATCTTCAATGAGTTTTAAATGATGCCCCGCTTAATGTTACGACAATATGTAACGTTGACCATGGCCAACACAGCGGCCTTCACATTCGTTTTAACTTTATGCATTACCACCCTCTCATTTTCAAACCTCTATATCTAAGAAACGGTGAGGTCCACAAAGTTGGCGCAATGGTAACAATTACTCAGGGAGTCGTGCTCTACAACATATATTATTTTGAAAAAAATCTGACCCAAACCCAATTTCCATAAGAAAAGTGCGGGGTCCTTTCATGCACTAAGTAAATTCTACGGTACGATAGAGGAAATTTTGTGTTTTAACAAAGTTTAGAGTGAAAATGACCCCAAAATGAACTGAATGACACTGAATAATGGTTTTAACGGTTCGAGGGATGTGGACCCTGTGATTTCTCGTGAAAGCCCAAATTTAGTTTCTTGCTGCTTCTTTCTTCGTCTTCAGTGTATGTGGTATAGACACTGTCCAGTCCCAGCCCCCTGTTTGGAGTGTCTAGCGGAATACGGGAAACCTATACCACTAGCAATCGTTGGTACACCAGGCCAAATCACAGGTGGAAGATGTCAACGGGACACCCTCCAAGTGAGCAACAATCACGTGTTGGCAAAACTGTAGCGTTTTTAACCGCAACTGTGAATTATTGTCGACAATCCAGCGGGAACAAATTGCAAACAAATTGCAGAGCTGAGAGAGCGCGTCCCCTTATGGATATCCCCAAATTTCCTTTACCTCTTTCTATGCTAATAAAAGGGAAGAACTGGATGCGCTTTACCAAACCCTAACTATTCCACTACCGAAATGCAAGCAAGCTAAAGTCTACTCTGCAAAAGGGGTTAAATTAATTAATATTTAGCGGATGAAAAAGGGTTCTAGTCTATGAAAGCTAATTAGAGATCGGGAAACCTTCAATCAAATGCACTAACGGAACTACAAATCTAGTTGCGTAACACCTGATCTAGTTCCACCCTGCAGACCAGGTGTTCTACCAATCACCAATAACCACTAAACACTATCCCCCTACGGCGTGATTACACTAATTTCAATATTACACAAGCACGAACTTTAACTACACAAAACCCAAACAACAAATAACTATTTTAAAATATTTGGAAAATATCGCAAATTCGAGAGCTTTGGAAAATACGAGTCTCTTAGTCAGAAGCCTGAGAGCAAGTTCTCTTCCGGCGTCCTCTTGGGTCCGGCCAACCTAAAACCACCCCCTCTCTACTATATCCGGTCGGCATCCCTCCCTTAGTTCATCTCCACATTTTATAACAATTTATAATTAATTAAGAAGCTACGCGATTCGACCAGCCTTACGATACAATCCTGACCTTAAAAGCTAATCACAGATTCACATATCCTATCAATGAAACAATTTAGTTATTTTATGCAAATCTAATGAATTACCTAACAAAAGTCCAAGCAGTCCGGTGGGGTCTTTGAAGTTTTTCGAGCATGTGCAGAGTAGTGGGGGTTATTTAATGCATACGACAGTCATGCAATTTTAAAAGCAATCTAATTTGATAGGTAGGTTCTACATATTACATATGAACAATAGGGTATTAAACAGGGATCTGGCTTGAGGTTTCGGTCGTCTAGCCTAGATGGCGACACCAGTTCTATTCTTGCAGTGAACTTTAATTTAAATTACAGCGTTTACGCCGAAAAGATCTGATTGGTTACATATGCGTCGGTTATGCCTACACATAGCCTACACACATGAGGTTCATACGGTGTTTAACGGGTTGTCGAGGCAATTTTAGCAGGAGTAATGTTTGATTCACGTCATGCAAAATTAGTGTATCTTGGCTACTCTACCTTTGGGGTTCATGCATTTACTGAATCAAATTTAGCAACAAATTGTAATGAATAAGACATTTACGTTATTAAATCCATTTCTCGGAAATCTCTACTGTGGGAACAACTTTCTAAAAATTGTATGCGAAGGAATTCGGTCATAAAGTTTACAGCGGGGGTGTTCTTGGAAAAGGGCAATTCAAGCAAAGGTTTCTACCAGGTCCCGGATATACAATGACCGTGACGAAAGATGTGCACGGTTTATGAGTTTTGGCAATAAATAGTTCTAACTTACAGTTAATATTCTCGCGCCTCAATGACAAATTTTATACAAACAATTTAATGTGGATTTACCCAGGATTGGCTTTAACTGGCATATGTTACAGTACCTAAGAGTGAAAGTGACTGTTTTCCGGACCGAAAGAAATTATAGACAGTCGAGGCGCAGCCGGAAAACTACTTTCACGCTTTCACATTTTTCATCCTTCACTAGAAAAAAATATATTCAAGCTAAAAAATAAATTATTAACTGTTTTCACAACATGAACGAGGCTATCGCAACTGCCGACTTATTTTCTTGGCTGGCTACGAAAATAAAATTTTTGCTGCTTAGATGGAAAATATTGTATCTACTGCTCACTTATTATTTGAACGGCAAGCCGCACAAAATGATTGTACACGACTATCCGTTGTATTGTACTTTCACAGCCCTCGTGAGGCCCAAAACTCTTATTTTCAGTTAGAAAATAATAAATTTTTTATGACCTCATGAATCTTTCATAATGTATAGTAATAAAACACAAAAAGTTTGACCTGTTTTTTAGTGACATGTTTTAGAATGGTCATCATTTATCAATAATTATTTCGCAACCATTTTCTTTTCTTCAATTTTTTTTCAGTTAAATGCTTCCCTTATGGATGGTTGAACCCTTATTTCTTGGAAGAAGTTTCTAAGTTGTAAAAAATAAAGATTTAACCAGAGAAAGAATTTGGAACGTAAGAGATTTAAAATGTTTGAGATTGTGAGTGTTGACCATTTTTTTTTAAATTTTCTGAAGCGTATTTTACGTATGTACACCCGGTAACTTTGAAAATGCCTACCCCATCACAACGATTTACCGGTGTCCCTATACCTAACACTATTACTAGGATATGAGGATGAAAATGAGTTACTTATTAATAATGAAGATAATCAAAAAAAAAATTAAAAAACTATGATTTTACGATTTTAGTAAAATCAAAATCCGAGTTATCTTCACCAATGTGTACCTATATCTACCGTTTTTATTACACCAACCTTATTGCAGTAATTACAGAGTTTTCAAAATAAATAAAAAGACAATCAATTTGCTCATAAACTCATAAATTTACACTTGTGACACCAACTTTTGGGTGTAACGAATAGATTGGGCCACGTAACATTTAAATTCTGTTATCATTACTTATCGCAGACAATGTATCACGTGAAGTTTTCAAAATATTAGGATAAGGCAACTGCAGATAATCATATCAATAATATTTTGATTTCGAGGAAATCATCATTTTCAAAAAATTTGTTAATTTTACACGATTTTACATAACTAACAGAAAGGGAAAACGCAATGATCATTTTAATGGTTATTATTTTATGCGGCCAAGGTACTACCTGCAACCGGCAATAAAGTATCTTATCTCAAGTATAAATAAATATCCGAACATACTTATAGATTAATTTATCAATCGTTTATCCTTTCTATTCCACGTAATCAAAAAGAGTAAAACTACAAACCCACGGGAATGCTCCTCACTTGCAAACCATGAAGACAGGTGCGTTGCTTTTAATTTTCTTAGCCCTGTGTTTAGGGGCTGAAAGTCTTCGCGTTCTTGGAGTATTCACTACCACGTGGCACTACAAATACATCCTCGGGGCCTCGCTAATGAAAGGTTTGGCTAAAAATGGGCACGATGTCACAGTCTTGAGTCCTTTCTTCGAACCACTTCTACCAGAAAATTTTACGTATAACCAAATCATCTTGAAGGAACTGCTGGATGAACGTGAAAGTAAGTTGATTTGCTATTATTTTAAATGACTTTCCTTTTAAGAAATGAAACATAAACATGGCTTGCTGGAGAATCAAGATGCCAACATTTTTACAAGAACCCGAATTTTGAGTGAAACTATGTTGGAATGGTCCGAAAAAATTTTGAGGCACCCCAGAACCAAGGAGTTTTTAAGTGGTGGTAATCAGTTTGACGTGGTGATAGTTGAGGATTATTTAAATCCTGTTCACAAAGCAATTGCTGCGCATTTTGAGGCGCCTTTGATTGTCTTCTCGACTTTGGGGCCCAACTTTTGGATAAATGAAATCACGGGGAATCCTGCTCCTCCTTCTTACATTCCCGACGCTTTTCTTGGATTTCCCTCAAAAATGGGATTCTTCGAAAGACTGACTAATGGTTTTATAAATCTCTATCAACAGTATAACTACTATTATCAAATTCTGCCAAGGCACGAAGAACTGAGGAAGAAATATATCCCTAAAACACCCCCACTGCAAGAAATAATCGCAAACACTTCACTGGTTTTGCTAAATTCTCACCCAAGTATTCACCAAGCAGTACCATTGGTGCCAAATGTTATCGAAGTCGGAGGTTTGCACTTAAGATCTCGTGCTCTCATCTCAATGGACGTTAAGGATTTCATGGAAGATGGATATTATGGGGTTGTTTATTTAAACCTGGGATCTGATATTCAGTTGTCGGATTTTTCGAATGAAACCAGAAAATCGATTTTGGAAGTTCTTGGAGGTCTTCGACAGCAAGTTCTGTGGAGAATCGAAGAAACTGATTTAGTCCAAAAGGAGGATCTTCCCGAAAACGTTATGATCAGAAGATGGTTTCCACAAATAGATATTTTATGTCAGTATTCTACTCTAAGTTATATCGTCAACGTTTTGATTTTTAGCGCAAGACGATATTAGACTGGTTATTACCAATTGCGATGTCATGACTGTAACTGAAGCTGTAGACAGGGAAATTCCAATCTTAGCTATTCCCATTCTAGGAGAACAATTCGGGAATGCACAGTACGTGGCTGAGCGTGGTTTCGGAACAATCCTCCCTTACAAAGATTTCTTCAACAAAGATCTTTTGAGGAAAAAAATTCACGAAGTTCTTAACAAAAAGAAGTAAGTTTTCATCAAATTTTTAACAGAATTGACGAGTTTTTTGTAGATACCGAAGAAATGTTAGAAAAGCTAAAGATTTGTTGAATGATCGAATAGAAACTCCTATGAATACTGCAGTTTTTTGGGTGGAATATGTGGCTCGTCATGAAGGAACTCCTCATTTAAGAGTTGCTGGTCTTGATCTACATTGGGTTAAATATTTCTTGATTGATGTGATAGCGTTTCTTTCGGCTGTATTGCTGGTTCCTTTGTATTTGAGTTGTGCGTTGTTTAGAAGATGGAGAAAGAAGAAGGCTAATGCTAAAAAGGAAAATGCGAAGAAAGACAATAAAAAGGAGAAGAAACAAAACTAGTTTCGTTGAATATATTTTTTACAAGTTTTTATTTTTTATTTCTTGACACTCTTAATCTCAACTCGTTTGGACACTTTTACTAGTAGCGCTGACAATTTTTTATTAATATTTTCATCCGTTCGAGAGTTATTAAAAAGAAAGTAAAACAACAAAAAAGACAGTAGAAATAAGATTAATTTACACGTCAATTTGACAATATAATTGAATACGAAATGTCCCAGGCTAGCCTAACCCAAGATATCTCAAACCAAGAGGGCTTCCTCTGGGGCAGTGTCCCCGACTTGGACTACGCACAAGCTGAAACCTACTCCGACAATAAAACAGTTGGCCCTGAAGTAGCCAACGATCCTAGATTCTACCACACAATTAAACCCTTTGTAAGTAGAAATCGTATCTTCCAAATTAACAATTTTCTAGGAGCTTGAATGGATTTTTGGCTTCAACATTCGAATTCCCATCATAAACTTATCAACAATTGCTCGAAAAGAAGTTTTCTACGTCTCGGGTAACACGGGTATTTTTTACGACTACTGCAGTAAAGAAGAACGATTTCTTAGAGGCCACGTGAGATTAATAATTAACTCAACTTTGATAATCTTCAAATTGCAGCAAAATAAAATCGTGTCTGCTTCAGCCGATTTATATGGGCGATGGCTGGTTACAGCCGAAAACGGAAGCAAAGAAAATCTCGTCATAGTCTGGGACACTACAGACGGGTATTATTTTAAGGTTGGTCTATAAACTCAAAATAAATTTCAGAAGCATCATTTGGACAATATTCAATAAACCTGGACCACCTTCTAACATACACCGCGTGGCATTAAGTTTAAGTGCCCAGCTCTTGGTAGTTGTTTACAATAACGATCAAAATGAGACCAATGTTGATTTCTGGTTTTGGACGTACGGAAATAACGATCCTAATTACAGCCACCATTTCGAAAAGAATTTAGGACACCCAAAAGCTATCGAGTTTCATCCAAACGATGAACATCATTTCATGGTAGTATTTGAAAGAAACGTCGCATTTTTCTTTTGGGTGAGTCTAAAAATATAATTTTTTACTAATTGCGGTCCAGGATTCAGAGCAAGGGGAGTTCTCTAAACCCAGAGTGCCACAGATCGCTTTGAAAAAAATTGGCACTTTCACTGATGGCACTTACGTGGAAAGGTGTCACGAATGCTTCGCAAGCACTTCAAAGGGTTTCGTTTTGGTATTTGGAAACACTATTTATTCGAAGCCTTATTCTTCCAAGGAAGAGTTGGACAATAGAAAAATGTACGTGAAAAGCATTCACATATCTCGACATGCCATAAACTGCATAGAATCCGCGGATGGAATTATCAGCACGGCAGATTGTAATGGAAACATTCTATTTTTCGATAATCAAATGTTACTTCTCTACTGGTGGTCAAAATTTATCACAATTCCCATTCTTGACCTCAGCTTTAAATTAGTACCTCCGAATTATAAATTTGACGTCTTTCCCGGCGCTGAGGATGATGACAAGGACTTGCTGGTTCAGTATTGCGTCGATTGTAGTAGAGAATATGAAACAATTGTTGCTGAAAATGCACCTACTGATGCAACTTTAGAAAATCGCGTGTTTATAACTCGAGACTTAATCATTTGTAAATTATAGCCCCTGTCTCAAAGTTCTTTGAAAAAATTTGTTTGTAGCCACAAAACAAGGAAGCATATACGCTGTTAACGTAGTAAAGAACCAACACTCAGAAATCTGCTTACCGCACGACAGCGTTATAGTAGCAATAGAGCCTCATGATGAACGGTACTGATTTTTATTTTGATATTTTATTGTTTTCCTTTCAAGTCCATATTTAGTTGTTGCATTTCGAAAAGGCAGCCTCGTTCTTCTCAACTACCAAACACACGAAGCACTGACAAGAAGTACAATGCCGATGGTAGAATATGCAGAAGAAGAAGAAACTCCAATAATTTCTGCCCTAAAATTCTCGAAAGAAGGTACGATTGTATTTATGGCTTTATGTAATTTAGATTTTAGCCATACATTTGGCTGTTGGAAAATCCAATGGAGAAGTGTGGCTGTTGCATCCAACCCTCCTTACCAAAACCTCCACAGAGCCCTTCAAATTTGGCAGTTCGCCAATTAAGAAAATCGCTTTCACTGACGACTCTTTGGTTATGGCTTATTACGTAATTTAAGATTTTTTTATCACAAACTACTGGAGTCTTTCAGGATGACAATACTACAGTTGCTGTAGTGTTCTTCGACACTACTACAAAAACGTGGGTGTTCAAAGGAAAAATACGTTCACACTACAAAGAAATCGTCAATATATTCTTCACAGACGACCAACCCCAAGCTTTGTACACGGTTGGAAAAGATAGGAACATAATCCGCTATTGCAATTTTGTGGAATTGAATAGTGAGAAACAACTGGACATTGATTTTCGCGAACGAATTGAACAAAAAGACATTCCCTTGTATCTGATTCCTTACTTAAAAAACAAGTTTAATCAATACGGATACTTTTTGCTTGCGGACGACAAGGTGAGAATGTAACTATTTTTAGGGAAAAATAATTTGGTTTAGCATAAATTTAAAGTTCTGAATGCTAAGACTGCGATGTGTACTGGGGTTTTTCTGGGGCCTGCTTATGGTTGCTTCGAGGCGAATCCAGTGAACAAAATGGAAGTAAATACAATCTGTTACGTTCATTTTACTATTTTTTTGTTTAGTTTTTGCCACAACACGACCAGAGATTTCTAATTTTTATGTGTGACAAGCAGCTGGGAATTCAGATGGTTCCTGTTGATGGTAACCCCTATAAATATGTTGGTATTCAAGCCCATTTTGAAGGGGTAAGTAGACTGAGAACTTCACTACATTTTAGTAAAGTTGACAGACTTCCAAATGTCCCACGACGGGAAACACGTCTTTACCATTGGTAAAAATGATCGAGCCCTGATGGTGTGGCGCGTCAGAACAGCGTAAATATTTCAATTTCTTTATTTTATTAATAGTTTCATGCTTTAGCGGTGTGGTAGCTTTGCACGAATTTGGAGGAGTTGAACTCCAACCATTTTATTGCCTGCTTGAGGGTGGTCGCAACGGACCGATCTTTCAAGAAATAAGAGATCTTTTCTATTACATGCAGATATTGCAACAAGGAGAGAAAGTAGTTCTTCCCAGACTAGTGACAAACACGATTAATATAGTGGAACTCCCAGACTTGGTACGAGCCTGTGGATATTATCCCACTGAATATGAAATCGAAAACCTTTTAACCGAAGCAAAATACAAGGAATATGACGAGACTGGATTGATGAAAGATAAAGTAACATTTTGCGACTTTGTTAAGCTTTTGATAAACCACAAACCCGCGTTTGGCTATAAAATAGAAGACTTGGAAGAAGCTTTCGATACCATGACCACGTTTAATGATGAAAATATTCCTGGGGAGATCGAGCAAAGCGATTTCGTTCAAGCATTGACTTCAACTGGTGAGATGGTTTCTCAAGACCAAATGTACAAGTGTTTGATAACGCTTATGCGCTTTGATGTGAACAGTGAGCAACCTGGGGAGAGGGATTTCAGTTTCTTGCCAGCCGTACGCATAATTAGAATTATTTATATAATTTTATTATTCCAGACCATTGATTTTGATAATTTTACCGAAGAAATTCTTGGTATCGATCCGGAGAGCATTCAACGCGAGGAGAAAGAAGACGAAAGTTATGGAGGCTATGGATATTACACAAATTGAAATAAAAGATCAGTTTCAGTCTTGTTTACTCTTTCTAAGAAGTTTCCTGGCAATTTTTTTTAACAACCAGTAAGACACTGTTACATAAAGAAAAGCTGCAACGACTAAAAACGAAATTACATCCAAAGAGAGATAAACGTACCAAGGTAAATCCACCCCTGTCACTCTCAGATGTGGGGCACCCCCATGACGAATTACATATTCAACCCAATATATCCCAGTATCCATGGGATTTACGAGGCGATCATGGGAGAGATTCGATCGTCTCTTGGCTTCATTTGAATACCTGAAAATACATTTTTTAATTATTCCAAAAACTGATAATACTTTTGATTTTGTAGAAGTTCGTTGAGTTTTTCTGTCAGAATTTCTTCGTTTAATTGTTGGTACGGAATAGCGAGGCCAAAGCCGCTTTCGACTGCCTTTTGTGCGTTCATTCCATGGTCTCCATAAACGGGAATCGCCAATATAGGAACTCCAAAGTGAACCGTCTCTATTATGCTCAACCAACCTCCATGGCCGACAAAAAGTTTAACATTAGGATGCGCTAGAATTGATTGTTGAGGCAACCATTTTAAGAGCTTTACATTTTCTGGTTGTCCAGGAAGAAAGTCTTCCTCCCATTTCCACAATACTTTGTGTTTGAGTTTAGAAAATGCGCGAAGAAATGAATTTAGTTTTTCTTGTGGAAAATCTGCGCTTTTTACGTTAGAACCCATGCTGAAATAGACAACTCCTTCTTTAGCATTGTCCAAAAACTGCTGCAAGTTTTCGGGTAGTTTTTCAGGTGGTTGAATGTGGAATCCTCCAATCTCGATCATGTTAGGTACGTGTGGCACTGGTTGGCTGATTCCAGGAAAAGAGTTTAGTAGAATCAAGGACGCGTTGTAGTTAATATCATCTAATTCTGGAGGATTTGGCAGGTATTTCTTCATTAGTCGATTGTATCTTGGAAACATGTAGAGTTTATGAGTTAAGTCGGTTTCTAAATACATTAGAAAGTTAGAAAGTCTCTGCCAAAATGTCATATTTCCAGAATACGAGAGAAATGAATCTGGAACATATGAAGGTGGTGCTGGATTTCCCACTAATACATTAGTCCAATAATTGGAACATATTGCGGAGAATACTATTAAAGGAGCACCAAAGTGATGAGCCAACCCTTTGAAAGGCTCTGTAAAGGCTTGCTCCACAATAACGACATCAAATTTAAGATCTTCTTTTAGAAAATTTTGAAAATTGCTGTCGTTCAGCATCATTTCAGTCCTGTAGATAAATAGATGACTCATAAAAGGTATCAGTATTAGTGGGGGAATTGCTCCGAAGTTGAACATATCTCCTGGCTTCCGAAGCTCTGAAATTTCAATAGTAACAAAATAAAAAAAGATTATATCTTACTGTTCATTAGAGCCGCAAGTTCTGTTAAAACAACTTCGCGATAGCTCCCTTGTGGAGGGTTTTTTTCTTCGTAAGGACTGATCATGGTGACTTCATGTCCTTTTCTGGCAAGCCCTTTCATGAAAATGTTGCCGAGCATGTAGTGGCTGCGTCCGGTCACAGGAAACACCCCTAAAATACGGGCACTTTCCACGCCAGATAAAATTAAAAGTGGAATTGCATAAGTCGTCAACACCATTGCTACAACTATTTTATCTTTAAACAAACTCACAGCTTTTATATATAAAATGTAGGCTTATCTTTGGCTTGCTAAAGTATTATATTTTTCAGCCAAAGGTTACATTGTATCCAATTGTGGTTGTTAAAGATTATTGGGTTATTCGTAACAATGGTTTCGTGGTGTGGAAGATTTTTATGCCAAAACGTTATACTTTTATATTTAAATTGCCTTGTAAAAAATCCTTAAACTGACATTAAGATAATAGTTCTTTATTTAGTTCATTATTAACATGATGTTCGTATTTCGTTCTGCGGTGCGTTTCCCTGACGGGTCCGCTGCATTCAGACCTTATGGTCCATTATGCCCGCACTGTGACAGTTATCCATTTCCTACAGGAACCCCGGTTCTGCAAAGACCCAGTACTTCTGCTGTAGAAACTGAATAGTGTTAATCGGGTGCTAGAAAAGCCACCCCGCTTTGCTATACCACGGCGGGTACTTCTGCTCTTTAGGGAGTTTGTTGAAGCTTCGTCCCGCGAACCCACTATAACCGGCAGGTCTTTTTCAGCCCTGCCGGATACAACTGGTTTCTTGGTGTCGAAGGCAGCTTAAAGTGTACCCTTAAAGGGTTCAGTTGAGGTATCAATTTATGTCCCTCTATGTTACAAACTGCAGACATCTTCCCCCAGTGTGGCCGACGGTTCTTGGTGGACAGCCCCATCAGCCACAACTGGTTGTTGGTGCCACAGTCCCTGAGGGTCTGCCAGTGTCACGGTACCTGTGCAGCTGTGGTATCTTTTTCAGTCCCATCAGTCACAACTAGTCCCTAGCGTCCTGCGCAGCACTATTATAACTACCCTTCCGTACAGACTGCAGACATCTTCCCCCCGTGTGGCCGATGGTTCCTGGTGGACAGCCCCATCAGCCACAACTGGTTGTTGGTGCCACAGTCCCTGAGGGTCTGCCAGTGTCACGGTACCTGTGCAACTATGGTGTCTTTTTCAGTCCCATCAGTCACAATTAGTCCCTAGCCACAAAAGTCTGATAGGTCCAGTTGTCAAACTGTCCCTATCGCAACCGCGAGGTATTTTTTTATTTTATTTTTTTCCCTCCGTACAGACAACAGAAGTATCAGTCTTCCAGTCCCTCTGTTCAGACTGCTAGGTCCCGAAGTCTCAGAGCAGCTATGGGTGTCTTTCGACCCCATTTGCCGCATTGAGGCCTCCAGTATCCTCTTAAATCTGGTCTGAAATTCCCAGTTAACCCCGGGAATTCGGTCCGCCCTCATTCCCTGAGGGTCTGCCAGTGTCACGGTACCTGTGCAACTGCGGTGTCTTTTTCAGTCCCATCAGTCACAATTAGTCCCTAGTCACAAAAATCTGATAGGTCCAGTTATCAGCCTATTCCTATCGCAACCGCGAGGTAATTTTTTTTTGTCCCTCCGTACAGACAACAGAAGTATCAGTCTTCCAGTCCCTCTGTTCAGGCTGCTAGGTCCCTAAGTCTCAGAGCAGCTATGGGTGTCTTCCGACCCCATTTGCTGCATTGAGGCCTCCGGTATCCTCCTAAATCTGGTCTGAAATTCCCAGTTAACCCCGGGAGTTCGGTCCGCCCTCATGGAGCCCGGCGCATGAGAGGGCGCCCGGTGTCTCAGAGGGGTTGGTTCGCGGTAGCGGCTTTGGTACAGACACGTGAGGGTTTTAAGCCCCAGGTCTGCACGTATGGCCGTAACTAACCAGCGGACTGGCCATTCCCCTATCCACCACCCGGGGACGCGCCCGATGGGCACCCAACCGCACGGGAACATGATGTTTAAGCGTCTTTTGATGAATTTGATGACTCAGACGTTTCCTCTTATTTTCAGGCAACTGTTTAGTATTTTGTGTTAATTTATTTTCTAGCTGAAGATGGAGTAAGTAATTTTTGTGGGCCAACCTTCAATAGATAAATATGTAATGTACTTCTATGTTCAAGTATTTTAATTTAATCCTTGTGAGCGGCTAGAAATCGTGTTAGTAAAAGGATTTGTGAAGCAGACGTTCTTTTTTCAAAAACTTAGACTTCACAGTGGACATCAACGAGAAAGGAGTAAGTAATAGTTATTTGACTTGTAATGCCAGGCAAGTAAGCGCATTTTTTTTATCGAAAAGGTCGAGAATTCCATCCAAATGCAAAGGAAAGCAATTTAATTAACCGAAACTGCTGTTCTGGATGTGGTAGACACTAAAAATGAAGTACCATCTGTAATTGCAAGTTCTTCGCAGTAAAGTTGATTTTCGATAAGGGGAGAATGAAAAATAATCATGTATTTGATAATCTATCAGTCTCTTTTATTCTTATTTCCCTTCTTAAGCTTTCCAAGAAGTTTCATTGCTATTTTCCTCAACACCCAAAAGGATACGTGCAAGTAGAGAAGAACTATTCCAGATAAAAATAAAATTATATCCAAAGAAAGATATTTGTATAAAGGTAGATCCACCCCTGCCACTCTCAAGTGTGGGGCACCTCCATGACGAATTATGTATTCTACCCAATATATCCCTGTATCCAGAGGATTTACTATGCGATCATGGAAGAGAATCGATCGTTTCTTAGCCTCAACGGAATACCTAAAAATACTTTTACAAAAAATTCATTGAATTACTTCATACTTTGAATTCAGAAGAAGTTCGTTGAGTTTCTCTGTCAAGTTTTCCTCGTTTAATTGTTGGAAGGGAATGGAGAGGGCATAACCGCCTTCAACAGACTTTTGCGCGTTCAAATTGCCAAAATAGGAACCCCAAAGTAAACTGTTTCTGTTGTGCTCAACCAACCTCCATGGGTGATGAAGATTTTGACATTGGGATGCGCTAAAATTAATTGTTGAGGAAACCATTTTCCCAGTTTCACATTTTCTGGTTGTCCAGGAAGAGAGTCTTCCTCCCATTTCCACAATACTTTCTGTTTGAGTTTAGAAAATGCACGAAGAAATGCATCTAATTTTTCTTCAGGCAAATCTGCACTCTTTAGGTTGGAACCCATGCTGAAGTAGATGACTCCTTCTTTAGCGTTATCCAAAAACTGTAGCAAATCTTCGGGCAGTTTTTCAAGTGGTTGAATGTGGAATCCTCCAATCTCGATCATATTGGGTACGTGTGGTACCGGCTGACTGATTCCAGGAAAAGAATTAAGTAGAACCAAAGAGGCGTTGTAATTAATTTCATCTAATTCTGGAGGATTTGGCAAGTATTTTTTCATTAACTGATTGTTTTTTGGGTATATATAAAATTTATGGATTATCTCGTTTTCTAAATACATTATAACATTGGAAAATCTCTGCCAGAAAGTCATATTTCCAGAATACGAAAGAAGAGAATCTGGAACATATGCCAGTGGTGCTGGGTTGCCCACTAGTGCATTGGTCCAATAATTAGAACCAACCGAGGAAAATAATATTAATGGAGCTCCAAAGTGATGAGCCAGCCCTTTCAAGGCCTCTGTAAAGAATTGTTCTACAATGACAACATCAAATTTAACATCTTCTTTTAGAAAATTTTGAAAATTTGTGTCGTTCAGAACTGCCTCAGACTTTCCGGCGAAAATGTGGCCCATAAATGGCATGAGTAATAAAGGGTTGATTCCCATAGAATCAAACATGTTTTTTCCCTTGCGAAGTTCTGAAAAGCCAATATTGTTATTATTAAATCGAAGAGGAATGAAAATTCAAATTATTGTTATATAAATGAAACTTACAACTCACCTTTCATTACTCCAGAATAATCAGTTAAAACGACATCACGATAGCTGCCTTCCTTAGGTGGATTTTTCTCTTCATAAGTACTGATCATGGTCACGTCGTGTCCCTTTTTGGCCAGGGGAAGGAAACACCCCTAAAATGCGAGCACTCTCCACGCAAGTTAAAGACAAAACGAGAGTTATTAATGGGAAAGTGCACATTGTCAAGGCTGTCGAAACACGTTCACAATGCGATAAAATTTATTCTGTTAATCTGTTATCTTTGTTTTGCCAAAGTATTTGCTCGTTCTGGCCAAAGGTTATTATTTTCTCTGTAATTTACCTTTTGGTACCTACTCTGAGTCTGGTGCTTCTAATAAGCAGATAGTTATTATCACTTCAAAACCTGCAAATTATTGACCACTATGACCGCATCTTTAAATAAAACAGTGCTGTCCCCGATAACGTGAAATTCCACTACCACTTCAGTCAAGGTTCAGTAGCAGCTATGAGTAACTGTGTGCTTCCAATAATCTTAATTTTGATAAATACGTTTTGGATTGTGCAATGTATACGAATCCTAGGTGTTTTTCCAATGCCGTCTAGGAGTCATTACATTCTCGGTAGTTGTTTAATGAGAGGCTTTGCAGAAAAAGGTCATGACGTGACAATTATAGCAGCTTTTGAAGAGAAGGAACCACCAAAGAATGGAAAATACCGACAGGTACTACTTACCGATTTGAACTTTATGAATGATAGGAAAGGTAAACAATGCAACATAAGCGAAATGTGTTAACATTGCTAATTTCAGACGACTGGAATATGTTTGACATGGTTGGAATTAATCCCGTGTTATTTACTTTTTTCTCGAATATGCTGGGAAATGGTATGACGGAGGCGATTTTCAACCACACAAACGTTCAAAATTTGTTGCATTCGAACCAGAATTTCGATGTGGTTATAGTAGCTCAATTTTTAAATGATGCCCATAAAGTTTTTGCCCATTATTATAATGCGCCCTTGGTTGCGTTTGTAACTTTTGGCTCAAATAACTGGATCAATCCTTTAGTTGCTAATCCTGCACCTCCATCCTACATTCCTGAAGTAATGATAGATTTTTCTCCCTCGAATTTCATCCATCGACTAACAAATTTCTTCCTCTACACGTTCAATGAATTAAATCGTCATTTACTATTTTTCCCAGCCCAAAATAAAATCATGAAGAAATATTTTCCAGACGCTCCAGATTTATCAGTTTTAAATTATAACATTTCTCTGGTTTTACTAAATTCACACGTGAGCACAAACGAGGCCGTACCTAGAGTTCCTAATATGATCGATATCGGAGGATTTCACGTACAACCCCCGAAGAAACTACCACAAGACTTGCAACAATTCCTCGACGATGCCAAGGAAGGAGTGGTTTATTTTAGTATGGGATCAAATCTAAAAAGCGCTCAACTACCTGCAGAAAGACGTGAAATGATTCTTAAAACTTTTGCTAAACTTAAACAGAAAGTTTTGTGGAAATTTGAGGACGATGTACTTCCTGGACAACCGCCAAATGTAAAGCTCGGAAAATGGTTACCTCAAGCAGATATTTTAGCACATCCAAATGTCAAACTCTTTATAACTCACGGAGGGTTGCTGAGTCTTATAGAGAGTGTTTACCACGGAAAGCCAATTGTAGCAATTCCTGTTTTGGGAGATCAGAAAATTAACGCCCAAGAAGCGGAGTGGAATGGATTTGGAATTGCAATTCAGTACAAAGAATTGACCGAAGAAAAACTAACAAAAGCTGTTCATGAAGTTCTAACTAATCCCAAGTACACTGAAAATATGAAGCGGAGATCAAATATTATGCACGATAGGAGAACCTCTGCCATGGATGACGCAGAGTATTGGATTGAATATGTCATTAGACACAATGGGGCTCATCATTTGAGAGTTGCAGGAGTAGATTTGCCCTGGTATCAATATCTATGTCTTGATGTCGCGATTTTCATATTAGCCTCGTTTTTTGCAGTGCTTTACTTAATTTTTTATAGCATTACAAAAGTATGTTGCTCGTCAAAGAAGGGAAAAGTTAAACAAAGTTGATACAAATCTTTGTTATTTGTTTCGTTTGCAACTCAATAAGTTGTTTCATATAACCTACATAATTATAGTTTGTGTTCTTGATTTATTGAAAATGGCAAGGGATTAGACAGAGTTAAGCATAAATATGTAATAGGTACTTAATAAAAAGGAGTAGGACAAAAATATTTTATCTAATTTATTCATCCATCAGCCCCGTTTATTCTTGTTGCTTTCCTTAAACTTTTCAGGAAGTTTAATGCTAATTTTCTTCAGCAACCAATAAGATAGTTATACCACGACTAAAAGCGAAATTATATCCAATGAAAGATATATTTTGTATGTGTGTACCAAGGCAAATCCACTCCTGTCACTCTGAGGGACACCGCCATATCCATGACAAATTATGTACTCTACACAATATATCGCGGTAGCGTATTTCCTAAATATGCATATATTACCACAGCACATGTCACACCCACAACACGCCTGATTGGTCAGTTCAAAATATACCCGCATGCAACGCTTCTTTCAAAATATGTATACTGCATTACAGCGCCTTTTACATGAATTTTTATGTATAAAATATACACGGCCAGAGCAAATGTTTCTGCAGCTTCTCTGCAGAATATTGCTCTTAAGTACCTACCTACCTACCTACCTAAAACTTTTAAGTGATTTTTAGGAATCTCTCTGCTTTCTAATTCCGAAAAAAAACTACAAAATCATTTAATTTATGATTTGCCAATTCAGTGAAACTTATTGAACCTTTTATATATTTTTTTGACAAAAACTTGCTCAAAATCTGTAGAGCCTAGAAAATGTACCTATGTAATTTGGCAATGGCATTCGATAGACAGCTGTCCAAATAGCTAAAAAAATTTCAAGTTTGAAATTAGGTACATGAATCGTAAAAAGAGTCGATTCTTTACAGAATCTCAATCGCCTTCAAGAAGCGTAACTTTCTTCTAATTACCTAACAACAATGAAAACTGCACCACCCTATATTTACCTACATTACGTAATTTTTTTCATTTAATTATTGATAAGAATTACTTAAAATGTAAACATTTTGCCAACATTATGCAAAGTGAAGCAAATGTTGGCCCTTGCATCGAAGCTGTGGTGGGGTAGATTTAGGAAATTTCGCTGAGGCCGAGTGTATTTCATACTTACTTATCGTATACTAGCGTATTAAAAGTCACTGCAGTGCAGTATATAAAAGAGGCTGTGTAAGGGTATGTTTTGAACTGGCCAGTCAGGCGTGTTGTGCGTGTGGCATGTGCTGTGGCAATGTATATTTAGGAAATACGCGTCCGGGCAAACAATAAACGAAGATGCACATTGTCAAGGCCATTGTCACAACTGTTTATCGAGGCACGTTCACAATCACAAGTGTAGACACACACGATAAAATCTCTTCTGTTGATCTGTTATCTTTGTTTTTGTCAAAACATTACTAGTCCGGGGCAAGGGTTATTTTATGTTAGGTAATAGCATGTAATAGTTACATAATTAAATATGATATTTGAGTAGGTCGGTACTGTAAATTGCGGCACTGGTAGGAACCTAGGAATCAAAAGGGTGTTTTCAATTTTCACGCAATGTAACACCACCTTGACTGGCATTTGGAAATAGATCAGTGCTATCCCCACCGTAGGTATGTGATTAAAGATAATGAGATTCCACTACCATCTCTATTTCGGCTGTCAACAGCGCCAGCGGTTCAGTCAAGGTTCAGCAGCAACTATGAGTATTTCGATCCTTCCAATAATTTTAATTTTGGTAAATACGTTGTGGATTGTGCAATGTGTGCGAATCCTAGGAGTGTTTCCAATGCCGGCGAGGAGCCACTATATCCTCGGTAGTACTTTATTGAGAGGCTTGGCAGAAAAGGGGCATGATGTGACAATTATAGCACCTTTCGAAGAGAAGGAACCACCAAAAAATGGGAAATACCACCAGGTAGTACTTACCGGATTGCGATTGGACAGGATGGGTGGTGAGGAGAATGGTAAACAACGCAATATTGCGAAATGTGTGTAACGATATTGCTTTTAGAAATCAGGAACCCCTTTGATATGGTTGGAATGAACCCCATGATATTTGCCTTTTTCATGAATATGATGGGAAATAGTTTGACCGAAGCGGTTTTCAACCATACAAACGTTCAAAATTTTTTGCGTTCGGACCAGAATTTTGACGTGGTTATAGTCGAGCAATTCGTAAATGATGCCCACAAAGCCTTTGCCCATTTCTATAAAGCGCCATTGATTGCTTTCGTCACTTTTGGTTCAAATAACTGGATCAATCCTTTAGTTGCCAACCCTGCACCTCCATCCTACGTTCCTGAAATAACGATAAATTTTTCTCCCTCGAATTTCATCGATCGACTAACAAATTTCTTCCTCTACACTTTCAATGAACTGAATCGTCATTTACTATTTTTCCCTGCTCAAAATAAAATCATGAAGAAATATTTCCCAGACGCTCCAGATTTATCAATTTTAAATTATAACATTTCTCTGGTTTTACTAAATTCACACGTGAGCACAAACGAGGCCGTACCTAGAGTTCCTAATATGATTGATATCGGAGGATTTCACGTTCAACCCCCGAAGAAACTACCACAAGATTTGCAACAATTCCTCGACGATGCCAAGGAAGGAGTGGTTTATTTTAGTATGGGATCAAATCTAAAAAGCGCTCAACTACCTGCAGAACGACGTGAAATGATCCTTAAAACTTTTGGTAAACTTAAACAGAAAGTTTTGTGGAAATTTGAGGACGATGTACTTCCTGGACAACCGCCAAATGTAAAGCTCGGAAAATGGTTACCTCAAGCAGATATTTTAGCACACCCAAATGTCAAACTCTTTATAACACACGGAGGGTTACTGAGTCTTATAGAGAGTGTCCACTACGGAACGCCCATTGTAGCAATTCCTGTGTTTGGAGATCAGAAAATTAATGCTCAAGAAGCTGAGTGGAATGGGTTTGGAATTACAATCCAATACGGTGAACTGACTGAAGAAAAACTAACAAAAGCTGTAAATGAAGTCCTAACTAATCCCAAGTACACTGAAAATATGAAGCGGAGATCAAGTATTATGCACGATAGGCGAACCTCTGCCATGGATGACGCAGAGTATTGGATTGAATATGTCGTTAGGCACAATGGGGCTCATCATTTGAGAGTTGCAGGAGTAGATTTGCCCTGGTATCAATATCTATGTCTTGATGTCGCGATTTTCATATTAGCCTCCTTTTTTGCAGTAGCTTACTTAATTTTTTATTGTTTCAGGAAAATATGTTGTTCGCCAAAAAAAGAAAAAGTTAAGAAAAATTAACGCAAGTCATTGTTATTTGTTTCTTTTGTAAGTCAATAGGTAAATTGTTATTCATGTTACCTTACCTACGTTGTAATTATAATTTTTACAGACTATGGCGTTATATACTTTTTCTGACGACCCTATCAGGAAGTGAATGCTTTCACCCCCTTTCTGGGGAGAAACGTAGCCATTTCCCTTCCTAGGAAGAAAAGTACTAAATTAGACACTTTACACCCTTTCTAATGAAGGAGGTGGTCAGAGAGGGAGGAAAGTGGTCACTCTGCTTCAGAGAGGATCTCCTCCCTTTTATCCCAAACTGTATATCCATTATAAGCGAATATAATAGTTTACTGCCATCTGGCACTGATATAGTACCATGGGTACTTAACAACCATGAATTATACACCTAAGCGCCCTCTCTTATTTAAACAAATAATCAGTTAATAATTTAGATACGACAACGCGCGGTGACCTTAGAAACGGCGCGTGATATTCGAATATTTCTGATAAACTAACGGGTGTCCTAAAAAAACCGAACAAAATATTTTTGGGGACAACTCATCCATTTTTTAACCGATTTAGATGAACGTGGACTTAAATTAAAGCTAAAGAATCAGGCTATCGATTCATTCAAGAGACCACGACAGATAGTAGCCTTAGCCACGCTTGTTTTAAAGGCTTACTTTAGGTGCATGGGGATTGGTCAGTTAACAACCAATGGTTATGAGATAAAAATTATCTTGAAGCACGTTTACTTTTCTTCAAGAAGCTTCTTTCAGAAGTTTGTTATGATTCACGAATAAATTTTCTGTGATTTTTTTAAAATCACATTGTACTGAGAGTAAATAATCTGACATGTATTTTTAAAGAGAGAGATGGACATGTTACGAAAGGGAGCAGGAATTTTGTTCATTATATGAGCGATACTGTACGAAAATGAGCGTTTGAAAAATTGTGAATTGTGCAGTGGAATTTCTAAAGTATCTCTTCTTCTGATATTATTATTATGTAATCACTCCGGTACACTATTTTTCGAGATAAATACTTAGGGATGCAGTTAACAATGATTTTATGATACAAACATGATGCATGCAAGAATCTGCGGTTATTCATATTCAACCAGGATAATTCTTTCAACGTATGAGAAACATGGTGGAATTTAGAAAGCCCAAAAATAAATCGAATGCAAGAATTTTGAACAACTTGCAATCCTCTTTGATCTACAGTGTTCGGTTTTTTTTTAGGACACCCGTTACATACTTGCCTAATAAGTAACGTCACTTTATTGATTTTGGGATGTGTTTTTTTTATATGGAGTCGTAGGAAAGCGGAAAAACCTGTCATTTTGGAGCAAAGTGCCGTTCCCTCCCTTTAGTTCTTACTACCCTTCGCAAGCTTTGGGCATTAAGCTGTACCAGAGGGAGGGAACTATGAACTTTCCTCCCTAGTAATACAAACAGCTATTATATGTATTTGGGTACATACGCAAGTAATTTCCTTATGAAAAAAAGAGTCATAATTTGAGTTTAAAAAGGAGACTAATAGTTTATTTCGAATATCAATTAGTGGTTCTTAGGCCAAGCTAATGCAGCAATATGGATGTAGACATCTTAACAATAATATTATGAAATTTTTTTATTACAGTTAAATATTTTAAGAACTTATTGAACTTATTATGCAAAAAATACATATACATCATCTATTAATGTATCATCATCAGTCTCGTTTATTCTTATTGCTCTTCTGAAGCTTTCCAAGAAGTTTCCTGCCAATTTTTTTCAGCACCCAAAAAGACACGTGTAAGTAGAGAAAAACTATCACAGCTAAGAACAAAATTATATCCAAAGAAAGATATTTGTACAAAGGTAAATCCACCCCTGCCACTCTCAAATGTGATGCACCTCCATGGCGAATTACGTACTCCACCCAATATATCAACGTATCCATAGGTTTTACTAAGCGATCATGGAAGAGAGTCGATCGTTTCTTAGCCTCAGCAGAATACCTAAAAACACTTTTTAACAAAAATTTTATTGAAATAGCTCATACTTTGAATTCTGAAGAAGTTCGATGAGTTTCTCTGTTAAGTTTTCCTCGTTTAATTCATGGAAGGGAATGGAGAGGGCATAACCGCCTTCAACAGACTTTTGCGCGTTCATATTTTGATCGCCATACACGGGAATTGCCAAAATAGGAACCCCGAAGTAAACCGTTTCTGTTGTGCTCAGCCAACCTCCATGGGTGATGAAGAGTTTGACATTGGGATGCGCTAAAACTGATTGTTGAGGAAACCATTTTCCCAGTTGCACATTTTCTGGTTGCCCAGGGAGAGAGTCCTTTTCCCATTTCCACAAAACTTTCTGTTTGAGTTTAGAAAATGCGCGAAGAAATGCATCTAATTTTTCCTGGGGCAAATCTGCACTTTTTAGATTAGAACCCATACTGAAGTAGATCACTCCTTCTTTAGCATTATCCAAAAACTGTTGCAAATCTTCGGGTAGTTTTTCAGGTGGTTGAATGTGGAATCCTCCAACTTCGATCATGTTGGGTACGTGTGGTACGGGTTGGCTGATTCCAGGAAAAGAGTTTAGCAGAACCAAAGAGGCGTTGTAGTTAATGTCATCTAATTCTGGAGGATTTGGCAAATATTTTTTCATGAATTGATTGTGTTTTGGAAACATGTAAAGCTTATGAATTATCTCGTTTTCTAAATACATTATAAAATTAGCAACTCTCTGCCAGAAAGTCATATTTCCAGAATACTCAAGAAGAGAATCTGGAACATACGCAGGTGGTGCTGGATTGCCCACTAGCACGTTGGTCCAGTAATTCGAACCGACTGAAGAAAATAATACTAATGGAGCATCGAAGTGATGAGCCAGTCCTTTCAAGGATTCTGTAAAGAACTGTTCTACAATCACAACATCATATTTATTATCTTCTTTTAGAAAATTTTGGAGATTGGTGTCGTTCAGAACTGTTTCAGCCATGCTTGTTAACAAGTAGCCCATAAAAGGCATGACCAATAAATTGTGCATTCCCATTGAATCAAACATGTTTCTTCCCTTGCGATGCTCTGAAAATCCACTAGTGTTATTAATTTTAAATAAAAGAAACGTTTTGAACTCACCTTCCATTATTGCAAGAGCGTCAGTTACAACAACATCACGATAGCTGCCTTCCTTCGGTGGATTTTTCTCCCTGAAAGAACTAATCATGGTAACGTCGTGCCCCCTTTTGGCCAGTTCTTTCAAAAACGCATTACCGAGTATGTAATGGCTATGTGCGGGGAAAGGAAACACTGCCAATATACGGGCACCGTCCACGCAAATTAAGGATAATAAAAGAAGAACCGGGATGGCACACATTTTCAAGGCCATTATCACGACTGTTTTATCGAGACACGTTCACTACTTTATACACATGCGATAAAATCTGTTTATCTGTTATCTTTGTTTTGTCAAAGCATTACTCTGCCCAAGAGTTATATCATGTTACGCAATAATGACATATTTTAGAGATAATGAGTCATTTAATTTCCGCATTTGCATGTTTTTGATGCTTCAAAATCTCACAATTTGCAAGTGCAACACCACCTGGAAATATTTAAATATTTAGAACTGAGTGCTATCCCCGCCATGTGATTAAGATAACTTGAATCCACTATCATCCTGCACGCACTGATTTCGACCGGCGTTTCAGTCAATGTTCAGTATTAGCTATGAATAGCTGTGTCATTCTAATAACTTTAATTTTGATAAATACGTTTTGGATTGCGCAATGTGTGCGAATCCTAGGAGTGTTTCCAATGCCGTCCAGGAGCCATTACATCCTCGGTAGTTCTTTAATGAGAGGCTTGGCAGAAAAAGGACATGATGTGACAATTATAGCACCTTTCGAAGAGAAGGAGCCTCCAAAGAATGGGAAATACCGGCAGGTACTACTTACCGATTTTGATTTTATGAATGACGACGAAGGTAAAGAACGCAACATTGCTAAAAGTGTGTAATAATTTGCTTTTAGACGACATGAACATGTTTGATATGGTAGGCATGAATCCCATGTTATTTACTCTTTTCGCAAATTCGATAGGAAATAGTTTGGTCGAAGCGGTTTTCAACCACACAAATGTTCAAAATTTGTTGCATTCGAACGAGAAATTCGACGTGGTTATAGTCGAGCAATTCGTAAATGATGCCCACAAAGTCTTTGCCCATTATTATAATGCCCACTTGATTGCGTTTGTGACTTTTGGATCAAACAACTGGATCAATCCTTTAGTTGCCAACCCTGCACCTCCATCCTACGTTCCTGAAATAGTGATAGAGTTTTCTCCTTCGAATTTTATCCATCGATTAAAAAATTTTCTTCTCTACACTTTCAATCAACTAGATTTCCATTTAATATTTTTCCCAGCCCAAAATAAACTTCTGAAAAAATATTTTCCAGATGCTCCTGATTTATCAGTTTTAAATTATAACATTTCACTGGTTTTACTAAATTCACACGTGAGCACAAACGAGGCAGTACCTAGAGTTCCTAATATGATCGATATCGGAGGATTTCACGTTCAACCCCCGAAGAAACTACCACAAGATTTGCAACAATTCCTCGACGATGCCAAGGAAGGAGTGGTATACTTTAGTTTGGGATCAAACCTGCAAAGCGCAGAACTTCCAGTAGACCGTCGTGAAATGATTCTTAAAACTTTTGCTAAACTTAAACAGAAAGTTTTGTGGAAATTTGAGGACGATATACTTCCTGGACAACCGCCAAATGTAAAGCTCGGAAAATGGTTACCTCAAGCAGATATTTTAGCACACCCAAATGTCAAACTCTTTATAACTCACGGAGGGTTACTGAGTCTTATAGAGAGTGTCCACTACGGAAAGCCAATTGTAGCAATTCCTGTGTTTGGAGATCAGAAAATTAATGCTAAAGAAGCTGAGTGGAATGGGTTTGGAATTGCAATCCAATACGGTGAACTGACTGAAGAAAAACTAACAAAAGCTGTCCATGAAGTCCTAACTAATCCCAAGTACACTGAAAATATGAAGCTTAGATCAAAAATTATGCACGACAGGCGAACCTCTCCCATGGATGACGCAGAATATTGGATTGAATATGTTATTAGACATAATGGGGCTCGTCATTTGAGAGTTGCAGGACTAGATTTGCCCTGGTATCAATATCTATGTCTAGATGTCGCCATTTTTATATTAGCCTCCTTTTTTGTAGTAGTTTACTTAATTTTTTATAGCATTAGGAAAATATGTTGCTCGTCAAAGAAAGAAAAAGTTAAACAAAGTTAACACGAGTCATTTTGTTTCGTCTGTAAGTTTGTAACTCAATAAAGTATTGGTTCTTCTGCAGATTGTTTTATTTTTAGATTTTTGATCTTGAAGCTGACTGAATAACATATCGAAAGCTAATCGAAAATTTTCCTACTTGATATTACTTTATCGTCTTATTTACCGTCTCAATTTAGATAGTTTCGCAAATAAGCGTCTACAGACATTCCAATTTGATCCTTATCAATAGTGATCTTATCTGCATTTAAATATATTTCTAAAAAACATTTTTTGCTACTTTAAGCAACAGAAGAATTAATCAACATAAAACTCGACAAAGATAAAAAACCGGATATTTTACGAGTGAAAAACTAATAATAAATTAACATCAACTTTTCGTAAAATTGCCTTCGATCCGAAACTGAAGCCGTTGGTTTCTTGTTTTGATTTGTCAGTATAGAAAGGTCGTAATCATCGTGTGATAACAGCTGATTATAAAATAACAAGCATGATGTGCATATTAGACAGTGGTGAGTCAGCTGTGTAGCAGAATGTCTCGGTGTCTCTCTTTGTTGCTGCTATGGATAGTTTGCATTTCTTTGCCAACCAACGGTCTCAAGATCTTGGGTGTATTTCCAATGTCTGCCCCAAGTCACTACATTCTAGGCAGTGCGTTAATGTTAGGATTGGCGGAGAAAGGGCATGACGTAACGATAATTGCACCATTCGTTGAGAAGAACCCACCAAAGAATTATCGTGAAATATTGCTAACAGGATTTGCTGGAGAGTCTGAAAGTAACGTATTTTCTGTTGTCCCATTTCTAATTCCTAAATTTCAGAAATGAGGAGTACGATGAATTTTTTTGATAGAGAATCCTCCAGTCCAGTTATATCTTTCGCATTCATAACCAGCATGATGTTGTCTATATCTGAAAAGACTATCGCTCACGAGAATTTTCAAAAATTGTTGCACTCCAATGAACATTTTGATGTAGTAATAGTCGAACAATTTATCAATGATGCTCAGAAAGCCCTGTCAACGCATTTTAACGCCCCTCTTATTACTTTCAGTACTCTTGGTACTAACCCTATATGGCTTGATTCTCTTGTGGGTAACCCATCTCCTCCATCTTACATCCCAATATTAATGTTGGATTATCCCACTCACATGAATTTCTGGCAGAGATTGTACAATTCACTTATACTGCTGTACAGTCACGCTCTTCACCACTTGTATTTATATCCTAGTCACAACAGAGCGATCAAAAAATATTTCCCAAATGGTCCTGAACTTAACGACGTCTTGTACAATTCTTCATTGGTTTTGCTCAATTCCCATACTAGCATTAACCAACCTGTCCCTCTAGTACCAAGTATGGTAGAAATTGGAGGGTTCCATGTAAAACCTCCAAAGAAACTACCCGAAGATTTGCAGAAATTTCTGGACGAAGCAAAAGATGGAGTTATTTATTTCAGTATGGGCTCTAATTTGCAAAGTTCACAATTTCCAGCGGAAAAACGTGACGCGTTTTTAAATGCTTTCTCTAAATTAAAGCAGAAAGTTTTATGGAAATGGGAAGAAGACGTACTGCCTGGCCAACCATCAAATGTTAAATTGGGAAAGTGGTTACCTCAGCAGGATATTCTAGCCCATCCTAATGTAAAATTGTTCATAACTCACGGCGGATTGTTGAGTACTACTGAAACTATCTATAATGGTGTTCCAGTTTTGGCCATTCCAATTTTTGGGGACCAAAAACAGAACGCAGCACGAGCTGTTCATGGTGGCTATGGCTTGATGTTGCCTTATCGAGAAATCACAGAAGAGAATCTGTCGAGTAAACTGGACGCATTGTTAAATAATCCTAAGTAAGTTATTTTCTTGTCAATTATTATTAACAATCGTTTAATAGGTACAGCGAAAATGCCAAAAGAAGATCTGCGTTATTCCACGATCGTTTGGTTAATCCTATGGACACTGCCGTTTACTGGGTTGAATATGTCGCAAGGCATAGAGGAGCCTCACATTTGAGGGTGGCAGCTTTGGACCTGCCTTGGTACAAATATCATCTGCTTGATGTGATTGCGTTTTTAGTATTATTGTCTGGTTTATCTACTGTAATTACATGTCTAGTAGTCAGAAGATTGTATCGTCGTATATTTAAGAAAAATGTTAAAGTTAAACAAAATTAAGATTTTCATCGTCTCGTTTAATAAAATTGTTGTTATTTAACTTAGCTTTTTTATAAATACGTTTGTAGAAGCTCGAACCACTGTTATTACAACATAAATGGCAAATACAGAACCAACCGAAAGCAGCAATTCGTCTTCATAGGCATCAAAATTTTTTTGCGGTCTGCTTATCAGCTTTTGAAAATTTCCATTTTCGACAATTTTTCCAGCAACGAAGCACCCAAAAGGCGTTAAAGATGGAATCACCTACCATATGGACTACTGTAATTTTAAAATAAATTCGTTTTAAAGATAACGGAAAAACTTATCTCGAGCTGATCCTGATCAAAATTTTTGACAATAGTTTTTGGAGATATTTTTTTCAATGTAGAGGTACGGTGTAACTATCGTTACATCAAAACCTCTTTTATAGCCCTTTCCGAGGATGAAGTGACTTGGGGCAACTATTTACAAAAAATTTTTAAGAAGCAAGAACTTTTAGCGTCTTCTGGTGAACGAGCCGTCGGTAATAATTTATCGTTTGTATGAATTACGGAATCTATGTGAAAAATAACAGTAGCAATAATAATAATAATTAGGAAGCTACTTAATTACTATATTTATGTAATTATAGGAATCTCATTATAAACGGTAAGCTGCTTGGAAGTTAATTCAAGTGGCTATGTAGATCTTAATATCAGCTAACCAGTAAATTTATAATATCCTATAAACGGATTTTGATAGCGTATTTATTACAGTACTAACATGAATATACGTACCTACAGAGCGTTCCAATGAAAACCAGTTTTGCAAACATGACGTGTTTAGCTTTAACGCCGTTTAAGAAAACGGTTACGTATTTATTATGTTATTTTGTAACATTATGAAACATTATCTAATCATATGATCTATGTAAACAGATAACCACACAACCGCTGATGTGTACTTTACTACAATATATTAACACGTTGCATTGAAGTTGTAAACAAGAAATTGCAATGAGGTTCCTCATATTTGCAGTGATTTTATGCCAAATATTTCAAGTGAGATGTGGAAAAATTCTGGGCATCTTTCCACTGCCGGGGGAAAGTCACTACATCCTGGGGAGTGCATTTATGAAAGAACTAGCAGAACGAGGTCATGACGTTACAGTAGTCAGTTATTTTGAAGAAAATGATATTCCGGTTCATTGGAAGTACCGCCATATAGTTCTGTCAGATGTAGTTGCAGAATTCACAGGTAAGACCTCAATAGTATTGCGAGCAATTTCTATTTTTGATTTTATAGCAAACCGTGGAAATTTCAACATGTTCAAGAGAGCAAACTCCAATCCATTTGTAGACTCCGTTTTTATGGCTTATATGATGGGAACAATGCCTGAAAAATTTCTAAAGGACCGCAATTTACAGGCATTAATTAATTCTGGAGAAAAATTTGATGTGCTAGTTTTGGAGCAGTTTTTGAACGACGGATTTAAGCTGCTTGCACCACATTTTGAAGCTAATCTTGTTCTGATGAATATGGTTAGACCTGAGCTTTGGAGCAATTTTGTGGTTGGAAATCCTGGCCCCACATCCTATATTCCAGACATATTTTTGAGCTACTCGAGCCATATGACTTTCTGGCAAAGACTTACAAACTCAGTTTTATCACTTTTCAAATATCTAATTCTAAACGCATATTTTTTACGAAAGCACAATAATGTCATGAAGGAATTTTTGCCAAATTCTCCCGACATTGGAGAGGTGATGCACAATGCTTCTATAATTTTGGTCAATTCTCATCCTAGCTTAAGTCAACCAGTTCCTACAGTACCAAACATGATCGAAATTGGTGGATTCCACATCAAACCACCAAAGCCACTTCCAACAGACTTACAAAAATTCTTCGATGAATCAACAGAAGGAGTTATCTATTTCAGTTTGGGATCAAACTTACAGAGTACCGCAATGTCGGAAGAAAAACGTGAAATCTTCATCAAAGCATTTTCTAAGCTCAAACTTAAGGTTTTGTGGAAATGGGAAAATGATACTTTGCCCAATAAGCCGAGCAATGTCGTTACTGGTAAATGGTTGCCACAACGTGATCTTCTAGCTCACTCTAACGTGAAACTTTTTATAACCCACGGAGGATTTACGAGTACTGTCGAAACAACTTATCACGGAGTTCCTATATTAGCAATTCCTGTCTTTGGGGATCAAAAATTAAACGCTCAAGTTCTTGTGGACAACGGTGTTGGTTTAACTCTGCCGTACATAGAATTAACTCAAGAAAAATTAGACAAATACATAGACGAGTTGTTAAGTAACCCAAAGTATCAGCAAAATGCGAAGAAAATGTCTTCAATTTTTCATGATCGTCTCGTTTCTCCAATGGATACAGCGGTTTATTGGCTAGAATATGTGATTCGTCATGGTGGAGCCCAGCATTTAAGGGTTGCTGGAATTAATCTACCCTGGTACAAGTATTATCTGATCGACGTGATAGGCTTTATCTTGGCGTCAATTTACGTGTCAATTTACATCTCCAAATTGCTTTTGAAGAAAACTTTGAAGAGTATTTGTCGATGCAGGAGCGAGAAGAAAAAGAAGGAGAAAAAACATTAACTTCTCTCTATTATTTTTAGATAAATTCATGCATGAAATTTCACTGTTTTTATTTATTTTGTTTGTTTATATGATGTGGCGAAATCTATTTTACACCTTGTTAGTCATCTCCTTCTTAAACTGCGAAAGATGGCGCTCCTTACCTTACTCAACTTGAATCAAGGTTTTGCTTTATTGTGTAATCTTGCGTCTCGTTTTTTAATTGGTGAATCAACCACGCTGGTACTTGCAATGATGCAATAGAAAACCCTTTCTGTAAAACAGAAAAAAAGCCTGAAACACACAGCCCCCGCGTTCGTTAGAAAGTGCCAAGACTACCTAATTACCTATCTAATGATATAAAAAAATTGAGACGCATTTAAAATTTTAAAGTTGATGTGTCAAAATGGCACTTTCCAAAAACTTTTCAGCACTTCAGCGACTTTAAATAGGTATACCACTCATTATTGGGTCACACTATAAAAAATGAGGTATTAAAAAGAATCAAGCAGGATAGGGTTTTAATGCTTTCCAACCCTCTATTAAAATCCATCTTTTGAAACTATTACTAACTTAATTCATTATCCTTGTCAATTTCCTATTTTAATCCTTCACGGTCACACGAAATAACTATTATTAGGTAGATACAATTTAGAGTAAAAGCATGATGATATTAGATTACTTACTATTTATTATCGTTGTGTCATTTAATGAACTATTTTGACGAGTCATATGCCGAGATAAATACTTAACGAGGACGTCGATCTAAGTAATAGTGTTCTAGTTACGTCCAACGATGATTGGGTCAAAGCACGTCGCCTTAGTGCTTCTGCTGTCTCTCTCTTGTGGGCCATGCATTTATGGTTTGAGAATTCTGGGAGTTTTTCCTTTGCCATCCAGGAGCCACTACATTCTTGGAAGTGCAATGATGAAAGGATTAGCTGAGAGGGGTCATGATGTTACCATAATCACACCTCTGCTTGAGAAAAATCCACCACCAAATTACCACGAAATATTCTTAACAGGATTCACTGAGAAATTTCAAGGTAAGATTATTTTATAATAAAAAAGGCAGCAGAGAAGCGGCTGGAACCTCCCCAACGCATGGGTCTTTGATTTCCGTGACTTATTGTGTTTAAGATTTTAAAGTTGATATGCCTAAATGGCACTTCCCGTGGACCAATTGCTCCCAAAAGCCTTTCAGCTCTTCAATGGGTTACCTAACCTCCATGTACCAAATTTCGGACAAATTGATCCAGTAGTTTGGGCTATAACGTGGTTTCAGTGTTATTACAAAATTTGGATTTTTCTACCCAAAGGGTACTAAATGCGAATAAACTTTATCTCATTTAAAACCAGAATTTGAAGACCTTTCTGATGATAACAATAAATCTTTCAAAAAGTTGTTTTTGATGGGTGAATGAGAGAATAATTTTAAGTTTCGAAATTGGTGTGCCAAAACGGCACTTTCCGTGGGTCGATTGAATCCAAAATTTGTTCAGCTCTTCGACGTGTAATACAATCCCCATGTGCAAAATTTCAGCCAAATCGGTTGAGGGGCTTGGGCTGTACCGCGATTTTAAAGTCCGATAAAAATCAATTTTTTTTAAATTGTTGGTCAAAAGGGCACTAAGAATGAATACATTTTTAGATGCAGAATTTGAACGTCTTTCTTATGGTGACGTGAAAAATGGGGGTTTACATTTAAAATTTAAAAGTTGATGTGCCAAAATGGCACTTCTGGTTGCACGATTGGCTCCAAAAGCTTTTCAGATCTAAGTTGGGTTTTCACATGCACACGTACCAAATTTCAGCCAAATCGGTCGAGTAGTTTGGGCTGTGGCGTGTTTACGAACGTACGTACGTACGTACGTTCATACATACAGACACATTTTAAAAACCACTTTTTTGGGTTCCTGAGACCTCAAAACGTATAGATCCGGTCTTATCTCGAATTCGAAAATTTTAGTGATTGCAGTAACCTCCCTTTTTTTTAAATGGTGAAGTGGAGTGGGGAGGTTAAAAATATTGCATGTTCTTTTCAGAGATGGTAGAAGGCATGAATATGTATGACCAAGAAAGTATGAACACAATATTTACGGTTTTCCTCATGTTCCCAATGATGGCTCAATGGTCTGATGATGTTCTGGCGCACGAAAATGTCCAGAAACTGATACACTCTAACGAGAAATTTGATGTAGTGATTATAGAACAGTTTGTCAATGATGCCCACAAGGCACTTGCATCGCATTTTAAGGCACCTTTCATTATGTTCAGTACTATGGGAACGAACTTCTGGATAGATGCACTTGTGGGAAATCCGTCAGCCCCTTCTTACATTCCCAACTTGTTTCTGGATTATTCCAGTAATATGACGTTTTTGCAAAGAGCTTACAATACGTTTTACACTTTCTTAAATAAATTTTTACACCACGTATATCTCTACCCGAAGCATAATAGAGCAATCAAAAAATATTTCCCAAATGGACCAGAACTTGAAGGCGTGCTATACAATGCTTCGTTAGTATTGTTAAACGCGCATCCTAGTACAAATCAGCCCACTCCATACGTGCCAAATATGATAGACATCGGAGGATTTCACGTAAACCCTTCAAAGGAACTACCCCAAGATTTGCAAGAATTTTTGGATAATGCAACAGAAGGCGTGATTTACTTCAGTATGGGTTCTAATCTAAAAAGTGCTGAGTTTCCAGTCGAAAAGCGAGAAGCTTTTCTTAAAACTTTCTCAAAATTGAAACTGAAGGTTTTGTGGAAATGGGAGGACGATGTCCTTCCTGGCCAACCATCAAATGTTAAGTTGGGGAAATGGTTACCACAGCAAGAAATCCTCGCTCATCCCAACGTGAAGCTTTTTATTACTCACGGAGGATTGTTGAGCACCACTGAAACTGTTTACCACGGAGTTCCAATTTTAGCCATTCCCATTTTCGGAGACCAGAAAATCAATGCTTATAGTGCCCAAAAAAATGGCATAGGGTTGATGTTGCCATACCGGGACATTACCGAAGAAAGTTTGACTGAAAAACTTAATGAATTGTTGAGTAATCCCAGGTGAGTGAATATATTTCTTGAAATTAAGCATATAAAGTTTTTTTGAAGATATGCCGAAAATGCTAAGGAAAGATCAGCGATATTCCACGACCGTTTGGTGGGGCCGATGGATACTGCAGCTTACTGGGTGGAATATGTAGCCAGGCATAAAGGTGCATCGCATTTAAGAGTGGCAGCTCTAGATCTGCCATGGTACAAATACTATTTATTAGATGTAATTTCTTTTGGATTGTTGCTGGTGGTTCTCTTTTTGTCAGTATTTATTTTTGTTGTAAAAAAAGCGTTGCGACGTGTTTCTAAAAGTAAAAGGAAGACTGAATAGTTAAATAATTTATGTTGTACTCTTTATTCTGTCATAATATGAACTCCTTAGCAACGAGTTGTGGGTAGTAATTTACCTTATAATTATGAGGGAACAGACTTGAAGAACGAGCGACGAACGAGCGAGTGCTTAAAGTTCCCGAGTAATGTAGAAACCCAATAACGCTCCGTGTATTGTAATACGTTTTTTCTACGACCCTAACAGAAAGTTAACGTTTCCACCCCTTTTCTGGGAAGGAAAGTAGTCACTTTTCTCCCTTTCTAAGGGGGTGGTGGTCAGAGAGGTAGGAAAGTGGTCAATCTCCTCCACAGAGGATCTCCTCCGTTCCTCTCGCCAAAGGCCTAAGAGGTTATCTGAATTTAAATCATGATTCATTGGGGGACCCCTTTTATCCCAAACTGAATATTCATTACAAGCGAATATAAGAGTTTACTGCCATCTAGGGGTGAATAATCTGGCAGTGATATAGTTCTATGGATACTTCTTATTTAAACAAAAACCGGTCACTTTTATTTTTCCTGTATCTTTGTCAGTTTTTGTGCTATGCATGTTTGTCAGTTTTATATAGGAGCACAATTTCTTTCAAAATTCAAAAATAAGAAAATGGGCAGGCAAGGAAGCGGCTGGAATCTCCCCACATGTCCTGTCACATACGTATACTGTCACCAACAACAACTCACATTGTTAGTCGGAAAGTTTTAAATAAGAAGGAGAATGTAAAAATGGTAAAAAATCTGAAAGAACTAGCAGAACGAGGTCATGACGTTACAGTAGTCAGTTATTTTGAAGAAAATGATATTCCGGCTCATTGGAAGTACCGCCATATAGTTCTGTCAGATGTAGTTGCAGAATTCACAGGTAAGACCTCAATAGTATTGCGAGTAATTTCTATTTTTGATTTTATAGCAAACCATGGAAATTTCAACATGTTCAAAAGAGCAAACTCCAATCCATTTATAGACTCCGTTTTTATGACTTACATGATGGGAACAATGCCTGAAAAAATTTTAAAGGACCGCAATTTACAGGCATTAATTAATTCTGGAGAAAAATTTGATGTGTTAGTCTTGGAGCAGTTTTTGAACGACGGATTTAAGCTGCTTGCACCACATTTTGAAGCTAATCTTGTTCTGATGAATATGGTTAGACCTGAACTTTGGAGCAATTACGTGGTTGGAAATCCTGGCCCCCCATCCTATATTCCAGACATATTTTTGAGCCAATCGAGCCATATGACATTCTGGTAAAGACTTACAAACTCAGTTTTATCGCTTTTCAAATATCTAATTCTAAACGCATATTTTTTACGAAAGCACAATAATGTTATGAAGGAATTTTTGCCAAATTCTCCAGACATTGGCGATGTGATGCACAATGCCTCTATAATTTTGGTCAATTCTCATCCTAGCTTAAGTCAACCAGTTCCTACAGTACCAAACATGATTGAAATTGGTGGATTCCATATCAAACTACCAAAGCCACTTCCAACAGACTTACAAAAATTCTTGGATGAATCAACACAAGGAGTTATCTATTTCAGTTTGGGATCAAACTTACACAGTACCGCAATGTCGGAAGAAAAACGTGAAATCTTCATCAAAGCATTTTCTAAGAAATGGGAAAATGATACTTTGCCCAATAAGCCGGGCAATGTCGTTACTGGTAAATGGTTGCCACAACGTGATCTTCTAGCTCACAATAAAGTAAAACTTTTTATAACCCACGGAGGATTTGCGAGTACTGGGGATCAAAAATTAAAAGCTCAAGTTCTTGTGGACAACGGTGTTGGTTTAACTCTGCCGTACATAGAGCTAACTCAAAAAAAATTGGACAAATACATAGAAGAGTTGTTAAGTAACCCCAAGTATCAGCACAATGCGAAGAAAATGTCTTCAATTTTTCATGATCGCCTCGTTTCTCCAATGGATACAGCGGTTTATTGGCTAGAATATGTGATTCGTCATGGCGAAGCACAGCATTTAAGGGTTGCTGGAATTAATCTACCCTGGTACAAGTATTATCTGATCGACGTGATAGGCTTTATCTTGGCGTCAATTTACATCTCCAAATTGCTTTTGAAGAAAACTTTGAAGAGTGTTTGTCGATGCAGGAACGAAGGAAATAAAAAGGCTGATAAGAAAAAGAAGGAGAAAAAACATTACCTTCTCTCTATTATTTTTAGATAAATGCATTAATGAAATTTCACTGTTTTTATTTATTTTGTTTGTTTATTAGATGTGGCGGAATCTATTTTACATACCCTATTCAACTTGAATCAAGGTTTTGATATTGTACATATTTTGCAATCTTGCGTCTCGTTTTTTAAGTATCAGGTATTTGCAATGGTGCAATAAAAAACCCTTTTTGTAAAACAGAAAAAAAACCTGAAACACACAACCCCCGCGTTTGTTAGAAAGTGTCGAGAATTTACCTAATTACCTTTCTAATTATATAAAAAAATTGAGACTTGTATTTAAAATTTTAAAGTTGATGTGTCGAAATGGCACTTTCCGTGGACCGATTGGTACCGAAAACCATTCAACACTTCAGAGGTTCACACATCATAGTGGGTTTTTAATGCTTTTACAAAACTTTCTCGGGAATTTTAAAAATTCATAAATTAAAAAATTTTTCCTCGACTTTAAATTAGTACCTACTCATCATTGGGCCACACTATAAAAAATGATGTATTGAAAAGAATTGAATAGGTTTTGAAAGTAGTTACTAAATCCTTTTCAAAACGAAATGAATCATTGACAATTTCACTCCAATAGAAAGGCTCTATTAATATCCATCCTTTGTATGTTACTATTGCTAACTTAATTCGTTATCCTTGTCAATTTCCTATTTTAATCTTTCACAGTCACAACAAATTACTATTAGGTAGATACAATTTAGAGCAAAAGCATGATGAATGATGATATTATTTACTACTTATTATCGTTGTGTCATTTAATAAATTATTTTGACGAGTCATATGTCGAGATAAATGCTTAACGAGGACGTCGTAATAGTGTTCTAGTCACGTCCAACGATGATTGGGTCAAAGCATGTCGCCTTAGTGCTTCTGTTGTCTCTCTCTTGTGGGCCATGCATTTATGGCTTGAGGATTCTGGGACTATTTCCTTTGCCAGCCAGAAGTCACTACATTCTTGGAAGTGCAATGATGAAAGGATTAGCTGAGAGGGGTCATGACGTTACCATAATCACACCTTTTCTTGAGAAAAATCCACCACCAAATTACCACGAAATATTCTTATCAGGATTCACGGAGAAATTTGAAAGTAAGATTGTTTTATAATAAAGAATATTGCATGTTCTTTTCAGAGATGGCACAAGACAGGAGTATGTATGACCAAGAAAGTATGAACACAATAGCTGCGGTTTTGCTCATGTTCCCAATCATAGCTGGATGGTCTGATGATATTTTGGCGCACGAAAATGTCCAGAAACTGATACACTCTAACGAGAAATTTGACGTAGTGATTATAGAACAGTTTGTCAATGATGCTCACAAGGCACTTGCATCGCATTTTAAGGCACCTTTCATTATGTTCAGTACTATGGGAACAAACTTCTGGATAGATCCACTTGTGGGAAATCCGTCAGTCCCGTCTTACATTCCCAACTTGTTTCTGGATTATTCCAGTAATATGACGTTTTTGCAAAGAGCTTACAATACGTTTTACACGTTCTTAAATAAATTTTTACACCACGTATATCTCTATCCGAAGCATAAAAGAGCAATTAAAAAATATATCCCCAATGGACCAGAACTTGAAGACGTGCTATACAATGCTTCTTTAGTATTGTTAAACGCGCATCCTAGTACAAATCAGCCCGTTCCATATGTGCCAAATATGATAGACATCGGAGGATTTCACGTAAAGCCTTCAAAGGAACTACCACAAGATTTGCAAGAATTTTTGAATAGTGCAACAGAAGGCGTGATTTACTTCAGTATGGGTTCTAATCTAAAAAGTGCTGAATTTCCAGTCGAAAAGCGAGAAGCTTTTCTTCAAACTTTTTCAAAACTGAAACTGAAGGTTTTGTGGAAATGGGAGGACGATGTCCTTCCTGGCCAACCATCAAATGTTAAGTTGGGGAAATGGTTACCACAGCAAGAAATCCTCGCTCATCCGAACGTGAAGCTTTTCATTACTCACGGAGGATTGTTGAGCACCACTGAAACTGTTTACCACGGAGTTCCAATTTTAGCCATTCCCATTTTCGGAGACCAGAAAATCAATGCTTATAGTGCCCAAAAAAATGGCATAGGGTTGATGTTGCCGTACCCCGACATTACCGAAGAAAGTTTGACTGAAAAACTTAATGAATTGTTGAGTAATCCAAGGTGAGTGAATATATTTCTTGAAATTAAGCATAAAAGTTTTTTTGAAGATATGCCGAAAATGCTAAGGAAAGATCAGCGATATTTCACGACCGTTTGGTGGGGCCGATGGATACTGCAGCTTACTGGGTGGAATATGTAGCCAGGCATAAAGGTGCATCGCATTTAAGAGTGGCAGCTCTAGATCTACCATGGTACAAATACTATTTATTAGATGTAATTTCTTTTGGATTGTTGCTGGTGGTTCTCTTTTTGTCAGTATTTATTTTTGTTGTAAAAAAAGCGTTGCGACGTGTTTTTAAAAGTAAAAGGAAGACTGAATAGTTAAATAATCTATGTTGTACCCTTTATTCTGTTATAATATGAACTCCTTAGCAACGAGTTGTGGGTAGTAATTTACATTATAAGTAACTTTATGAGGGAAAAGATTTGAAAAACGCGCGAGTGCTTTAAAATTTCCGAGTAATGTAGAAATCCAATAACGCTACGTGTATTGTAATACGTTTTTCCTACGACCCTAACAGAAAGTGAACGTTTCCACCCCTTTTCTGGGAAGGAAAGTAGCCATTTTCCTCCCTAGAGGGTGGTCAGAGAGGTAGAAATGTGGTCACTCTCCTCCACAGAGGATCTCCTCCGTTCCTCTCACCAAAGGGCTTATCTGAATTTAAATCATTATTCATTGGGAGACCCCTTTTATCCCAAACTGAATATTCATTATAAGCGAATATAAGAGTTTACTGCCATCTAGGGGTGAATAATCTGGCAGTGATATAGTTCCATGGATACTTAACAACCATGAATTATACACCTCAACGCCCTCTCTTATTTAAACAAGTGATCAGTGAATAATTTAGACAGGTCAAGGAGCAATCACCTTAGAAACGGCGTATAGTTCTTACAAACTAACGGGTGGGCAAAAAAAAACCGGTGCATGTTTTTCAGTTTTATATAGGAGCACAATTTCTTATAAAATTCAAAAATAAGAAAATGGGCAGGCAAGGAAGCGGCTGGAATCTCCCCACATATTCTGTCACATAGGTATACTAACTGTCACACTGCTAGTCGGCAAATTTTAAATAAGAATGGTAGAAAATCTGAATATATTTTTTTAGAACCAGAATATAATTAAGTACCTTTCTAATAAAATGATATATAAAATTTTAAAGTTGATGTGTCAGAATGGCACTTTCCTTACACCGATTGCTTCCAAAAGCCTTTCAGATCTTCTGCGGGTCACCCATAGTGTGTTTTTAATGTTTTTTGCAAATTTTTCTCGAGAATTTTCAAGAACTTTTGCTCGTTCCTCGCTCGTCTCTCAAACGTATTCCTCGTGATGTAAAAACCGTAATAATTTTTCATAATAATATTGTGAACTACTATTATAAAGCTGTTATAGAATCAATATTGGGAAATCTACTTTACAACTCGCCATTTATCTCCCACTTAACCTGATAGCAAAGAGATGGCGCTAGAAAACACTATTTTAAATGTTTATTTTCATTATTTAAAATTAAAATCATTGTTTTGACTGAAAATTCAAACAATTATAACCACTGTTTTTTTAAGTCAAACAAATACAGTTTAATTTTTTGCAAAAAATCGTTCAATTTCGCGCGTTCAATGTAAATGTCGACTATTTAATATTATCTATTGTTTATTCGCCCCGCTGCTCCAGGCACCGCTTTCGGTTTCGAAATTCCACTCAAAGCAACATCAGGCGAACATAAGTTGCAAGAAATCGATGTCTGAAGTTTCGTATTCACCCACCGCAATGCGTCACTGACTTTGACTGGTAAGTGCAGTTTTTCAAATTTTCCACCGCTTATTTCGAGAATTTCACGCGAAAACAGAAGAAACAAAAATCAAACCGTATTATTTTTCCATGAGAATGTATTTCAACGTCGGAGTATATAAAAGCTATTTCCGCTCCCAGTCGAAGCTCCCGAGGGATCCTCTGACGTCAGAAGAAACTTTACCCGCTCCTAGACTTGTTCGGATAGGTGTAGAGTTAATTATTATATGACGCAAGTAATATTTTAATTGGTAATTTAATTAGTATGTAAACTTCTTGCACCCATCGTTCGCTTTTGTTTTAAGAAAAGGTGGGTACGGTTTTCAATGACAATATTTCTTTTGTGTTGTTTGAAAGTGGTGAACGCTGAAGAAAGTCACAAGAACTGTCCTACAGGATAATTATGCGAGCAAAATGCCTGCTTTATTCGCTCTGAATAATAGGAAAAGTAATTAAATTTAATTTATTCAGAGAACGTGCAAGAAATTTCGACTTTAGACACGGTTTTCATAACATTTTTTTGAAGCCAGCTTAAAATTAGTTTACTTCAAGGGAATTCGTGGTGGTTCTGCGTTTAAAAATGGTGGATGCGCCGGGTCAGTTGGGAGTTACGTCCGGGTTTACGCTTGCATTATTCTTGTCTTTGCTGCTGATAGCAGGGGCATTTGGGTAGTATTTGCTCACAATTTAAAACTTCAGTAAGAAACTTGGGGGCCTGAAAACCGGGGGCGATTTCCGCACTTTCTCATCAGACATAATCACTGCTTTTTAAGAGCTATATTCCAAGTTTCATCTCGAGCTTCAAAGCTTTAGAACAAAGTGCAGCGCTACCCGGCGAATTAACGTGAGATTACGTCCCGCCTGTTCGAATTAAAATTTGTCCTATGAGACTGCACTCTGTATAGAAATAACCCAAGAATGAGGATTTTTTTTTGCTTTCAAACCAAGGTGGTTTTCTGCAAGACAGAAAATAACTAGTCCAGTCGTATTAGAAAAAAATGTGGAAATAATTAGAAGACATTGGTTTTTTGTGCCTTGAAGTATTCTGTTTAACATACTAAAAGTCCTGACAAATCCTGCGTGTGCGTTAGCCGCAATCTTCAAAAATTGGTGGAGGACGTGGGTCCCACTGACGTTTTTCCTTTATATCTCGAAAACCGTTGATCCTACGTGATTTTTTCACGTGACTAAACTGAAAGAGAATAAAATTTGCAACATTCATGGCTTCTTCTGTTTTGCAGAAAAAAATATTAATTGAAAAATTTGAAGCGTATTATAATTTTTTTTATGCAAATGTGGAAATAATTAGAAGAATGTTTTATTGCGTTGAGATGTTCTACTTCATGTACTGTTTGACATACTAAAAGTCCTGACAAATCATGTGTGTGCGTTAGCCGGAATCTTCAAAAAATGGTGGAGGACAGTGGTCTCTCCGAAGTTTTTCCTTTATATCTCGAAAACAGAAAAAGCTATGAATGCAAGCATATACTCATCTGTTGAAAATTTTATTCTCTTTCAGTTTAGTCACGTGAAAAATTCACGTAGGATCAACGGTTTTCGAGACGTAAAGGGAAAACTTCGGTGGGACTAGCGCCCTCCACCATTTTTTGAAGATTGGGGCCAGCGCACACGCAGGATTTGTCAGGACTTTTAGTATGTTAAACCGTACATAAAGTATAACATCTTAGCGCAAAAAACCATTGTCTTCTAACTATTTCCACATTTGCATAACAAAATCTAATCCGACTGGCCTAAACCAGCGATTAAAAAGTTCTTTATTTGTAATGCTTTCAGGGCAAGATGGTTCCCGAATTCCCCTCCGATAATAACGGCACTTAATCGAATCAAAATTACCAATGATTGCAAATGCAGTAGAAGTTGGCAACAAACCCAATTTACAACTTCTTAATTGTTCCTGTTTAGTTAACTGAGAGAGTAAATTGGCATGAAAGGATCCAAGGGTGGTTTCGTAAGGGCTTCCCAGCTTCCAACAACAACAGTGGCGCGCAGTTTATTTTTGAACGTAAGTTATTACACCCAAAGTTTATACAATTTTTCCTAGAAATGATTGATGGTTGGAATTATGGATTCGTCCGGATTTATCCAAACAATGCCCATTCATCATTCAGTTTAATTGCCAAAATCTGGACTGTTTGCAATTGCGAGCCGATTTCATATCTCATAGGCTTTCAATGGACCACGATTCATCAATAAAATTGAGTTAACAAGGTGAGGGCGAGGAAAACTCACCATCCGTCCTTGAAAACCCAGTAAATCGTTTTTATTTGATAGTACACGCGAAACTTTGCATAAAGGTAGAGTTTAATTACATTCTGCGCGATTTCGGAGAAGCCAAACAAAGAATAAAGCCACAATGAAATTTTATTGCTGTAAGTTTGCAATTCACGAACAGTTTAAGTGGAAAATAAGAGAATTTATATCGCCGAATTCGAGTTAAGTATACAACAAAATCGGCTCAAGAGTGTGCAGAAACTTTGCTGGATACAAACAAAGTTTATTAAATTACATTCTGCAAACTGTATTTGTGGCAATCGATTGAAGTTAGAAACATTTTCTTAAGTGACACTCGGGCGTTTACGGGCGCCGATTAATTTCACGACTTGAAGCTAAAAAACTATTCAATCGGTTGAAAGGACATTATTTATAACGAAACTCCAATAAAAGCAAAAAGCAAAAGCAGGTTCAGGGTAATCATTGTCGGACCGAGAATTGTCGATTATTTGAATGTATTTTTTTCCGTGATCGACGCCAATCTGTCAGTCAAAAGTACCGCATTTTGTCAATCCATCCGCTATTGTAAAAGCTAAGAACATTGTGCATCTGGATTGCGTGACTTTTAGTCAGAAATCATGCCGAGCCATTAGGGTGAGTTGTCTCAGAGAAAAATATATTTCACCAGAAAAAAATGGTCTGAGCATTATTTATACAATTTCTCGGGAAAATGGATATTTTAGCCGGTTCAGGTGGCAACAACATTGCGTCATCAGTGAAAATCTCAACTAACAACTTAATCCCCTTCATTTCTGTTATTTTTGTCATAATCCAATTATCATAACCTCAGGCAATGTCATTGTAGAGGCATCCAGTGTAAGGTGGTAAGTCATTTGGTGTATGTTAATTAATTATTGTCGTTCAATAAGAACATAAATCCGTCAAGAATTATCCAAGTGCAAGCAATTATTCTGCAAATTAAGGTCTAGGGATTATAAAGATGGCGGTCAAGTGTGGTGCTTGTTCCCGCTTTATGTCTCGTAGTGACGACGTAATTGTTTGTACAAAGTGTGGAAATGGTTTTCACATAAAATGTGTTCAACTCACAACTCAAGTGTTCTCGGATATGATGCAAAAAGGCCTTGCAGATAAGTGGCAGTGCAATCGGTGCGACTTAACCTCTAAGGTCATTGACACGAGCTACGTTTGCAGCCCGAGTTCTGCTGAAGTAAACAATAGGATCCCGGCTTCACCTGAAGAAATCAGCTTGACATCATCGTCAATTGGGGATCTCTTGGGAAGTGAGGTCAACAAGGACATCATTCGACAAGTTGTCCGTGAGGAGACAGAATTACTGCACACAGTAATTAGCAGTTTAATGGAAGAAATTAGAGACTTAAGATCTTCTAATATCGAACTGGTTAGGCTCTTGACAAAGGATGTGTCCTTTAAAAAGAATGTATCCGTTCCTAATAACAATGGCAACACATCTCAAAAAAAAGATCAACACAAGATAAATGAATTGTCGCAAAAACGGTATGCCACCAATAAACCTACCGACGTAACTCCAATTCCAATGGAAACTTCAAAGCTGGAGGAAAAGGATAGAGCCAATCCTGGTATCTCCGCACAAAATAAAAACGGTGTAAGAAAATCTAAATTCACCGATAAGGTTGTTTCACCTGTGGAAACGAAAACTATTTCCGGCGATAAACAAGCAACAGCTGATCATGGAGCCAAAAAACAGAATGTGTCAAATGCTGCTATTCAAGCTGAAGACTGGGAGCAAGTACGAAATAGGCGAAATAGGAAGAGTGTACAAAACCTAGGATCGCAAAAAGGCATAACGTCAATTGATGTAGCCCGCAGAAAAAAGGATGTTTTCGTCTCGCGACTGGCACCCCAAACTAAAACAGAATCTCTGTTGGAATTCGTGAAAGCAAAATGTCCAGAAGCATCTTGTGAGAAACTGGTATCGAGATATCCGGAGAATTATTCTTCTTTCAAGGTAACAGTTGATGAAAGTAATTATAATGCTGCTATGTCAAATGAATTCTGGCCGGAAGGTGCTTTGTACAGTCGTTTTTTCTACCGTCCCAAAAGGACCGCGTCAATCGATTAACATCATCATCAGTGTTTGATCTGCGAATAATACATCTAAATATAAGAAGCCTTAGATCAAAATCAGATCAGTTTGATCTTTTACTGCAATCGTTAGACTTCCCAGAGATTGTTTGTGTGACAGAAACATGGTGTAATCCGGTCGAAATTAAACTAATTTTTTTAAATAATTACGTGTTGTGTGATAATTTTTGTAGAACGACTATGCGAGGTGGAGGCGCAGCCATTTTTATAAGAAATGACCTCAGCCACTCTGATGTATCTATACGTAATGTAACAAGACAGGATGTAGAATTTGAATTTGCCCTAACGAAGGTTGTAGTGAATCAACTGAATGTAGTTGTGGGCTGTTTTTACAGACCACCACAATCTGATCTTGCCACTTTTAACGAAAGCCTTGAAAACTTGCTTTTTCAAAGTGTCAAACCTGAAAATCTATGTATTATGTGTGGTGATTTTAATGTGAACTTTGCTAATGTTAGTGATAAATGTGTAACACAGTTGTGTAATAATTTCTTAGCTTTTGGCCTTACGCCTATTATAAAGGAATTCACCAGGATTCATAATAATCATAAAACATTAATTGACAACATATTTAGTAATTATGGTGGTTTGGCTTTGACTGACAATATCCACACAGATATTTCTGATCATTCCATACAAGTAGCCTCCTTTAAGATGCATGGAGAAGTCAACAACAATACTAAGATCACATTTAGGAGACAGTTCGAGAATCAGGAGAACATAAACAAATTCAAATTGTCTTTGGCATCTGAAAATTGGAACTTGCTGCTTCCAAAGAATCTGAATATCAATCAGAAGTTTGGTATATTCCATGAGAAGCTTCTTGATGCTTTAAATAGATCGTTTCCTTTGATACAAATTCAGTATTCAAATAACATAAAAAAGGGCAAACCATGGATTACGAAAGACATTATAAATCGTGGATTTTTGGTTCGTGACTTATACAAACTGTATAAGAACACGAACGACTTAACCGTCTTAGCGGCGTATAAAAAAATTAAAAAACACCAAGACATGGAAATTAATAAATCTAAACAATTATATTTTAACAACAAACTATCCTCATCTGACAATATGTCCAGAACAGCATGGAACATCATTAAAAAAAATACAAACAACAATGTTCAAAGTCAGGCACCGTCTACCTATTTTGACGACGACGGTCATGCATATACTGGCGAAAAGAACGTTGCTGAAGCTTTTAATAATTACTTTCTTGAGTCTGTTAAACAAATCACAGTTGACCTGAAACAAAGCATCAAATATCAAAAAAATCACTTTTATAATAAAAGCAATTCAATGTTTTTACTTCCTCTTAGTCAATTAGAGGTCAAAAATATTACACTAAGTGTTACAAAAAAAAAGTCCGCGGGTTTTGACGAGATTCCTTGTAATATTCTTGGACATGTGGTTGATGATATTTGTGAGCCATTAACAGACATAATAAATTCTTCTTTTGCTGAAGGTGAATTCCCCTATATTCTAAAAAAATCAGTTGTGGTGCCGGTACACAAAAAAGGTGAGAAGACCTTACTGTGTAATTATCGCCCTATTGCACTTCTGTCAGTGTTTTCCAAAATTCTTGAAAAGGCGTATTATTCACGTCTCAATGAATACTTAATTAAATATAATATTGTTTCTCCGAATCAATTCGGATACAGGAAAAATTCCTCAACAATAGATGCTATTCTGCACCTCTACAACTTCATCATGCAGAACATGGAAAGGGGAAGAACAACTGCCTCTATATTTTTTGATTTATCACGTGCCTTTGATGTAGTCGATCATGACCTTCTTTTGCATAAAATGCTTAATTGTGGCATTCGTGGACCTGCATACCAATGGGCGAAATCCTACCTGAAGGACAGAACTCAATGCGTGAAAATTACCGAAAATGGTGTCACTTATATCTCTGAATCTAAACAGCTAACATCTGGGGTTCCACAGGGCAGTGTTTTGGGCCCGCCCCTGTTTTTATTACTGTACAGTGATGTGCTGATGGAAGCGCTCCTTGTACTTTTTGCAGACGACACTACCGCGGCAGTCACTGCCGGGAATCATTTTGAACTTAGCAGCAAAGCAACCTCATGCGTCACGAATATGTTGAATTATTGTTCGTCGAATGGTCTAAAATTAAATAATTCGAAAACAAAAGTAATGACGTTTTCATCCAAACAATTGAACTATAGTCTACTAGTAAGGTCCGGCTCGAAAGGCTCAACTATTCACCAGTCTGACTGTGTTAAATTTCTGGGTATACATATGGATAGTCTTGTTACTTGGGAGCAGCATACTGAGTTTATTACAAAAAAACTTGCTACTCAATGCTTCATAATTTGGCAACTGCGAAGTAAAGTTAATTTACACTTGCTACGCGTATATTACAATGCGTATGTCCACTCAATTATAAGTTATGGCATCATTTGCTGGGGGAATTGTTCAAAGATAAATACTGTCTTCCTAATCCAAAAGAGGATAATTAGAACTATGGTTTGCGCAACAAGAGGTACTTCTTGTAGGAATATATTCAAGCAACTAAAAATATTAACTTTACCATGTGTATACATTCTCAACTGTGTTGTCTATGCATTCTCGAACAGAGAGAAGTTTTCTTTGAACAGATCTTCTTCATGCAATTACAATTTTCGAGCTGATTCCAACTTAGAACTTCCTAGACATTCCCTTACTAGAACATCTAAAGGGCCTTATGTAATGCCGGCACGGCTGTTTAATAAACTACCTACTCACATTCAAAATATCAGAAATTTGTCTACTTTCAAGGCTGAACTCCATGAATTATTAAATCATTATTCGTTTTATTCTGTAAATGAATTTCTTTTGTGTAATTTTAAAGATTGTTAATGTTCTCCAAACTGTATATGTATATATATTTATTTATATGTTTTCTGACGCTTCCTTTGCTGTAACAAGGCTTTATGGAAATTAAACATTATTATTATTATTATTATTATTAGGTAGGATCATAAATTTTAAACATCGTCCGCTTCTTCTATTCTTACGCACCAATAGACAGGCAAAGCGAGGGGATTCCGAGGGTTTTATTTGCGAGCAAAAAAGATTGAAGTAATCAATCTTGGGGAAAATTATTTACAATTTAATGTAGGTGTAATATTCGCTTGTATAAGCTGTCGGCTTCATTTCCGCTTTCTGCTTGGGCAAAAGAACGGATCCGTTGTTTGTTTAATCAGCTAATTGGCTTTACACAGGATAATAAGCTTCTTTATTGCGGAATAAGCTCAGCTTGAGATAGAATGTGCTCTACTGGACAATAAAAATTTTGGGATTATTCCAAAGTCAAAAAATTCAGAATGTGACGCAGCCAATACCACCCTGTGGTCTGTCGGTAAATAAATATATTATATTAAAGAGTTAGTACGAAAGCGTAGAGCTGCCATGATATGTGCTAACTTTTTTTATTTTGTAATTTACAGAAGAAGTGTAAATTTACAGAAAAAAAGTGTAAATTTACATTATCTTATTGTTTGGCCGTGAGTGCCGTGTATTAATTAATACATTTGAACTACCCTGTACAACTCGGTAATGGTGCTCTCAGAATGGAAACATCAATTTACACTTTTTCTGTTTTACACTTTTTTCTGTAAATTTACACTTTTTTCTGTTTTACACTTTTTCTGTAAATTTACACTTTTTCTGTAAATTTACACTTTTTCTGTAAATTTACACTTTTTTCTGTAAAGTTACACTTTTTCTGTAAATTTACAAATTTTTCTGTAAATTTACACTTTTTCTATAGACTTACACTTTTTTCTGTTTTACACTTTTTTCTGTAAATTTACACTCCTGTAAATTTACACATTTTCTGTAACACTTTTTTCTGTAAACTTACACTTTTTTCTGTTTTACACTTTTTTCAGTAAATTTACGCTTTTTCTGTTTTACACTTTTTCTGTAAACTTACACTTTTTCCTGTAAATTTATCTTTTTCTGTAAATTTACACTTTTTTCTGTGAATTTACACTTTTTCTGTAAATTTACACTTTTTTCTGTAAATTTACACTTTTTCAGTAAATTACAAAATAACAAGTCAGCAAATATCATGGCAGCTCTACGCTTTCGTAAGTTAGCGGTGAAAAGGCAGTAGCGATTCTCTTTCACTGTTCCATGTATTTATTTTTCTACATCTCTAATCTGTTTAATTTTCCTCAATCACTGATTCGAATGTTAAAAAATTCAACGCGTAATGTGTACATTAATAATTTATACATTTAGCACGGCAACTAGTTCTGTTATTCACAATTTTGCACGCACAATTATTCAACGCTGGTGTGTCGGATATTTTTAAACACAACATGTGAGTAAATTTGCAGTTGTGTTTCTGTCTTTTATTTTATCATTCACGAATGGTTAGATTAAATGGGACTCAGTCTTTCATTCATTGAAGTCAACACCGCAAATTGCTAACAAAATTCGTTTGCAAAAAGCAGGATTTGCCTCTTAAGCCGCCTGCTTCTCATCGCAAACATGTGGGTGATAATACCGCGACAAGCAAAAGTCAAGTGAATAACTTTCAAAATTGCTCTTTTCATTTAGATTCAATATTAAACTGGGAAATTTTCCGGTGACGTCAAAAGGATTCGCCGAGGAACGCGGAAAATGATTTTTGCACACGTGTTTCTTTGTTTTAAAAATAATCTTTGAACTTGAACCGTAGGTAGACTTGGCCGAAGCGTCTTCGAATCGATCGCAGTGTTGGCAGCCGTTCTTCAATTTTGCTCAATTAGTGGATCTAAACAGTATTGATGACTTGTAACTGAAGCAGCTGCCTTTATCAGTCTGGTGTGTAGTGGTGATGAGGGACAATAGCTTGACTCACATGTTCAAGGGGACGTTACCCCAGCTGATGGCCGTCGTTACGGGTGAGTACCTTTACCTTACCCAACATGACGGAGGTGTTAAAATAATGCAAAATCCGCGGATTATGTGCAGTTCAAGTGTAAGCAGTTATGTAAGCTAGAATGTTCAATTTCGCAAATATGACAAGTCAGCGCGTGTTCGTGATTAGATTAATTCGAGATTAAATTACAATTTTGCAGTGCGATTTTAAACGGGTTTTTGTGTTTCTAAAATTGAATTGCTGAAAAAGAATGTCTCAAAAGAGAAATTTTAATTTTGCGAATGCCATCAGAGACGTAGATACCCAATTTAGAACATCGCGAACGCAAAAGAGCATCCGGAGATAGCTATCCGGAACCGCAATATGAAAACAATTAGGTTTTCGGTAATATTCGTTTTGTAAATTACAAAAGGACGTAGGATGTAGTGCATAATGAACAACTGGCAATATTACTGGCCATTATTATAAAAGCTTCCCTGGTTCCCAATTATTCAACTTGTTTAATTTGACTCAGATGCGAATAATAACGACCATTATTATTATTATTTTTGTGAAATGATAAGAATTGCAGAGAAGTATATGAAGAGAAAAAAGTTGGAAGTAAATGTGGAAAAAACCAAGATAATGGTTTTCAGGAAAAGAAGAGGGAAGGCAAAAGAAAGTGAATGGAAGTGGAACGGGAGCATAATAGAGCAAGAAAGAGAATTCAAATATTTAGGGTATGTATTTAATGAAAGAAACACAACGAGAGCGCATGTAACAGAACTGGTTAAAAAAGCAAATAAGGTGGTACCAAGGGTGGTACGAATGGTCTGGGGAATAGGAGAGCGAAAGCATGATTTTAAGAGGAGGGGAATGATGTTTGATAGTTTAGTGAAGAGTATGTTGATGAATAGGGCAGAAATATGGGGGTGGGAAGAACAAGAGGAAGTGGAGAGAGTACAGGAAAAGTATTTCAAGTGGGTGCTGGGCGTGGATAGAGAGACACCGGGGTATATAATAAGAGAAGAAACGAAAAGGAGCAAGTTGAGAGTGGAGACAGGTAAAAGGGCGGTGAAATTTGAGGACAGAATGGGAGAAAGATTGGACTGCATGATATTACAGGAGTGTTGGAAGGAGAAAAGGAGAGAAAAAGAAGAATGGAAGGAAAGACAAAAATACTATGAGAGAAATGGGTACGCATGGGAAGACATAGAACGACGCAGAGAACACGGGAGATGGATGAATGGAGCGATGTGCGAGAGAGATAGAGATATAGATATACAAGAGAGAAGAGCACGGATAAAAGAATCAAGGTATAATGCAAAGTATAAGGATATCATATGTGCGAGGCTACCAAGTTACTTGAACAGAGTGAGTGCGAAAGAAAAAAGAATGATAGCGAGATTTAGATGCGGGAATGAGGAGAGAGAAAACAGATTCTGGTTGGAAGAGGAAGGGAGAGTATGCAGAGTATGTGGAGAGGCAAGAGAGACGATAGAACATATGTTGAGAGAGTGCGAGGGGATGAGAGAAGAGGAACGGGAGAGAAAATGGATATTGAACGAAAGGGGAACAGGACTAGAATGGATGAGGGAAGTATAGAGGCAGAGGGAAATAAGGAGAGGGGAGGGAAGAGAAGACAAAAGTGGAAGATTAAAGAGAGAAGAAGGATCTTAATTTCATTTTAAATATTTTTGTATATATAAATATATTGTAAGGGCAGGGCTCATTACAAGCCGAAAGGCAAAGTAATAAAGTATTCTATCTATTATTATTTTGTGATAGAAATAGTACCTAAACAAGATAAAAAACCCAGTTAAAAAAAGACAGTAGAACATCATTTTTAAAAAAGTGCCAATTTCGAAGACGGCAGAAGCTTCTACCTTTTCACAGAATTTGTAAATATAGAAACTAACGTTAACAGTGTAACAATTACAAAGAAATACATTTAAGCTTAGGTAATCCTGAACCTTTCCATACATTTTTCCATTGTTTTCTGTCCTTTGTTAATCTGTTCACTTCTATCCAGCTGACGCCTCTTGCCTCTGTTGCTTTTCCCTCTTCTTCGTTCCGGGTTTTTCTGAGTCTCCCTCTATTATTTTTCCCGACTTTCCGATCTCTTTTGCTTCGTTTACCCTTCTAACTAGTATCTTAATCTTAGTTGGTTCTGTTATTGTTATTTATATTTTCTATATTCTATTTTCGGTCCTTTTCTTTTATTTTTCTCAAAATGTCGTAGTTCAGGAATCACTTCTATTATATGTCGGTATTGGTTTCATTGCCTTTTTTTACCACTTCGGCTTGCTTTCTGATGGTATCTCTTTTCTGCCTAAAATGCTCGTTTTTATTGTGCTATACACTATACAGTTGAAAAGTTTTAGCTACCCTATTCGTTTACTTCTTCATCCATTTTTCCTTCGCTGTTATAAATATTACGACTAGATATTTGAATTTTTCGTTATGCTCCATACTCTGTCCATTTATTTATACAGAGTAGGATGGTGAATTTTTCGTTGCCCACCATTGAAAACTCGGAAACCATATCCATAGGGATAACCATAAAGATCGAGGTTAAATTTGAGAAAAGTTGCATTTTTTGAAGACGATTTAGAATTTGTAAAGAATTCCCCTATATCTTGATCAGTCCCTCAGTCATCCCGAAAAGAGTGAAAATCGCGATTTTAAAGAAAAAATTATATCTTTCTACCCATTGGTGGTATTGAAATGAAACTTGGAACTTTTCTATTTTTGACCTTAGACCTTCCAGATTTAGAGAAACGACGGCCAACAAATATATGTCAAAGCTTGAGTCACACCGTGCCAAGACGCATTTAGTTTCCGTTGAGTTTAATTGTTTTCATATGTAAAAAAAAGATCGAAAAAGTCGGTGTACCGTTTTGAAATTGTTTTTCAGCTAAGTTTAGCTGATTTTACAAAATTATTCCATGTTGGTTACATTTTTGACAAGCAATTTTTTTGTATATCCAATGGTATTAAAATCCAATATGGCGGCCATAAGAAAGAGAAAAGTTGACTGTCGTTGCTTAAAATCGAGAAGGCCTAGAAAATTTCTGTCAAAAGCATTGCGTTGACAACTGTCAAAAATATAAAAGCTCCAAGTTTCATTTAATAATAATAATAATAATAATAATAATGTAATTTATTTCCAGCAGACAAATTTGTCTATAGTGGACATAATATGATACAACAAAAAGAAAAAAGAAAAGGTATAACAGTTATAAATTCCGACTTGCATTTAGCAGAAGCAAAATTTCTAAAGAATATATCAAATTGGTCACTATCGCACAACGAGTTATACCGGGTGATTCAATTTGGTATTCGCCCCCCCGTAACTATTTTATTGCAACAGGAAAATATATAAAACCATATATATTTGTAAATTGCATGACAAACTCCATGAAGTGACGTCAATAAATCGTCAATATGATGACATTATGTCAAAATGACGATTGTCAACTTTTTTTCTTCAAATGACATGCTGTATATTTCTTAGCGGATTCTTGTAGACGTTTTTTTTCTACATTTAATTATGTAAAAAAAGTTCACAGTTTCACTAGAAAAATTCCGAAAAAAAAATTATTTTATTAGGCATAATTTGAAAGTTTCTTGTCAATAAACGTAGTGAGCCGTGGAAAAAATTGAATTATGGTGTTGCCTAATGTCGCCCTCACACGAAGGGTCCTGTTTTTCAAAAATTATAATTGATTTACCTGTTAGATCGTTAATAGTAATAATGTTATTGTTATTCACTAGTTATAAGGTAAATGGGGTATTATTGTTATTAAAAGGGTAAGTAATAATAATTCTTTGAGAAACTACGGTCCTTGCGATGTGAGTGACTTAGACTACACTATAATTCAATTTTTTCCATGGCTAACTACTTTTATTGACAAGATACTTTCAAATTATGCCTAATCAAATCAATTTTTTTTTCGGAATTTTTCTAGTAAAAGTGTAGACTTTTTTTACATAATTGAATGTAGAAAACAAATGTCTACAAGAATCCGCTAAGAAATATACAGCATGTCATTTGGAGAAAAAAAATTGACTATCGTCATTTTGACATATGTCATCATATTGAAGATTTAATTACGTCATTTAATAGAGTTTGTCATGCGATTAACAAATATATATGGTTTCATAAATTTTTCTCTTGAAATAAAAAAGTTACAGGGGGGCGAATACCAAACTGAATCACCCGGTACACAAAATAAAAGTGGACTGTTAAGATGATTAAAGGTGTTTGGTACATCATAATAAAAAGTCAATGGACAACGGCTGTTTATACGAGGAATATTGAAACTAATGGAATTAATGAGTTCTGAACACGATACACTACCATTCGACAGTTTTTGCAAAAATATAAGTGCAGTCACATATCTTCTAGCGCACAACGAATCTTCATCAACCAGATCAAGAAGACAAGCTTGATCAATGTGTCGAACTGGGTACGAACCAAATTTTTTAAAGTGAATATACTTTGCAAATTTTCTTTGAACATTTTCCAGCAATTGAATATAGATTTGGTGATACGGCAACCATACGAGGCCACAATATTCAAGTCTTGATCTTACTAAACTATAGTACAATAATTTAAAACAGTGTATATTTGTAAAATCCTGTGTGTTACGATAAATAAAACCTAACGTTCTCAAAGCTGTGTTAACGATTTCCAATATATGAGGAACGAATGTTAGGGCATTGTCCATAATGACACCTAAATCTCTAATTTAATCTCTAATTTAAATACCCCCAGTCGTTAGAAAGATATGAAATTTTCTTTAAAATCTCGATTTTCAATTTTATTCGGGATAACTCAGGAATGAATTAAGATAAAGGAGAATTTCTTACAGAATCTAAATCAACTTGAAAGAGCCCAACTTTTTGCTAATTTAAGCTACTCTCCATCTCTTACGATTTCCGAAAAATTCACCACCCTGTATACCTCTTATGCCGGGTCTTGCGTATACCATTGTCTTCAATTTCTCTGCATTTATTTCAATATTCACCTTGCTTTAGTCCTCGGTTGTATCTGAATTGTTCTCAACTTTAATTTCCTGTGCTTACGTACCTATATCTTATATGTTGTCGATTGTTTAAATAGAATTTAAAAAAATGCAGCAGAGAAGCGGCTGGAACCTCCCCATCGCGTGGATCTTTGTATTCTGTGTAGATAGTAGTCAATTCAACAGAATTTTTTTAATCTTTGACTAATTTCGCAATTTTCTGACAAATACCGATATCACCTCGGACATCACCCATCACAATTGAAAATATGTTCCTTTTAAGGTTAATATTTTGCCACTTTTTTGACAATAACTGCCACTTTATGTTATCCACTGTCAGCCCGCTCCCTTTTAATGAAAAAGATTTTTTTCTCTATTATCCATTGAAGTGGCAGAAACAGTGAATACATTTTTAGAACCAGAATTTGATCGCCTTTCTAATGGCGACATAAAAAAGGAGGTCTTGTATTTAAAATTTTAAGTTGATATGCTTAAATGGGACTTCCCGTGGGCCAATTGCTTTCAAAAGCCTTTCAGGTCTTCAACGGGTCACCCAATCTCCACGTACCAAATTTCAGCCAAATCGATTCAGTAATTTGGGCTATAATGTATTTTTACTGTTATTATAAAATTTCGATTTTTTGAACCAAACAGCGCTAAATGCGAATTAATTTTGTCCTATTTAAAACCAGAATTTGAAGACCTTTCTGATGGTGACAATAAATCTTTCAAAAACTTGTTTTTAATGGTCAAATGAGAGAATAATTTTAAATTTGGAAATTGGTGTGCCAAAACGGCACTTTCGGTGAGTCGATTGAATTCAAAATCTGTTCAGCTCTTCGATGTGTAATACATTCCCCATGTGCAAAATTTCAGCCAAATCGGTTCAGGGGCTTGGGCTGTACCGCGATTTTAAAGTCCGATAAAAATCAATTTTTTTTTATTTTTGGTCAAAAGGGCACTAAGAATGAATACACTTTTAGAAACAGAATTCGAAGGTCTTCCTTATGGTGACGTGAAGAATGGGGATTTGCATTTAAAATTTAAAAGTTGATGTGCCAAACTGGCATTTCCGGTTGCACGATTGCCTCCAAAAGCTTTTCAGCTCTAAGTTAGGTTACGAGATGCCTATGTTCCAAATTTCAGCCAAATCGGTCTAATAGTTTTGGCTGTCGCGTGATTACAAACGAACGTACGTACGTACAAACGTACGTACATACACACAGACACATTTTAAAAACCCCTTTTTTGGGTTCCTGAGACCCCAAAACGTGAAGATCTGGTGCTATCTCAAATTCGAAAATTTTAGTGATTGCAGTAACCTCCCATTTTTTTTAAATTGTGATGGGGTTGGGGAGGTTAAAAAATTCTCGAATAAATTTTTCATTATTATTAAAGGAGAGTGGCATACAAGATTAGATGAAGTACAAGACGTGCCTAATGGAAGGCAACTTGAAAATTTTTTAAGATACAAAAAGCTTCTAACTGAAATGTGTTACCTAAAAACACCAGCAAAAGTGATATTTCAATCTTTGTAACTTTTCTAAATTTTAACAGTAGATGAAAAACCGTGCTCCTCATTGTCGATTTTGATCAAATTTCTACTTGTTACATCTAATAACGATCTAATGATAAGCTAAATGTTATTTATTAATTAAAATCCGGTCCAGAGTTATTCTAAACAAACCATTATTCATCCCTCTACCATCCTTATCTTCTTTCATAATGATTTTAAGAAAAACTTTCTCCGAAAAATCATAAATAGAAGAAATGTTGCCTAAAAAAACAACAAACACCAAAACCGATTTTCACAAAAACTATTTTATTGTATTGCCAACAATTATTCTTCTGTATAAGACTTGAATCCATATCCAAAGGTTTAGGCAGCGCACGCTTTGAAAATCAATAATTTCAAGTAGGTAATACAATAACATAAATAAAGAAGTTTGGATACATTTTCAGAAACGGAATTTGAAGAACTTTTTTATAGTATGTAATAATGTAGGGTGTCTCAGAACGCTCACACTTCCTTTTAAAGTATTTTAACTCTGAAGTACTTATGGAAAAAATGTGAGATGCACTATTTCCTGATAACCAAATAAAATATAAATTTTACATTAACACTACAACATGAAATAGTTCACATATCTTTAAATTATCTTGAGAAGTAGGGGAGACTGGGGGAATGACGGCACGTTAAGGATGCTGTGCAAAAACGGTTCGCTTTAATTAAGCCCAGAGTGTTCTTAACCGAATGACGACACATTAAAAATCACAAAACATAAACGAACGAAGAAAAAAATTATTTGCAAAAGGCTTACACGTCCGGTATTACCCTAGCTGTTGGGGTAATAGCGGCCATATGTATTTTGTCCCTGCAACTTTAACTGTACGCTGAATATTGCGATGTAACCAGAAGTTCTATTGCCAAAAATTTAAATTAAAGCTTAGCCTTATAATTTGTACGGGTTTTGGGTGCTCATTCTCCAAAGGAACGGCATTTGATTGACAGTTTCGTTATTTTTACAATATTCTCCACATATTAACTAAATATCGTTGTTTTGGGTTCACTCTTAAAGCCAAATTCTTCATCTCTATCACAGGACTCGATTCCGTCGTATGCTGTATATTTACTGTTTAGGCCGGTATTCCCCCATTTCAACTGTCCGGCGTTACCCCAAATGCAACATGTGTGTTTAATTTTTTTATGCTAGACAAACGTAAAATTATGTTAATTTTAGTCACTATCATCGAACGAGCAAAAAATGTAGATTGTACCAAAGTAGTTACATTTATTTTAAGAAGAAATTAAAGGTTTTGAAACCGTCCTTCAAATCGCAGTACTCTTATAAGAAGAACATGTAAAACACAAAGTTGTCAACTGTCATCAAGAAACTGCCGGTAGAGAGCTGTATCTACATAAGGGCACTCCTTCATACTGTCGCTAGATGGTGTAACTGTTGGAAAGGTTTAAAAATTGCGCAATTATTCAGGATTAGCTGTCCGATATTACCTTAGTGGCCGTCATTCCCCCAGTCTACCCTACCTAGTTCGTAACTCAAATCGGATTATTCTGATTGGTCCTCTTAAATTTGTCATAAATTGAGAATCATACAAAGACATGCCGTTTCAGGATCAGAAGACGAATATTAAACTACGAGCGTTCCGAGACACTCTGTACGAACACGTTCGGATCAAATAAATTTATAAAGAGGTGCTATGTAAACGAAATATATTTATAGGAGGCTCTGTGCAAACGCATAAATTTGGAATATAAATTGTAATTGATCGATTTGGCTCAAAGTTTCATTTTGAGCACACTGATTGCAAATAAATTTTTGGAAGCATAATTCGACGGTGATGTGAAAAAAGAGGTCTGCATTTAAAATTTTCAAGATGATGTGCCAAAATGTCACTTTCCATGTAAAATGTAATCAGCACGTAAAACGTATATTACGTATAGTAAACATTTAATGTTTTTCGCAATTCGGTTCTAATCTCTAACTGCGGCTCTGAAGTCTGAAGCGTAGAAGTTAAAAATGGAAGATCCTATTACGAAGCAGATCCTATTAAGAAGTTAGTTTGTGCTGACTTTTATTTTGAAATGCGGTTGCCTTTCTGCCTGAGAAATTTTGAAATGTTGTCCTTTTATTGTCTAAAACTTTGGGTTAAACACACTGAAAAGAAGGGATTCTTCCCGAGTTTAACCGTCAATAAAATCAATCAAATTAATAGTTCATTCGAATTTTATCTCGTAAACACTAAATCTAAGTATTATGTTTGTAAATAAAATAATTCGGTCAGTCCTGCTTGTAATGGAAATAATGGGTAAAAAGTGACCTAGTATTTAATTGAAGCAGCCTTGTATGAGCAATCACTCCTTGATTTAATTGATAGCGGTTTAAAAGCTCCATTTCAAAAATTAATGATTCCCAAACGAGCCATTAAACCTTGCACGCAACGGCCCGTAAAAGGTTTCCGAGCATTGCACAAAGGTGTAGACAGCAGACACCTGACTTTACGTATACGTCGCTCGATCTCCGTACACGGAAATGTAATTTCATCCGTAAATTTTCCATATGTACATTCCGCATTGATTGTTCTGTTTACAATTAATCAATTTCACGATGAGTTAATCTGGACTTTGTTGCAGGTACTATAAGTGCAATATCCGACGGAATGCAGTATGGCTGGTCCGCTCCCTTGATTCCCGTTCTGGAATCGCCGGAAACTCCTGTAAAAATCACCGAAAACAGTGCGGAATGGCTGGAGAGCATGTATTTGATAGGAGGAATTGCTGGACTACCGATCACGATTTATTGCGTCGACAGGATAGGTCGTCAGAGGACTATCATCGGGGCTTGCCTGACAAATCTTATAGCCTGGATTATTATAGCCCTCGCAAATTCCGTAGAATATCTTCTTGTAGCCAGATTCCTCGCAGGATTGGCGGGTGACGTGAATTTCGTCGCCGCTCCCATGTATGTGGCGGAAATAGCTGATCAAAAAATTCGAGGCTTTCTCGCAGGAATCATTTATTTAATGATGTTAGTAGGGATTTTGGCAATTTATTCTGTGGGACCTTTCGTACCGGTTTATGCTTCCTCGATTGTCGGAGCGGCTTTGTTGGTGTTTGAACTTGTGACATTCCCATTTATGCCCGAATCTCCATACTATTTACTGGGAAAAGGGAAAAAAGAAGCTGCCAGAAAATCCCTGTCCAGGCTAAGGGGCACTTTGGACGTGGAAAAGGAGCTTCAGGAGATGGCCCAAGCCGTGGAAAGACAAAGAAGTGAACGAGGCCGACCTCAGGATTTAATTCTAATCAAAAGCAACAGAAAAGCTTTGTTAATAATGTCGGTGCTCAATGCTGCTCAACATTTCAGTAGTATTAGCGTAATTTTAATGAATCTTCATTTGATCCTAGAGGCAGCCGGTTCAATTTATATCAACTCCAACACTGCCGCTATTATATTTTCCGCTTTTATGTTGATCTCTGCGTCTTCTGCGTCCTTTATTATTGATAAATACGGCAGGAAAATCCTTTTAACCCTGTCCAGTTTGCTCACAGGCCTTTCGCTATTGGTAATAGCAATATATTTCGCCTTAAAGAATTCTAGTATAGACGTCAGGGGAGTGAGTTGGATCCCTATTGTTTCCATAATGGTATACGCTGTAGTCTTTAAGTTCGGTCTAGGTATGGTTCCGATAGTTATGACAGCGGAATTATTCCCAGCTAAAGTTAAGGCCATGGGGATGACGATTTCCGACGCTATGTACCTACTTTTTGGATTGATTTCGATACAACTTTACCAAACATTAAGAGAACATTATGGCATTCACGTACCGTTCTTTATCTTCGCCGCTTCCTGCCTCCTCACTGCAGCTTTCTCAGCTTTTGTCATTCCAGAAACAAAAGGGAAAACGCTGGAAGAGATCCAGTATATTTTAAAAGGCGAAACTTATGAATCCAACGGGATAACAGAAGACGAATCCAGTGAAAACAAGTGTGATATTACGCATATTTAATTTAGTACTTATGATATTGTGATTAACCGACAATATGGAAAAACTTGTGATAACGACTGACTAGTGCGAGGATCTGGCTATGAATGGCGAAATTTTTATACCTAGTTCAAATTTTTCATGTATATTATAATAAACTATTGTTACGTTGAGTCTCTCATTTCAGAAATTGAAATTATATCAAAGGATAAATTCAACTGCCAGAACAAAGAGGACCAAATAAAAGTTTTATCTCATTGTTTCAAACAAAGATACGCCTTAGAAAAGGTTTTCATGTTAGTGGATGGATGGTTGCATAGGTGTAATGTCATTATTATTAAAAGGAATAATTCATTTCAACGCAACTCCTGCCTCAATTTCAGTTATTTAAGAGCTGAAATGGAGAGTGAAGTAGAAAAACAGCATTTTGCAGTAGAGGATAATAGTTATTTATGAAGCAAGGGAGTAAAGTACAATTTTAATCCCGAAGTATATTGATAATTTAATTAGCTGAGGGATTAACGAACTTTATTCACGATCAATACAAAAACAATTAGTTTCATATTACACTGCATCCTTTAAATCGCCTTGTTACTAATTGCATTGTTTAACGCAAACAATTTAACTTTACTCCCTAGAGAAAGTTGAAATCCGTTATATATTGTACGTATTAAAATTGTACTAAAAAAGCTCTTATGGACATTATGTCCGAAAATACTTCATAATGGAACTTTACACCTAGTGAAGAAATTACTTTAAAAGTCTGAAAAGAAAAATCTTTTACAACACTACTTGTCTATGCTCCAAATTTCAAAATTCGGTCATTTATAATATTCGAGTAATCTTATGAATATGGATACAGGGTGCGGGTGGTTCCTTTTTCACTGCTCACCATTGGTTTGTGATTAAGAATCTGAAGAGAATTCCCCGATATCTTGATTCGCTCCTGAGTTATTCTGGAGTTATTGAAAATTGGCCATTTCAAATAAAAATTAATATCTCCCTAACGATTGATGCTATTTAAATGAAACTTGGAGCTTTCATATTTTTAACAGCTGTCAATCGAATGGCCTTCTAGATTTAGATCAATGACAGTCAGCTTTTGATTTTCTTATGGCCGCCATGGGATACAGAAAAAAATTAGCTTTTCACAAATGTAATCAACATGGACTTTCTCGAAAAATCGTTAAAATTCCAAAATTTACGTGATTAATTTATAAAATCTGTACAAAACTTTTTCAAATGAAATATAAAATAGTCAGCAACTTCTTTAATCTCGTTTGATGTTTAATGCAATTGAATTGAAAATTCAATAAAATCGATCTTGAAGCGGTCTTACTCAAACTTAAACCTTTCGCTCACAACTTTTTTTAGTTCTGTCGAAAATTCTGAAATTTGGCAGCATAAAAGTAAGATTTTTTAGTGATTTTTTGACAGTGTCCAAAATTTTTTGTAATGCCCCAATTTTGAGTTATGGCTTGTATTCACATGAATACATAGTGAATGAAAGAAAAAATAGATGGCCAGGCTTTTTTGTTAGTTTTATTTTATATTACATAGTAATCCAGGAAACTATTTTTGTTTTTACTTAAGCATAAGGGCACATTGCGACGTGCTGTTGGGGCTGATTTATTCACACACTAGTCACTTGTAGCCTCCATCGAGTCCATCTTTTCGAGAGGTACACCTACCTCCAGATCGGTCCATATTTCCACATATACTTTTACACCGTCGTTGATTTCCGCTTCCAGCTCTTCCTGAGGGTCAATGCCTTCCCCTTACAGTAAATCCTGGTGTTCATCGTCACTATCCTCCCTAGGTCGCCACCCCCAACTTCGAGGTCAGAATTTCCATCGGCTCAAATCTCCAGGTCTGAAAGCCCTGATTTCATCAGTTCAAGCAGCTCTATATCCTTTAATGACTTCCTCTTCCTGAATTTTAATGCCTGAGTTGCAAAAAATGGATATTGTGAAGAATAACATTAGAATTGGGCCTCACTGTTTCTGCCGTTTGCTCAAACTGTATTCAGTTAGATACATAACTTTTCGGGCTTTCTTCACAAAAAGTGGCCAAAGGAACTAAAATCGCACTTGATGTCTTCGTGAATTCCAGGTCTTCTCTACACAAGACAATTTTTATAGTTCACAAAACGCCAAGGACTGATTTGAAAAAAAAAAAACTAAATCAGCTGACTAACACTCTGTCAAGTGGATAAGGCAGGTTGCTATTGAAATTTTCGTCAACTTTACAATTTATTTGTTAGGAAGCACCACTTGCACCATTTTGATTCTAAAGAGATCTACAAGTCGATATAACCTGAGCAAACGGATAAAGATCGCTGTATGTTGCCGCAAAAAAATTCTAAATGCGATGTATTCATTTGAACACCATATGAGCGAAAGGGTTAAACACGTTTTTTCAAAAAGGTTCTTCCTAGTTACATTTTTGAAGATATAATTTTTTTGTGGATCAGATGATGGTGCCAAAATTTAACATGCCGGCCATAAGAAAATCGAAAGTTGATCCTCATTGCTCAAAATCTAGAAGACCTAGAACATTTTTGTCGATGCTTTTTGATTGACAGTTGTCAAAAATAAAAAAGTTCCAAGTTTCATTTAAATAGCAGAATCGTTAGGAAGATATTAATTTTAATTTAAAATCGCAATTTTCAGATTTTTCGGAATAACTCAGGAACGAATCCAGATATTGGTGAATCCTATCGAAAATCTTTGTACGCCAACTAGTGACTAAATTACTGTGAACACACAATCATGGGCGGCTCGTGTAGGGGGGTCAATTAAATTAAATCTTTTTTATTTAAGAAAATGGCGAAAACAAGACTTCAGAACAAGTGCATTTACTGTCAACGAATGTTGCAAAATATTTTTAACAAAAACCGGACGAAGCAATTTACGATAAATTAATTTAATAGCAAAGTCAATTAACAAATACATTTTTAACAATGATAGTGACAATAAGATCGATATTTGAACTAAAGGAGGTGATTAAATCCAGACAGATTAAGCTATAAACCCGAAAATTTTATGTAACTTGGAAAGAATGCCATTTAGGTATAGGGATTTGTTCCTTCCTACACCACAAACCATGTAAGTACTTATACAGGGTGTCTCAGAACGCTCGCACCAAATTCTAGTAGATTATTCAGGATTAAATTTTGAGTTGATTCGTGTTTTGAAATTTTCTAGGGTCCAATAGTTTTCGAGTTATAAGAGATTTAAGAGGACCAATCAGATTTCAGCTCTGAATTGCTTCATAAGGTAATTTAATGTTAGATGCACTGTTTCCTAGGTAACAAGATACAACAGTATAAATTTTCATTGATAGTATCTTGTTACCTAGGAAATGGTGCATCTAGCATTAAATTACCTTATGAAGCAACTCAAAGCTGAAATCTGATTGGTCCTCTTAAATCTCTTATAACTTGAGAACTATTGGACCCTGGAAATTCTCAAAAACGCCGAACGACTCAGAATTTAATCCTGAATATTCCATTAGAATTTGGTGCGAGCGTTCTGAGACACCCTGTACATTAGAGCGATTTATATTTCGGATCAGATTGACGAACTGAGTCAAAGGATGGAAATTAATGGGCGAAAAGCCACGACAATATTCGTGCAAATCGTCTTCCCGACCCTTTAATAAATGAGTAATATTTCGTATCGCTAAGCTTAACGCCTTTATTTCAAAATTTCGATTTATTTTTCTTGTCCAACACCCCCAACGGCAGCGTTCATAAAACAATACTATTTATACAGTTGTTTATTATTTTATTAATTTTTCAACGGTAGTCATTAAAAGTGCATTTTTAGTGACAATCGGTGAAAGATTTATGAGTTCAATACGGCAAAAAACAGATTTACTGTCTTGGCTGGCGGCAGTAAATCTGCAATTTTTTTGCCTTGTTAAACAAATAAATATTTTGCAAACCGGAATGATGCAAACTCGATGCCTAGGCCCTTGGAGACGGTTGGACGAATTTTCAAAATTTTCTTTCCATGTTTTAGCTTTAAGCGGAAATGCATATGGAACATTTCATGCAACGACGGTCGGCGTCGCGACGCCGGGAATATTTTTTCGACCAACACCCCACTTGAGGATACGCCATTATTGGCGAGGCCTTTTTCTGACGATTCAAAAATGCCAATGCCAAAATTTCATCATTTGAACAGTTTTCATTTTCAGGCTTCTCTCTATCGAAAAATAGATTCAGGAAACACAACAGTTTACTAATAACTTATATTATAATATTGTAATATTTGTATTTTATGTAATTTATTCCTTTGTTGAAGACTTTATCCATGTAACAATATGGCCCGCCATTAGTAATAAATGTATTTTTTTTAATTTTTTATTAACGTTTGATATGAAAAAATTGTGGATATCATGAAAAAACATTCCAAGAAAAATGGTCTGAGGTTTGGATCAAACTGTGCAATATCATTTTAATACGTACACGGTGCGCTTGCGCAAGAAAAAAACAGTTTCAGTACGTATGTACAAGCATAAAAGAAAAAGCCAACGAAAGATGTATATCAATGCGATGTGTGTCCCTGTAGATGTTTACCTTGTTAATGTGTATGTAGGGGCGAGCTGAATTTACTGGTGGAGTCGGGTGCAGATTTTATAAATCTGCACCTAGTAGTAGTGCCTCCGCAGACGCACAGTGGTGTTAAAAAGACGAAATTATGAAAATTGGCCGTACATAATTAAACAGTAGAGAGTTAACAAAAAAACATCATATTTGCGAAGTAGGTATGTAGAATTAGCACTAAGGGGGTTGAAAAAGGGAATGAGAAGTCCAAGGTAATGAAAAAAGGTGATGAAAAGTCAAAAGGAATGAAAATGAAGTGTGGATTAAGTAGAATTACGAAATAAAACACTAAAATAACCAAATTATGCAATTAAAACTTTTGTGGGGGTTGAAATAAGCACTTATACCTACCTATTGCGAAGGAAACTGAAAAATTGTAAAAGGTAAACTGAATCCCAAATGCGTTCAATTTTATAACCGTCGAAAAACGAAATTATGCGAATTTTGCAAAATTAGCACTTAGGGGGTTGAAAAATCGTAAAGGTGGATGAAAAATCAAAAGGTATCAGGATTAACCGTGGCTAAGTAAAATTACGGAAAATAACACCAAATTAACCCAATTATGTAAATTTAGCATTTGAAGACTTGAAACATTGCGAAGGGGGATGAAAAAAGTGAAAAATTTAATCATCATCCAAATGGGTTCAATTTATTACAGAAGAAAAACGAAAATATCCGAATTTAGCAAAACTAACACCTAGGGGGTTGAAAAATTGTAAAGGGGGATGAAACGTCAAAGTGGATGAGAATTAATCGTAATTAAGCAGAATTACAGAAAATAACACGAAAGTAAACCAATTATACAAATTTAGATTTTGGGGGTTGAAATGTTGCGAAGGGGGTTGGAAAAGTGAAAAAGATAAACATAATCCAATTGAGTTCAATTTATTACCGAAGGAAAACTAAATTATGTGAATTTTGCAAAATAAACACTTAGGGGGTTGAAAAATTGTAAAGGGTGATGAAAAGTTAAAAGGGATGAGAATTAATCGTAATTAAGTAGAATTACAGAAAATAACACGAAAATAAGCCAATTATGCAAATTTGACTTTTGGGGGTTGAAACATTGCGAAGGGGTTGAAAAAGTGAAAAAGGCAAGAACAATTCATAAGGCAAAACTGCGCGAATTTTACAAAATTAACCAGCGGAAATCACCCGAAAAAGAAGCGGTCTGGGTAAATTTTGCTCTTTGAGGGTTCACACATCATGAAAGGGGTTGAAAAATTGTGGATGGGTCAAAAATTAATGAAAATCACTTTAAATTAATAACAAATTAGAAGAAAGCAAAAAAAAATAAATGAAATATATTTACTCCGCTTGCTAGGGCTTAGGGGTTGTTAGTAGCGTAGGGGTTGGTTTTAGGATGAAGACTCATAAGACTTTTTTCAATGGTTGACCGAAATCTATTGAACTCCATAATTTTATTCCACCACTTACATGAAAAAATTTCCAGTTTCAACCCTTAAATTTCATCCGCCTTGTTAGATATTAATGAAAATTTGCCCATCCGCCTACAGTGGCGCTGTAAATTACCACATCAAATTTAGCCCTGATATGTTGAGCAGTTTTTGAGTTCTCGCATTTTTTTGTTTCGGCATGTTAGGGGGTTGTACCGCCTTTAAGGGTCGTTTTTCGCGAATGATGAATAAGACCTTTTTTGTACCATCAATAGAAAGCTATCGAATGGTAATATTTTCAACTATACATTCTTCATTGAAAATTCGAGTTTCCACCCCTAACTTTCATCCCCTTCGATAATTTTCTCCTAAAATTCGATCTTCCCTTCTCGAAGATGCAGTGTGTAAGATGTCACAGTTTCGCAGAAGATATTGCTTCTCTGTGTCAAATTACAGGGCTTTATGGACGTTTCAAACCCTAAACTCCAACCCCCTATTTCACCACCCCCACATGCCCTAAAGGAAGTTGTGTTTTCAATTTCACCACCCTAACCCAATTCGTTTAAAAATTAAGGTAATTTGTAGATTCATGTTTTCAACACCTCATGATTTCACCCCTTTATGATTTACAGGGGTGAGTTTATTTTTCCGGTGTGACATAACTCCTTGCGTATTTACTGACTTCAGTTGTTCATAAATAAACCAATAGGGTTTCAGAAAAAATAAATAAAATATAATTATCGACTTGCAAAGAGTTAGGGGTGGTTAATGGCCCAGGGGTTGGTTTTAGATTGAAAACTCATAAGACCTTTTTTCAATAGTTGACCGAAATCTATCGAACCCCGTAATTTTAGGCTACCATTTACTTGAAGAAATTTCAAGTTTCAACCCTTAAATTTCATCCCCTTTGTTAGATATTTTTGAAAATTTGTCCATCCACCTATAATGTCACTGGAAATTCACAAACCAAATTCTGCCTTGATACGTTGAGTAGTTTTTGAGTTCTCGTATTTTTGTGTTTCTGCATGTTAGGGGTTGTAGCGCCTATAAGGGTGGTTTTTCGCAAAATATGAATGACACCTTTTTTGAATAATTAATGGAAAGCTATCGAATGACGCCAATTTCGACTAGTACTTATTAAGCGGAATTTCGAGTTGCTACCCCTAATTTCCACCCCATTTGTTCGATTTTACGAAAAAACGCATCCCCCACAAGATTTCACCGATATATGTGTGTATGTTGAGTTTCCGACAGCTGCGTGCAACCCTTGCGGAGTTATCATATTTTTTGTGGTTTTCATCCCCTAAATTTCATCCCCCGAAATTGGCACCCCCTCACTTTCAACAGACTTGAAGGTCGAACGTGCATACTAATTTTCAGCAAGATATCTCCACTAGTTCTCGAGTTATTGCAATTAGTAGTTTTTCGGTTTTTCACCCCTAGCTCCCACCCCCTTGGTCCGATATGGCCCAAAAGCAATCCCCGCCTTACTTTTCGGGAGACGAAGCTGCCTACCAAGTTTCAGCTCGATATCTCAATCCGTTCTCAAGTTATCCGACGGACAGACTGAGGAGCGAGCGAGCGAGCGAGCGAGCGAGCGAATAAGCTAAGACAAGAGTACCTCCGCATTCTGCTACGGCACTAAAACTACAGAAAGCACAATATTGTTGGAAAAAATAAATATAAACAAATAACTCCGATTGCTATATTATACAGTTTCATCGGCAACTTTTAATCGCTCTGTAAATATTGGTGGTAAATTTCAAAACAACTAACAGGAAGAACTAACAAATCAGGACAATAATCAGAAATATATTTTTAATCTCGTTAACAGATAAACAAAGATAACTGCACAAATAGTAAAATTAAATATCAAAAATTTACAGAGCAAACAATAACAGGTCACGCATTCAAACAGCCACGTTTAAAAGAATCACGGTCTTGCAACAAACACTGAATCTCTTCCAAAGTTTTTCCCTTGGTTTCCGGAACTAGCAAAGCAGAAAAAATTGCGGTGATAAAAGAAAGCACGGCAAAAACATAAAACGGAACGTGAATTCCATAATTCTCCGAGAATAATTTGTAAAATTCGATCGAGATAAATCCAAAAGTCACGTATAAACCGTCAGCTAGGCTCATGCCCATTGCCTTGACTTTGGTTGAGAATAATTCGGAACCGATAACGATAGGGACTAATCCTACCCCGAATTTGAAGACTGCAGCGTACGCCATGACGCAAACTACAGGTATCCAGCTAGAATTTCTCGTGTCATAACCTAAATTTTTTACATTAAAATAAATGGCTAATACTAGGAGACAAATACAGGTGAGGATGCTAGAGACTATCAGGAGAAATCTTCTGCCGCATCTGTCAAGAAGCAAAGAAGAACAAGTTGCAGCCACTAGCATAAATACAGAAAATGAAATTCCTGCTAAATTAGAATCTAGATAAATCGAACCAGCAGCGTTTAAGATCGAGTGAAGATTCATTAAGATCACGGTAATTCCGCAAGCGTGCTGAGTTGCTGTCAAAAATGTGACCACGAGGAGAGCCCTGCGATTTGATTTGATCAAAAAAAGATCTTGCGGACGTCCACGTTCTCGTCTTTGCCTTTCGACAGCTTCGGAAATTTTTTCCAGTTCTTCAGCATCGTCTATGCGTCCTCTCAGCTTATACAGAGCTGATTTGGCTTCACCGAACTTATTTTTCATTAGCAAATAATACGGAGATTCTGGCATAAAAGTCAGAGATGATAGTTGCAGTAGTAAAATCGAACCTCCTATAATGGAGGGAACATAAAATGGTACGAACGGCGCCACTGAATAGATCACTAAAATCCCTAAGAGCATCATTAAATAAATAATACTGGAAAGAAATCCCCTGATTTTCTGGTCGGCAATTTCAGAAATGTACATGGGGGTTGAGACAAAAGCCACATCACCTGCAAGCCCGGTCATGAATCGAGCCACATATAAGTATTCCACACGATTACCAACTGCTATTAAGATCCATCCTACAAGACTCGTGAAAGAGGCGACTAAGATTGATTTCCGACGGCCTATCCTGTCGACAAGATAAATCGTGATTGGTAGACCTGCTAAACCAGCAATCAAATAAATCGTTTCCAGCCATGTTTCGTCGCTTTTCGATATTCTAATCGGGGTGTTTTTTGAGAACAGGATTGGCACAATTGGGGCGGTCCACGCGTATTGCATTCCATCAGAAACGGCACTTAAAGTCGCTGAAATATCCACGATAAGAGCTGATAAAATAATTTCAACTTACCAGTGAAAGATGCGAGTAGTTGAGGGAACGTCCCTCGAAACGTAACGGGAGCATTGGTCATTTCATGTATGCACTTATCGATGTCATCGTCGTTTGAGACGCATTTGATCAGGGAAGTCGAAATATAAGAAATATGAACGTCCGCTTGCTTGCATCATCTATATTTAGCCTTATCGGTTTACTTGCGAAAACATTTGAATTGAAAAATATGTAAAAGAAGGTCGTCCGTTGAAAAAATTGCTTCCACTTGTGCACTGAAGCCACCAGAGCGAGGTTAACTGCAGGCAGAGCTGTACAAGGCATTTATATTCTGGGGGTTTACAACTTGGAAGGCAAATTTTATTCTTTAGGAAGGGCCATGTGCATGAATTTGCTACATTATGTTTCGAGTGCAGTGGCACTCATCTTCATTTTATTCATCTTTTATTTTAATGTTTTAATTCTTTTACAATGAAATAATCAATTTTGGTGAGTTCAAGGATCGACCGATAATTTGTTTCTGATTTAGTATTTATTGTTTCAGCCATGTTAATTTTAAGAATTTTTATCTCATAACTTAAAACAGTCAAAATGTCACCTTCAAAATATTAAATTAATATCCAAAAATTGCCAGCTTGTCCTTTTCCACATTTTTTCTAATAATTGCTCAAATTCAGAAGAAATCGTCGAATATAGTGATTCATATTTGTTCCAGGAAATGTTTTTAGTTCAGGGTATTTAGACAAAATATTGTTGGATAGGGGAATTAAATCCAATAGTTTTGAAATTTGGCATACTTATTCTGTGTGGCTTACTGATAAATGTAGAAAAAGTCCCCAATCGGGGGTGGTGCGCTTGAGCCTCCAGCGCATAAAATAGGGGCGCACGAGTAGTATTTTGCTTTTATCTTTAAAACCGTTGACGCTATCGTTATTGTAGTGGTAATAGAATTTGAAGCTTATAAAATTCTATACAAAAAATATGGAGTGACTTTTTTTCGTATATGCAATCATTGTGCCGTAATTTGACTATAATACAGGGTGTTTCCTAATAATGCTGCGAAAATTTAATTGGTGATTCCTCAGGTATTTTTATGAAGAAAAGTTCACATAAACATTTGCCGAAAATGCTTCCTAAGGGAGCTACGCCCCTTCAAATGGGGCACCCTGAAGACGGTCTTTCGTCTATATTTCCGAAACCGTTCATACTGAAATTATGAAATTTGGTATACTGCATAAACTTTTGGCGCTGAATCAGAATCTGAGCCCACAATTTCAAACTTTTAATCAGAAGCGTACCATACTGGAGGGGTTAATAGTAAAAAAAATATGTTTTAAGTTGAATATTTGCCAAACAATGGCTCCTTCCGAAAAAATGTATTATATCTTTTTTATGCGAAATTAAATAAGCTTCAATTTTTGTTATTACTATAAAATCGATATTATTAATAATTATCGAAATAAAAGTGAAAAACCGTCGGCGCGCTTCATTTCGTGACACTAAGGGCCGGAGCGTAACACCTACAGTCGGGGACTTTTAGTATGTTAAATCACAGACTATTTCAATTGTGTATCGCGATTTTTCAAAACTATTGGAATTAATTCCACTATTTTTCCTAAGTATCCTGAACTATTTGACGGAAATGAACGCTTTTACCCGCGACTGAGTCCTAGCAGAAAAACAAAAAGAAAACAAGATTGAGAAAAAAATCATTTGAGTCCATTTCCTAAAACTTTCATATTGGATATTTTCTACATTATCTTCATTTTTTAAATCCTTCGGTTGTCAGACCTAAAAACAATCTTCAAAAATTTTAAACATTTTTCTAAACAAAAAATTCTTTAGCAAAGATTATTCTTTCTTCGACTTATTTCAATCGAAATGTTTATAATATACATATAAAGCGGACGCATGTCGGAGACTTTTCATTTTCGGCTAAAAACCGAGAACTCGCTTCGCTTTTTGTCTGTTCCCTCGGCTACGCCTAAATGAATCCGATTAACTCAATTTCCACCATTTATTCATGGTCATTTTGATGAACCAATTAGACTGCAAGTTTTAACTTATTTCTGAGCTATTTCTCCTTATCCTAAATTTTGTAAACACGAGAATACATTTTGGCGCTCTCGAGGCAAATTTGGCAATTTTTTGACGTGAGTTTTCGGCTTTTATACGTAAAGGAGAAGTCTACAACAAACGTCCACTCTTATACTAATCAAGGCGAAACGGCTTACTTTCCACACTCAATGCAGTTCAAGTTTTTGCCATGTCAGGTCCACGATTCTATAAAATTTAGATTGAAATAAACAAAAAGTGTCAAGAAAAACCTAAACAACAAGTTTTTTCTTATGATGATGAAAACGGAAGAATCTGGAAAAAATGACAATCTGGGCCTTTTTAGGAGAAAATTTTCTTTCCTTTTGATCCCTATCGCTTTGTATTTCTTTCTTTTTTCCTCTAACCAAGAGTTTCTTCTGTAGAGAAGTCAGCGTCCATCTAAGAAGCAAACTCGCAAACGTCAAATTTCGCTGTTTTTAAATTTTTTTTATGACTTAATTAACATTTCAAACCTTTTTTGTTAACTGCCATTGCTGTTTAATTGCCATTGCCATTTAAATTAACATCATAAATTAAGGAATTAAGGACAAGTGAATGTGAACAAAGCTTTAGGTCTATGAAATTCTCTTGAAACAAAGTTGTATTAATTGTAAAATTTGCAACAAAAAAGGATTCTTGTGCGTACCTATTACAAACTTTCGTTATTGAAGTACGAAGTTATAATCGCCGGCGCGGCACAAAAAAATTTACACCTTAATAAGGAGGTTTAACGTTGGTTGTGGGACAAAAATACGAGAATTCTTTTAATCTCTTTTGTTTCAAAGGATGTTATCGAAATTCGATCACTTTTGGGCCCCCTTTTGAGAGTAAAATGACTGATTCTCAGAAACTTGCCCACTTGACTCACAGCATGCTACTAAAGCCGAAGGATATGTATAAAAGAAGCAAAAACTAGTTGACCGGATATTGGTATCTTCCAACGGGCACTAACAGGAAATGTCTTCGTTTTGGGATTTTGGGCCCTATACGGTGATGCACTAACATCACGATAAATGACATGTTTGTTGTACCTATCAGTTAGCTACTGAAAACTGAATACTTGGTGTCAACTCAAGCGTAAGCTACGGTCATGGCTTCATTCGTCCAGAGGTAGTCATGCTCTTCTGGGTCTTTCCCCAGGTGCGTTGTCTCTTCTTCTAGAAGATTTCTTCGAAATGTCTCAGTGGATTCTTATTTTTTATGTGGTAAGAAACGTCAGCATTCATGAGATCCACAAACACCAAAAGGTCTTTATTGACCTTCCTGCACCGGTTCTTTACCTATTTCTTCTAAGAGGTTTCTTCGAAATGTCTCTGTGGATTTGAATTCTTTGTGTGGTAAGAAACGTCGGCATTCATGAGATCCACAACACCAAAAGATCTTTGGTGAACTTACTGCACCAGGTGCTTTACCTACTTCCTCCAAGAGGTTTCTTCGAAATGTCTCTATGGATTCTAATCCTTTATGTGGTCAGAAATGTCAGTATTCATGGGATCCACAACACCAAAAGGTCTTTGGTGAACTTCCTGCACCAGGTGCTTTACCTACTTCCTCCAAGAAGTTTCTTCGAAATGTCTCTGTGGATTTGAATTCTCTATGTGGTAAAACGTCAGCATTCATGAGATCTACAACAGCAAAAGGTCTTTGGTGACCTTCCTTTATTACTTTACTTATTTCCTCCAGGAGGTTTCTTCGAAATGTCTCTGTGGATTTGAATTCTTTATGTGGTAGGAAACGTCGGCATTCATGAGATCCACAACACCAAAAGGTCCTTGGTGACCTTCCTGCACCGGGTGCTTTACCTAGTTCCTCCAAGAGGTTTCTTCGAAATGTCTCTGTGGATTTGCCTTCTTTGTGGTAAGAAACTTTGGCATTCATGAGATCCACAACACCAAAAGGTCTTTGGTGACCTTCCTCCACCAGGTGCTTTACCTACTTCCTCCAAGAGGTTTCTTCGAAATGTCTCTGTGGATTTGCCTTCTTTGTGGTAAGAAACTTTGGCATTCATGAGATCCACAACACCAAAAGGTCTTTGGTGAACTTCCTGCACCATGTGCTTTACCTACTTCCTCCAAGAAGTTTCTTCGAAATATCTCTATGGATTCTAATCCTTTATGTGGTAAGAAACGTCGGCATTCATGAGATCCACAACACCAAAAGGTCCTTGGTGACCTTCCTGCACCAGGTGCTTTACCTAGTTCCTCCAAGAGGTTTCTTCGAAATGTCTGTGTGGATTTGCCTTCTTTGTGGTAAGAAACTTTGGCATTCATGAGATCCACAACACCAAAAGATCTTTGGTGAACCTACTGCACCAGGTTCTTTACCTACTTCCTCCAAGAGGTTTCTTCGAAATATCTCTATGGATTCTAATCCTTTATGTGGTCAGAAATGTCAGCATTAATGGGATCCACAACACCAAAAGGTCTTTGGTGAACTTCCTGTACCATGTGCTTTACCTACTTCCTCCAAGAAGTTTCTTCGAAATGTCTCTGTGGATTTGAATCCTTTATGTGGTAAAACGTCAGCATTCATGAGATCTACAATAGCAAAAGGTCTTTCGTGAGCTTCCTGCACCAGGTGCTTTACATACTTCCTCCAAGATTTTTTTTCGAAATGTCTGTGGATTTGAATTCTTTATGTGGTAAAACGTCAGCATGCATGAGATCCACAACACCAAAAGGTCTCTGGTGACCTTCCTACACCAGGTGCTTTGCTCATTTTCTCCAAGAGTTTTCTTCTAAATGTCTCTGTGTATTTGAATTCTTTATGTGGTAAGAAACGTCGGCATTCATGAAGTACACAATACCAGAAAGTCTTTGGTGGCCTTGCTGCACCAAGTGCTTTACCTGTTCCTCCAAAGTGTCTCTGTGAGGTAAGAAACATCAGCATTCATGAAATTCACATTACCAGAAAGTATTTTTTGATCTTTCTGCACCAGGTGCTTTACCTCTTCCTCCAAGAGGTTTCTTCGAAATGTTTCTGCGGATTTTTATCTTTCAAGCTGTAAGAAACTTAATCACTCATGAAAGGGATGCATCTCCAAAATGTCTCGTCATTTATCGGTGGATTTTTCGTGTGGTAAAAAACGTCAGCATTAATCCCGTCAACTACACCATAAGGTTTTTGGTTTTTCCTGCACTAGCTGGTCATCTTGCCTTCCCGAAGGAGCTGTCTCGAAATGTGGCGGTTTCTTCGCTTTAAAAGAAATCCCACACGTTTTTAGGAGTGGTAACTTTCATACTAGGTATACTGCCATTCGAAAAGATCTCGGAAAACATAAATAGCTCTGTACTATACCAAGTGATTCAGTTTCGTATACGCCCCCCTGTAACTTTTTTATTTCAAGAGAAACATATGTAAAACCATCATATACATTTGTAAATCGCGTGACAAATTCTATTAAATGACGTCATTGCAGCATCTACATGATGACATATGTCAAAATTACGATAGGCAACTTTTTTCTTCAAATGATTTGCTGTACAATGTACATGTCTTAGAGGATTCTTGCAACCTTTTTTTTTCTACGTTCAAATATGTCAAAAAAGTTTAAACCCTCATTATAAAAATTCTGAGAAAAAAAATTTGGTTAAAACAATTTGGCAATTTTGTTATCAATAAACGTAGTTAGCCATGGTAAAAATTGAGTTATTGTGTTGACTAATGTCGGACCCACTCTAAGGATAGTTTCTTCTTTTTAATTATAATTCTTTTAACTTTTCTATCGTTAATAGTAAATTCGTTATTGTTATTAAGGAGTTAATAGGCGAAAAGGGTATTATTGTATTAACGAATAAAGTATAAATAAGTTATAATTTTTTGCGAAGCTATGGTCCCTTACAATGAGAGATATGTTTGTCAACGCCCTAATTAATTTTGTGCCATGACTATAAACACGTTTTTTGATATCAAAATTGCCAAATTGTTTCAAGAAACTTATTTCTTTTTCTGGAAATTTTTATATGTAATGAAAGTATAAACTTCTTTTACATATTTGAACGTGGAAAAAAACGTCCACAAGAATCCGCTACGTCAGTTGAAAACAAAAATTTTTGACATATGTCATCATGTAGGTAGACGATTTAATGACATCATTTAATAGGTTAGTCATAGGAAGACATATAAAGCGCATGTAAGAGAGTCTTTTAAAAAAGCAAATAAGGTGGTACGGATGATTTGGGGAATTGGAGAGACAAAGTTTGAGCATGATTTTAACAGAAGAGGAATGATGTTTGACAGTCTGGTGAAGAGTATGTTGATGAACGGAGGGGAAATCTGAGGGTGGGAAGAGCAAAATGAGGTGGAGAGAGTGCAGGATAAGTACATAAAATGGGTGGTGGGAGTAGATAGGGGGGCACCCGGATACATAATAAGGGAAGAAGCGAAAATGAGTAAGTTAAGAGTGGAGACAGGGAAAAAGGCGGTGAAATATGAGGACAGAATAGGAGAAAGAGGAGAGTGTAGGATATTACAGGAGTGCTGGAAAGAGAAAAAGAGAGAGAAAGAGAAAGGGAAGGATAGATAAAGATATTACGAGAGGAACGAATATGCAAGGGAAGATATAGAAATACGCAGGGAACGGGAGAGGGATGAATGGAGCGATGTGGGAAAGAGATAGAGTCATAGATGTACAGGAAAGAAGAACAAAAATCAGAGAATCAAGATATAACGCAAAATATGAGAATATAATAAGTGAAGGTTTACCAAGTAACTTGAAGAGGGAGAGTGGGAAAGAAAAAAGAATGATAGCGAGATTCAGATGCGGGAATGAGGAGAGGGAAAACAAGTTCTGGCTGAAGGAGAAAGAGAGATAGTGCAGAGTATGTGGAGAGGAAAGAGAGACAGTAGAACACCTGTTGAAAAGTGTGAGGGAATGAGAGAGGAGGAAAGAGAGAGAAAGAGTATTCTGAACGAATGGGGAAAGGGAATAGAATGGATGAAGGAAGTCGCGAGAGCGAGAGAAAGAAGGGGGAGAGAAGAGAAAGCAGAAGACAACCGAGAGAGAGAAGGAAGTAGCCGAAGAAGAAGGAACAAAAAAAAAACTAGACCAAAATATGTAAATATGTAAATATTAAATTAGAATGTAAAAGGGCAGGGCTCATTACAAACCGAAAGGTGGCAATAAAGTTTTCTAATCTAAATCTAATAGGTTTGTCATGCGATTTCGAAATACATATAAGGATTTGGTCTTATATATTTTTCTCTTTAGATAAAAAGTTACAGAGGTGCGAATACCAAACTGAATCAACCGATATAGTTAGCTTTTTAAGCGTTGCCACCTATTTATTTTTTAATATTACTTATGTACATATTTACCTACTAGGTACAGTCGAAAAACTAAATAATGCACTTTAGGCCAAATTCTTTAGAGAATAATTCTTAACTGGCATACAGTCCTAGGTTTTTTGACCCAGCAATACAACCCCTAACTGGTATAGGTTCTAATGACATGGAAATGCACCACCATCGAAGGCTGGTTTTGTAAATTCTGAGGGTAACGCTTAAGAGTTGGGTGCATGACTTTCTCGACTGTAGGTACCTACCTAATACCTTGATATAAAAGTACCGAAAATGCATATTGTTTATAAATATACAGTGCGTTTTTTTCGCGTATATTAAGGTAGTGTCCTCGAATTTCTTGACAGCAATTACAAATGAGTAAAAACTGTGTTTTAATAACTAAATAAGACTATAATGGCAATGGCAAATACAATCTACCGCAAAATCAAATAGAAACAAGAGGTTTTTCAAATCAACTGACAAGAAACTTGCTTCCTACTCGTCTCTACGCGTTAGGTAATGTAAGCCAATTTAATTTTATTGTAATGTACGTATGTATATGAAATAAAGGTATAGGTACTAAGTTTGATTTTTACTAGCAAGTTTTCTATACCTAAATAAATGAAATAAAGACATACAAGAAAATGTAAATACACAGATAACTGAATTAAATAAACTAAGTTGATGTTTTGTGTTTTTCGAAAACCACAATTTTTGAATGATTCCTTCGATGTTTTTAAAATCTAGGGTGGCGCTGACTGCACTTTCGGTCAAGAGTTAATATATGGTTCTCATTCAGAAAAAACCGCAGATCCCGAATTCTTTGAGGAAAAAGAATAATTCCATTTGAAAAAAAAGTTGAGATCATTTCCGGTTAAACCGGAAGTGAAAAAAATTATTTGAATACACGTCCAGTTGTCCCCCTCCAACGCCGTTTTGGAATATTAAAAGTTTATTGGCATTATCTCACCAACACATAGATGAGAATTTCGCCTGGTGCAACGTGTCGGAATGACCCTGTGCAGTGTTCTTAAGTATATACGAAAATATGTATGACGTCACAATGAGAGTCTTCTGAAATTTATATATGTTGGAAAGGAGGTTTTAATGTAACAATTGACCATGGTTTCAGAAGACTCTCATTGTGACGTCATAGTTACGTCATACTCGATAACATCCTTTCGTAGACAATACAATGCGCTTGACAAAATTTGTCTATTTGTCTCAAATCAATCCAAAACCCTTAAACAGCAATGGAAGGTGACCCAAGAAAACATTAATGTTTTAGTTCACGTATCTGCAAAATAAACAAATACCGTTTGAAACATTAATTGCGTGATGAAAAGTATTCTTCAAGGTTTTCAGACTATTGCAAATGATTGTAAAATGGAAGGTGGCTTTAAAAATAAAATATCAAAACCATCTACGAAGGTGCAATCATTTGTAACAACCCTGTACTACTAGCAAAAGACAAACTTGAAAGGCTCGAACAAACCAAGCGACTGACTTGTCGGCTTTAGCTGTTCAGACCATTCTTGTAGAGAATTTAACGCTCTACGAAAAAGGTAAGTATGCCCTTTTGGTCTATCTAGCTTAGTCTTGGAGATATTTGCCATGAAACGAAAAAACCGAGTTCTTTGTTCTTAAAATTGCCGATAATGGCGAGCGGTACAATCTGATGGTACAAAGTTTTCTCAGATATCAGAGCCTATTTGTGGACCACCTAATACTGGCCTAAATAGTTACCAGAAGAATCAAAGAAACTTTACGAATTAAAATATTAATTATTCGATTTTTTACACAATAAAAAAACATTCACCGGTTGTCCGCAACTAGTGAGATAAAAAAAAGATCCACCCGGCACCGGTTGTGTCTAGTAACCAGTGGATTACGTTAACGAAAGGATAATGAGAATCACCTAATTTTGTTGTTCAAAATCACTATAGTAATGGGTCTGTTTATTTAGGGGTGTTGGATAAAGAATTTAATCCATAGTTAAGCCCTAAAATAATATATAATATTATTTGTTGCTATAGAATTATGAAGGATTAACTTTAAAACGGAATTAAGTGTTTTATCCAGTCCTCACTGATAAACTTAATTGCAAGTGTAAAGTGGCAATTATGGCTTAATAAGAAACCTTAACCTTAACGTGAACCTGAAATGGTAGATTTTCATTTTAGCTCTAATTTCACATTTCAAATGCTTTTTTCTTATTAAAAAAATGTAAATAACCCAGATATAGCTAGCTCCTCCGCAGGTGAGCAGAGAAGTTACTGGGACAGTGACCTTGTGTTTGCATTATGATTAATATTTATCTGTATAGTACTAAAGAGATCAAATTGAATTATACAATCGTCTACAATTTAGTTTAAAATCACTCGTCTGGTTCTTTTAGGATAACGCAACCTAAGATTAGAGCAAGGGCACACACGGACTTTTGCATAAACTAGTAAACACTCATTGACCCAAGAGTCAATTTGTATCTTTAAATAACCCCCAGCGGATGTCATGTGAAAATCTAGAATTCGAGAATTATTAAACGTCGCCGTCGTATCTTATCAGCCATTACGTCTCAGGTCAACACTCCACAAAAGATTTTGAGAAAAAATACGAGATGCAAAGTCCAACCGGCAGCTGATGAAACAGACACTTCAGTGTCGTAAAAATAATTGGAGAATTTTCATAAAAACGGGTCTAGCAATTTCCCCGCGGTGTTAATGAAAGGTAAATAATTTACTATCTCGACAAAGATTTCCATCCACTTATATAAATAGACGCCATCTCGCAAGCAGGCAAAGTTTCGCGCAATCACTCATTTATTACACTTGGTGCGATTGGTGAGTGATCTTTATTCAATTCAAATATCCATTTTTATACTTTTATCATTTTTAGAACCTCGAAGAGGTATGAACGAGTTTTGGAGCCGAGATCGCATTATAGGCTTTCACTGGAATTTTTTCAATAAATCCCTGATTCTGATAACAATTTTATTCATTGTGGATTGTCGATAGAATGACAAAAGGAGCTAATTTTTTGGACCTCTTTAAAGGTACCCTTCCTCAGCTTCTTGCGTCTCTAGCTGGTGAGAATTGAACTTTAATGTACTATTTCCCAAACAGTGTTTTAGGAAATTTGAATGCTCTTTCTGATGGCATGCAATATGGATGGTCTGCTCCTGTAGTCCCACTTCTTTTATCAGGAAAAGCACCAGTTCAAATAACAGAAAGTGATGAAGGATGGCTTGAGACGATTTATCTTTTGGGCAGCCTTGCTAGCCTACCATCAACAATATATCTGGTTGATAAAATTGGAAGAAAAAATTCCATTCTTGGAGCTTCTGTTACAGGGCTCATAGCTTGGATATTGATAGGAGTTGCCACAAGTGTTGAATATTTATACGTTGCAAGATTTATAGCAGGATTAGCAGGTGACGTAGCTTTCGTCGCAGCCCCTATGTACGTCGCTGAAATTGCTGATCAAAAAATAAGAGGATTTCTATCAGGAATCATTTATTTAATGATGCTTGTTGGGATTTTAATTATCTACGCTGTTGTACCTTTTTCACCTTTTTACGTACCGTCTGTTTTGGGGGGCTCACTTTTAGTACTACAACTAGCAACATTCTCATTTATGCCCGAATCTCCATACTATTTACTGAGCAAGAATAAAACAGAAAAAGCAAGAACCTCTCTGGCTTGGTTAAGAAATCGAAATGACAATGACGAAGAACTAGCTGAAATCTCACAAGCCATTAAACGAGAACAAGAACAAGCAAGAGGAAAACTTCAAGACTTTATTTTAGTAAAGAGCAACCGCAAAGCCTTGATTATAATATTAGCCCTCAATGGAGCACAGCATTTTTGTGGAATATCAGTTTTGATGATGAACGTCCACAAGATCCTTCAAGCGGCTGGATCTACATATCTCGATGAAAATATCTCAGCAATTTTATTTGGCATTTGCATGTTGGTGTCTGCTACGATTTCCTCATTTACCGTCGATAAATACGGAAGGAAAATATTATTAACTGTTTCAAGTGGTTTAACTGGTATTTGCGTGCTAGCATTAGCTATCTATTTCCACCTGAAGCAATCGGGTCAAAACTTGGATGACCTCAGTTGGATTCCTGTTGCGGCAATAATGTTGTACGCAGTAGTCTTCAAGTTTGGATTGGGAATGGTTCCCATTGTGATGACTGCTGAAGTATTCTCCTCTAAGATGAAAGCTATGGGAATGACCATTGCTGATGGGATTTACATAGGTGCAGGATTTTTGTCGATTGAAATGTATCAGGATCTGGAGAGTGTGGCTGGAATTCACGTGTCGTTCTATATCTTCGCGTTTCTGTCTTTCGCAATGGTAATATTTAGCGCGTTATATCTTCCAGAAACCAAAGGAAAATCGCTTGAAGAAGTACAGATGATGCTAAAGGGAGAATATGTGAAAGATGTTAAAAAAGAAATTGTAAATAACAATAACGTTTAATAAAACAATTCGCCAGGAAAAACTAATCCTCATTCATCGCCATTCAATCGAGCTCGAACATTTTTTTCAAGCCTCGAGGATATTATGGGAACGGTTTTCGTTGATGGCAATTTCGTATTGATTCAGTTATAAAAGTAATTTCCTGGATTAAGCTGACGAGGGGAAGCACTTTCATAACTGTCTAACGCGATACCAACATTATGACCGGTGTAAATTTTCACACTTGGAACATTAAGCAGCTGATATTGCACACTCAACCCTGCCTCCAATTATTTTTGTTGAAGTAAATATGGAACGTAATGGAATTGTGAGGCTGGAAAATACTTGTCGAAAATCGGGGGAGTTCATTATAATTATTGCGTCCCAAACTCTAATAATTACTTGAGGCGGTCTCTTTTATTCCAGATAATTGTTGTTTACCGATTATGTGGGTTAATGAATTGTTATTTTGAGACCCACTTGTTTTCGCTTCTGCTCATTTTTGCAAAAAAAATATTAAACTCAGTTTGTCTCAGAACTTAATCAACGTCCAACCACACTAAATCTCAAGTGCATTTTTGAACCTTCCATTTTAAAGAGACTAAAAATAGCTACATCCACTTGGATTACCCCGGTAAATATTTTATCAAAGCAATTTCCATCAATAATTTCAGCCACCTAAAGAGAAGGTAGTTTTCGTTTTGTACACAAATTGGGCCTTTGTTAACATGACTCCCTTCATGAGATCGATCCTTGACTAATGCCATGATTTATATGCTTACTGTAAGAATAGATGTTTTGACAAGATTCCAGGCTGCTGAAAAATGGGCTTTTTGTTGATAACGATTTGTATATTGAAATGTATTTACGAAGTAATTAATTCCTATTTATATCAAAACGTCACGTCTGATCCCGAAATACCTCAATATTTTTGTTTACGTCCAAACGGTTATTATCCAATTGTATGATGATTTTGAGAGGAGCAATTTATAAATTTAATTCAAGGACCATAAATTACAACCTCAGCCATCCCCAAAGAGAAATTTGCGGATAAGCATTAAGACGGGCCGCTCAGATCTATCCTTAATGATAATTAGACAATCCCTTACAGTAAACAACAATGCGAGGCACTTCCGAAATGCTTCAGTCGAGAAAATTTAGGTAAGGTATATAAAATCGAACGCTTGAAGTAAAATTTCCGGTCAGCGTTTCTTTGATAAGCTCCAGGAAGTCTTATTAAATGGGAAATTGAACGAATCGAATAGAAATTAATGTTGCAACTAAATGCATTAAAATTGTCCAATTTACTTTCTTGTTGTAAGTTATTTATAAGCGGTTTAAACTTTTTGAATTTTTGTTGCAACAAGTAACAATTGAAATTCCGTTTAATTTGTAAGGATATTTGGAAAGAAAAAGTGAGCAGCTACGGGAGTGGCTGGAACCTCCTCACTTGGTAAAGTTCAATCATACTTCCTATTTTCAATCCAGTAGTTTTTAAAGTTTTAAAATATTGAAAAAGGAATTGAAAAGTGATAAAAAAATTTGGTTTTTATCTTTCAAATTGCAAAGTTGATATGCCAAAAAAGCACTTAATGATCATAAGAAACTTGAAACACGAATAAAGAAAGCACCAGAAGCCTCCAACGTAAGTAAACGTTTCAAAGAGTAGGGGGAGTAAGACAAGGATGCGACTAAGCCCAATGTTATTCTCTCTGATTCTGGAAGCCGAACCGTACGAGTACGAAGTGAAATAGGTACTGGAACATTATTATTATTATTATAGCGAAAGATGAGGAGATCCTAAATGTAAATGTGGAGAAAGAGAGCGGAAAATATAAATTTGAAGATTAACTTGGAAAAGACGGCAACAATGGTAGCAGGAAAGGAAACAACATCCGGAAATAGTTGCAAGGCGAAAAATTTCAACAATTTCAGGAATTCAAGTACTTATATTAGGAACAAAAATGGCACAAAGCGAGAGAATGGAATATGAAGGCTATCTAGTAGCATTAGAAACACTTTCTTAAGAAAAAAAAAAGGAAATAACTTACAGTGCGTTCGCGAGACTTAGCCCCATCGTACCCTGTTATAATACACCTACGTTTTGAAAGCCATCTCTCTCCAGCGTTGTTGCACGTAGACCGAGAAAGTTTGAGCGTAACGCCCTGATCGTGTCGTGCGCTATGTCTCACTCCGACTCGTTTATCTGAGGAAGAAAGTAAACTGAACGTTCGACGTTCGTTGAAGCGTCACTGAGGACCGGTTGATCTCTCCACCACACAATGTACGACGACGGTTGATTTTTGTACGCGCTCTTACTGGCTTCGCTAACATTGGTGGAAATACCAAGCATCGCTTATTACAGACGTCGGTCACATCGTTGACAACTGCAGCCTCTAGCTCATGGGGCTAAGTCTCGCGAACGCACTGTAGATGGCAGTTCCTATGCTTACATTTGCATCTGAAGCGTGGGTACTAGCAGAACATCAGAAGAAAAAAATGGAGGTTATAAAAATGAGATACCTTAGCTTAGAAGAATTGCGAATAAAACAAAAATGGATAAAGTAAGAAACGCAATGTATACAGGGTGAGTCTGAAAGACTCCACACCCTTTATACCACAGAATCTACTGTTGAAATGATGAAGCTTGGTGCAAAAATTATTGGTCAATTGTGATTCCTCTTGATGTTATAAGCCGCCAAAGATCTTCATTTTTAAACGTTCTTTTTAAATATCTTTCGAAAGATGTATCGTAGGATTTTGAATTTTTGCACAGCATTGTTACAGACCAAGAAGCAACTGCTGCTAGTACTTAAGACATTATCCAAAAAGCGAATCTCTGCTATACAGGGTGGCCCCGATGTTATTTGCCCTTGAACTCTTTTATGTCTGAAAATATTGCTAATTAGCGTATGCGGCCGTATTCCCCGTTCGATTCTAAAACTTTTTAAGCTCTTAAAATTTTTCGAAAAAACTAACTACTCACGAGAAAAATTGAAAAAACCGAAAACATGATGCAGGTAATCACCTTAAAACCAATGATGAGTCTACCTCATAAAAAATTGAAATTACCATCAATGTTTTTTCTTCAGTTGTGAGCAATTGTTCTGGGCACAGATGTAGGAGAACACCTTCAATGCAAAAAAAAGTTGAAATGTGATGCGTGTCAACGTACACTTTGATTTTTATTGAAATTGTAAGTTTATCACGATGATCATGTTTTCGGTTTTTTCAATTTTCCTCGTGAGTGGTTAGCTTTTTCGAAAAATTTTAAGCGCCAAAAAAGTTTTAGAATTGAACGGGGAATACGGCCGCATAGGCAAATTAGCAATATTTTCAAACATAAAAAAGTTCAAGGGCAAACAACATCGAGGCCGCCCTGTATAACAGGGATCTGCTTTTTGAATAATGTTTTAAGTACCATTAGTAGTTGCATCTTGGTCTGTAACAATGCTGTGCAAAAATTCAAAATCCTACGATACACCTTTCGAAAGATATTTAAAAAGAACGTTTAAAAATGAAGATCTTTGGCGGCTTATAACATCAAGAGGAATCACAATTGACCAATAATTTTTGCACCAAGCTTCATCATTTGAACAGTAGATTCTGTGGTATAAAGGATGTGAAGTCTTTCAGACTCACCCTGTATACGTAAGGCTAAATGTAAATAGCTGTGCAAGAAAGAAAACTCCTATACGGACGTGTGTCCGTTAATGTTTCAAGAGCGCTACATACATTCAAAAGGGGTACTCAAGAAATCACTTTTATTAAAATTACTCAAAGAATCCAAGTGACGGAATTTTTAAATTTGGAGCTATGCTTAGTGTTACAAAGAACTTTCTTTTGATTTTTTTCAGATTTTTAATCAATTCAAAAGCGTGCATTCTTGGGAGGGGGTTACACATTTTTTGCTGTTCCATGAAGCATTTCCTGACATATATGTATGTATGTATGTATGTGCATCTACATGAACTTTTCTTCTTATAATGATGTAGGGAATAACCTCCCAAAGTTAGGAATATGAATTTAGGAACACCCTGTATGTATTTTAGGTTAAAAAGAGTAAGTTGCAGCAAATTTTACTATTATTTCAATCCTCACATAATGAATAGAAGACACAGTTTTACAAATCTGGAGGTTTCAGCAATCCATTAACTCTGGATTTACATGAATAATGTTTCCCTCTTGGAAATAATATCTCACGTAGACCAACATAAAACGGGTTTGAACCCTCTTTTAAGGAAATATATTAGTTTAAGTTTTGAATGGAAGAAAAGGGAACCCGGATGCGTTTTAGTGGACAATGTGCGCGTTGGAAAAGTAAATATATCTCGGTGCAACCCCAGAATAAGGTCGCTTTTATTAATGGAAGCACCTAAACAGTGTTTTAGTTAAATTTCTGGGCACAATGGGGTGTTTGGGATTTCGCGTCAAACTCGACATCCCGAACAAAAGGGTTATTAAGTAAGGGTACATGTTCACCAAATTGTTGCGTGTTATTTAGGCTGATGTCTCGCAGGATGATTATTAATCTGTTCTTAAACCGATTTTTGAATCCTGGAAACTCCCTTGAATCAGATAAATCTTAGATTAATGGAATCGTTAATGAAATTCTCGCTACGTTATTTATTTTAAATACAATGGGATTCTTTCGTGATTAAGGAGTCAAATACAATTCCAATTCGATCTTTAAAGCTGAAATTAAACAGTGGAGTTTGGAATTCTGTTATATTTTATACGCGTCGTTTACATGTAAGTGGCAGATAAGTCACCAGAACCGCAGGGATCGCACCAGTAGTATTTTATCTCTGTCACCCGGAATATATACGAATAAATGAATTATGGCAATTTCTAAATTGTTCGCAACTGGTGCCGATTCTAACCGAACAAGATAAAACTTTTCGAGGCCGTTCGTTGACCAAATAATTTAATTTGACTACGCCCGGCGCATCCACCAATTCTCTGACTACTAAACTTGAAATCCAAACTAAGAGCTTGTAAAGTTTTTCCATCGACTTCGAATGTTCTTGGAATTCTCGTGGATTTGAGGCACGCCACCAAAATATTTCAATCCAGAATTGCATTCTGGCACATCACGTGATAGCAAAATAAACGTCAGGTGGGAAACGTGCTCCCGGGAGGATTTATTAATCGAGGTAGCATCAATGTAGCAATTCTGGGGTCAATCCTAATGTTTCTTATCAGAGCACCTCGAGGCATAGTCCTGAACCTTTGGAGAGACGATATAAAACGTGGGAATTGCGGATATAATACACAATTCATACAATATGGGACGAAAAATTCAACTCATTTTTCATTCCATTAAATTGTAACTGGAGAATCAGCCAGAAAGTGTGTAAAAACGAGCTTTCTGCAACCTCTGACTGACTCGCAGTGTTTCTAATTACTAATTGAGGCTAGTTTGGACTCATTTGATGGGCTATTATTCTATTTTCGCAGCGGATTTTCCGACCGGGATTTGTGTTTTATCCTGCGAACTTGAGTTAAAACCTATTGTTGTGGCTGAAGACAATTAATCATTAATTACGGGGGCACCAGGAAAGTTGCTGATAAAAGATTCAGGTACGCTACGCCTCCTTGTTTAATTAAATTCTATGAAAGCAAATCACTGGCTTTTTTTGAGTTTTATTTGATGATGCAAAAAATGGAGAAATTAGTTTAAAACTCGGTTATAGAGCAAATTGACAAAGTTAAATTGCTCACGTCAACCCTAATTTGCTTAATGTCACTTCTAAGAGTTGGGAGATAATTGTTTTTGCACCCGGTGCAGGCATATTTCCTGTGCATTGGTAACAGAAATAGTATATTAAAAAACACGTTTCATAAGGACAATTATTATCGCACGAGGATGTTTGGACAACGAGGGCGAAAAGCCCGAGTTTTACAAAATCCGAGTGCGATAAGAGCCTTATGAAACACTTTTTTTTATACAATTTTTTCTATTTCGGATACCCATAACCTATTAGAAAAAAATTGGTTTTCCATTTCCATACAGGTCAATTGACAGTTGGCGATTGCTGGACACAATCGTTGTCTAGGTTACAATGTAAACAAAAGCCGTGCTCTAATAGAGCACATTAGAGAACGCGTTTGAGTGCTATAAAATGTTCATTAGGAAACCGAAATAGAAAATAGTATATTAAAAAACACGTCTCATAAGGCCAATTATTATCGCACGAGGATGTTTGGACAACGAGGGCGAAAAGTCCGAGTTTTGCAAAATCCGAGTGCGATAAGAGCCTTATGAAACACGTTTTTTATACAATTTTTTCTATTTCGGATACCCATAACCTGTTAGAAAAAAATTGGTTTTCCATTTTCATAGACAGGTCAATGTTCGCTTGACATTTGGTGATTGTTGGACACAATCGTTGTCTGGGTTACGATGTAAACAAAAGCCGTGCTCTAATAGATCACATTAGAGAACGCGTTTGGGTGCTATAAAGTGTTCATTAGGAAACCGAAATAGAAAATAGTATATTAAAAAACACGTTTCATAAGGCCAATTATTATCGCACGAGGATGTTTGGACAACGAGGGCGAAAAGCCCGAGTTTTACAAAATCCGAGTGCGATAAGAGCCTTATGAAACACGTTTTTTATACAATTTTTTCTATTTCGGATACCCAACTGTTAGAAAAAAATTGGTTTTTCATTTTCAAACACAGAGGTCAATGTTCGCTTGACATTTGGCGATTGTTGGACACAATCGTTGTCTAGGTTACGATGTAAACAAAAGCCGTGCTCTAATAGAGCACATTAGAGAACGCGTTTGGGTGCTATAAAGTGTTCATTAGAAAACCGAAATAGAAAAAAGATATTATAGGTATGAGTGTCAGACTAAAGTGTCACTACACTGACACCTTTTACTGAAACATACCATAGATCTCCTCTTTCTCTGTAATTTGTCAACTTCAGTAGGATAATAATATAAACGATTTTTCTTCAATGCTACAATAATATGTCGCCTGAGAACAAATAGGTCTAGACGCGTAAATCTCAATGTCAAAAAAATCAACGTCGGATTCCTAAATTATCGTAAGTTTCTACGTTTAATTATTGTATTTTCAACTTTTTCAGGCCAATTTTGCAAATAGGTCAGTAAGCTAAAAGGTTCTCTAACTCTATTATTGAAACTGCCAGGGAACACTAATTAAAGCTAATTCAACAGTGACGTCACAAAAGCCTTTTAGACAAGTCGTTCACCCATGACGTCAACGGGTACAGAAACTGGTTTTTCTGCCCCTGGGACAGTTCAAAGCTTGAACAGTGTTTGGTCCTATCAATAATATTGTACTGCCTGAGGGTTAATCCATACACGGTGTTGCATTGCTAGTACGTTGGGGCAGGGAGACGAAAAACCGTACGCTTGCGTCGCGACGTCATATACAACGGCGTCGGTTTTGTTGAACTTGTAGATTCTCGCCGGGCGTCACGGACGGTGTGTTATCAAACAAAATTCAACGGAAAACCCGCGAAACGATTCAAATCAGTTGGTGTGCAACTGACCGGCTCAGAATTCAGCATGAAAAGGCAAGTAATTGTTCAAAAAAATTAAATTATTCGTTTTGTTTTTTATATTTTCACTGTTTGTGGGGGTGTATCGTGTTTTTATGATCCTTCAGCTTGTTCCACGTTTTATCCCTTTTCAAGACTTGGCAGATTCTTCACAATTTTATTGACAGCTCAGTGGTAAACACGGAATTTGTGATAAAAGGGATTTGATGTCTCTCACCCTTTCTGCGAATAAAGAAAAGCTGACAGTTCATCTATTTTGATTCTCGTAAGAATCACTTAGTTTTTTTTGAAATACATACCAAGATAATTAAAAAAAGATTGCAAAAGTATAATTTGTGTTTCCGCAAAGTTCAGATTATGTATATTAAAAATTCGGGGCCGAGAGCGCTACCGCTAGTTGCAACTTGATGTATGTACTTTGTTATTGTTTGCGTCTCGCAACGTGAATAAACTCTAAATTCACGTTATTGAAAATGAATGCGACATTCTGAGAAAAAAATCCCATAAATTTATTTCGGTCGCTCTCAGAAACATATTACTGGACCTTATCCAGCAATCATTAAATCCACAAATTATAAAAACAGAAATTTTTGTGCGAGAGCAACTTCCTCCAAGGATTTAAATGAGTGAATTATCCGCGAAAAGTTATATTAAATACCCGGTTTTATTAAATTTTTACCAGAATAAGACGCCATCGGCTGGAACAAATAAGTCGAATTTACAGGAAGCAAATATTTAGATTCTTGCAGCAGCAATAAATACAGGAGATACTTTATTGCACAATTGTAAAAATGTCTAAATATTTGATTAAAACCGCATTGTAGTTGCCGGATTCTTCCCAAATAGTTTTAGTTGAATCATTTGAGTTACCTCAGTGGAATTGTTGTCTTCGATGGATTGTGGGTAAGACATTTTCAACTTTGCAGCGACGGCATCTTAGTAAATTTCACTTTAAAAAGTTGTCAGTTTCTACTTTTAAAATGGGGCTGTCAAACTTACGCGATAGTTATTTGTCTAGCTTTTAGCGGTAGTCAAAGTTTTAGCGATCAATCGAACGCCAAATAATGCCGCAAGCCCTTTAGACCTTTAAGAATGTAAAATAAAAGCATTAGTCAAATTTTAAACATGATGGCTTTTGACTTGCTTATTAACACTTTACAATACCAAAAGGGAATTTTCCCTCAATTCGTTTCCACTTATCGTGAGAAAGGATTAGCCAAAATGCTAAAGACTTACATTTAGGCTAAGAGGTCAAAAGTTTTATTTTATCGCCGTGATAATCTAAGAGGTGCTCCTTTTTATAGTCGTCTGTTTAAATATTGTCTCTTCAGCCAACATTAACGATTTACGATCCCTTTATTTAGATCCAATCACTACATTAAGATGATGGATGACCCACTTCTCAAGTGTTGAAATAATAAAAACCACGTAAATTTGAAAGCTGGAATCGTTCCAATATTCATATGTTATTCTGCAACTTTGCATTTAAAAGGGGATTAAAACACAACGTCGGGTTATCTTTAACAAGAACAATTTGTTGCTCCAACATAAAGTTTCCGTTGAATTATAGCCGGTGGAAGTCATAAATAAATGGTTTTTGTACACTTCACTTGCTACATGAAAATTGTATAACTTTATGGCACACAAAATCCTCAAGTCACGTCTCTCTTTTTTGTTCAAGCCCTCTATAAAATTTATAAAGCGATAAAAAAACGTTGAAGGGTTTACGGACTAACTAAAAACATTGATTAAGGTTATTCGCTGCATTGAAACTTCGGACCTTAAATCTCCGGCTTCCATTGCAATAAAGCCATAATTGCATCAGCTATTAGGTACATTGAAACTCTAAACCGAGATGCCTGGATTTATGATCTCATAATAATAAGCAGTAAACAGAACAGACAGCTATTGATTTTCTTTAACACATGCACATTCCAGACTGACACCACTTAAGACGCAACGTCAAAATTCATCATTTAAAATAAACAGTCATATTCTGGGAATTATGCATTTACCACTTGAAAATTTAGTAAAGAAACCAATTAATTCTGAAGTTCTCGAGGTTTTTAAACTGACGAATTTGACGATAGCCTGAATTAAAATCCAGCGATCAAAGATTGTGCCAATTTTCCAAATAAAAAGTTCTTTGGTAGTTTACTCTGGGCAGAAGGTTTTTAATTTAAGTAAAAATCTTAACCAGTTCAGCTTTCATCACAAAAATACAAATCAATTAACAACCCAAGTAACACACAAATGTCTTATGTACGTCCATCATTCATCCATTTTGGTCCGTGAGGTGGTTCTAGGACCATCCAGTGGTCGGCCTGTGGACAATAAATGGACGTTCATAGAACATTCCCGGTGCACAAAAATGGACAGATTCAGAACCATCTGGTCGGACTCGGACGACACATGTACGGTTATGGCACTATGTACGGATGATTCGTGAACGTCATATGGACGATTTTTTGATTAGTCTGGAAGCATAACGGACCATAATCGTACGATTTAGAGATCATTGTGGACGATTTTAGGACCATCTAAGAACAAATTATTGGTCCCGTTGTAGTCCACGGTCCATCCATTGGTCGTTCTCTGATGGACAGTCAATGAATTTCCAGCGAACGACCTATGTACCATTATGGTACTACCTACAAAATGCTTTCTGAACGTCATACGGATCACTTTTTGAACATACGTCAGGATGGGCATAATAATTAATAAAATAAATAGATCTATGTTTTATAAAATATGTAGGTTTATTTAATAGCTTATTACAATATAATATGGGACCATTAATGGCGAAAATTCGTTAAAACACATCAAAACTTGAACAATAAGTAACATGTAAGTACTTGCACTATCACTAGAAACACCCCACTACACCGAAACACTTGATTTTCACTAGTGCATTTTTCCACCGACTATTAAATTAAATAATAATGTGCTCCTCTCGTACGCATTTCTCCACGCCTTTCTCTGTTGTGTTGGAAATCCTGGTCAATTTGCGTTGATTCTGAAATAAGACAATTACGAATTAAAATAGATTCCAGGCTCATTAATAAGACGGAAAATTTTACATTTACAAGAATTTTCAAAATCGATCATGAAATATCAATAAGAAGTATTAAATGTTTATGATGGACGCGTTTAATTGAATGTGAGTGAATTTTTGATCGTGAAATGCAATTTCTAAAAAAATGTAGGTATACTCTTATGACTATACTCATGATGAGCGTTACAAACCTTTGCTTGCCTTTGTGCTGATTGCTGATGATGTCACGATGTTTGTAAAGACGATGGCCAATTGGTCTGGAATTCTAAAATTTCTTTATGATGCACTCACGTTAACACCTCCACGGAAAACACTCCCAAATGGATTTAATTAATATATTGGCATACCAACCATTACACACGACCCAGGGCAAATTTCTCGTAGAGACTAATTTAAAACCTACAAGTGCGTCCCTGTTCCTCGGACTACTTGCGTTTACCCTCCGCAAGTGGACAAAAGAGTCGCAGCAATAAATACCATCTGCAGTCTGCACGACCTTGCATTCCCTAGTCGGCCAAATAAATAATAATCACAACACTTAATTGTTCATCAGCCCAGCCCCAGATTCATTTCAGTCGGCTCGAAAATAAAAGAAAGTGTAGATAATGATAGATACTTAGTACCTGCATTATATAAATATCTCAAATAATTCATGTAAATTTATAGATCTTGCGGAGACTTTGTTAATCATAAGCAGCACAACGGTTGTATTTTCATTGCTGCATTTCAGGGATGCAAACTATTTTACAAAAATTTTGGTTAGTCCGTAAAGAGTACGAAAGCGAACGTCCATAGAATCTACATTATTAAATTCATCATTCATCCGAAGACTGTTTATATAGGGACGCACGTGGAACATCCTACTTAAGTCTGTTCAGAAACAATCCGTGATCGAACGTCCACTGTACGGCAGTTTATGTTTCGTCCAGGCGGCCAATTTTTGACCGTTCGCAACTCTGAAACGTGTACGTAGTTTTGCGAAGTAGGGCGAAAGCCAAGTTTTGAGCAAACGCTACCTTGCGTACGCGCTCATTTTCGAAGGGTATCCCATCGTTTCTTTGCGAGCGGAGGGTAGGTGGCGCAAACACTTTTTGCTATTGCATTTCGGTGGCTGCTTCGATGAGTTTGTGTTTCGTAATAGATTGTGTTATTATATTGTCAAAATGTATGAACTAATGCATATTATAATTTAAGCCATTGAAAATTTGGAAAAGCTGAGCAACGACAATTAGCAAACAGAACAGACACATTCCACGAGATCCTTTTGTAGAGTTGATCGAAAGATAGTTTATTAACATGTTTAGGTTTTCAAAAGACCTAAGATTTTTAGTTCAATGTTTAGAGCCGTATATACGATATACGTCCACCACAAAGGGCAACCGATCTGGATATCACGACGAAAGTGAAATTTCGTTATGAAGTGCGTTTTATTATTGATAAACTGATTTACTGGTTTTAATTGCATTAAAGTTTTTTGCCAGAGGTATAGTTATCAGCCCGACGTTGTTGCGCCTCAAATAGGTATTTGGATGTATGTCAGTCTACTGTGAGCAAATTTATAAGAGTAAGTCACTGATTTTGAGTCTGCTTTTACTGTTTTTGTTTTTACGAAGCATTTGCTCCTCTTTTCTTTTTTGAACCAATTTCCGTTTAATTAAAAAAATTGAAATCGTCGACGCTCGAAATGATATGAACAAGTATTTGTGTTTGTTAAACTGGCATCGGTCAGACCCTTTTCACTATTTATTGTGAAAAAGGCCGTGATTGTAAAAATTATTATTCATAAAATTTGGCGCTTGAACACATCTGTTTGAACCTGCCGGGGAAATATTCCCAGAAACGTCGGCTATTTGCGGCGGTGCCAGATTCAGCGTTCGCTACTTTGCGAAGAGTTCGTTTTAAGTTGCGAAGGGCGGCCAAAAATTGGTTCAGAGATAAGCATGCGTAAAAAATCATTCGTAACTTTGCGCATTCGCAACTAAACTACCGATGTCAAAAATTGCCGCCCAGGAACGATACGTCTGAAAACGTACATGCAATGACCTTCAGCGGACGTCCAGAAACCGTCGAAAGATGGACCATTACTGGGTATTCTGAATATTGCTTTACAGAGAGCAATTCAGGGACAAACAGATGCAGTCTGTTTAATATTACAATTTTTACACAGCGATGTAAACATTTTACAATTTTTTTTGTTTATCCGTAAAGAGTTCGAGCGAAAACGTCCATTGAATGTACATTATCGGTTCATCCAAGGACTGTTTATATAGGGACGTACATAAAACGTCCTAAGTAGGTTTGTTCGCAAACAGTTCATGAGCGAATATCCATCGTACATCCATTTTTGGTTCGGTCAGGAACCGTCCAGCTGAGAACGTACATAGAATGTCCGTTTGATGTTCGTTCGAAAATCGTCCGCAAATGTACGTCCATGATACGACCATAAATAGTACGGTCCCGTACAGGACGAATATGGACGTTTGGTGGACGTCCAGTCGCCGTCCTGTGTTACTTGGGAAGAGAGTGTAAAAACAGCATAATAGGATTTTAATTAATCCGACACCCAAACCCTTCAGAAACATGTAAAAATGAATATTCAGAACACACACACACAATTTATATAAAAACCGACAAACTGGTTTAGACAAAATGCACTTTGTTGCCTTTTTGTCCCTGTTAATGGTCCATTAAGATTCGCTCTGAAACATGCAACAATCGATTTTATGAAAATTCGCTTTTCACATCGACCCCATTTTTATTGATAAGGACAAGGCAAACATTTAATTTCAATGACAAATCCCAGCGGATTATTTAATATTTTGAAACAACAAATCCCGGTTGATTTTTCATTTGTATGAAAATCTTCGAGGCAAGTTTAATACCGCCGTGTTTTTATTTTTTGCAGGAAATCGAGATGGAGTACGTGAACAAACACCATTTGTGGCGCCCTTTGGCCGCAATGTCGGGCAAAGAGCAGGAGCCTTCACTGATAACTGCACCACCTGATAACACTTCAGCCATTTTCAGAATGATCATCGACACGAATAAGTCATGGTATCCGGTGATTTTCGACCAAAACTCCAGTCTATACTTCAGCAGGAAAGATGAGGAGTCATTTTTCTATACTGGAAATATCAGTGGCAACTTCACCCCGAACTACACCAGTTTCAATAAATCCGGCACTTATTTCGTGGAAGATGAAACCATCAAGATCGTGACTATGATAGGGATTGCAATCTTGCTAGGCTTCATTATATTGGCCACCGTTATAGGTAAGTTCTTTAATTAAAGCTTAACGCGCGGATAATATCGGACTGATATTGAGCGGTCTTTTTACGTAATGGCGAGTTTGTATTGCAGAACTTTTACAAGTTCATATAGTTATAGCGACTGTTCAATTTATTTCAGAGACAGTTTATGTTCCAATGAATTCCTTTGCAGGTCAATATTGGATTTAGCACTCTTTTTCATTGCTAGCAGAAGTTTGCAATTTCCTGATTCTCTAACGTTACTAACGTTGTTTAAATGGTGGAGGCGTTTATGCAAACTGTTCGCATCGACCTCCAAAAGCTCGACGTAAATTAGAAAAACTGAAATATTTCAAACATACGAATCCAGGATATACCCAGCAGCCAGCATTTCCAACAAAACTTAGCAGCATTAACCCCGAAACTTAACATTTCGCGGAAATGGTTTTCCATTACGTTGCATGATTTTGATCTGAATGCGTTTCTGCTATTGACAATTCTGCAGGATTATAAATTATGCAAGCATTCTGACCTTTTCATTCCTGTTGAAAGAATATCTTTCACGAGAATCAAGTATTTGAATGTTTTTTCTGTTTGACAAGATCTTTTATCGCAATCTACCAATGTAAACAACTTTGTTTTAGTTATTGCTACTATTTTAAGACGTATGCCGTATATCTGATGCACTATATAAAATAGACGGGTTTCTCAGCTGGAAACTGAGCTCCCGAATGTCATTAATAACGCCCTCAAATGCATATCCAACAGAATACAAATAATCGCTTACAAATTGCGCATATAAGTGATTGCTTGACAATTTCCACCCAGTGCATAACTGGCTGTGTAAATCCTAGAACCCTATAAACAGGTTTGGCCTGTTTTCGCCCGTATCCGAAATCAAGATAGGAAAACAGGATCTCGTGAATAATGCATGAAATCTAAAAGAAAAATACCAGTCGGACGGTTTTCTTTGGAAATTGATTCGAATGTGTAAAAGAGAATGTTTGGCGATTAGCTAAAAAATGAGACGCTTCCACAGGTGTCCATTAGTGCCATTCGTTACAGGTCCATGGTGTCAAATAAGTCCAAGACAAATTTTTCAGTTGGAGGCGGGTCAACGGTGATTAATCACGCGCCAAATACTCATTCAATTATTGCGAGAAATATGTCTGGCAATTTCCAGACCCAATTTTTTACACTGCGAGAGTCATCAAAACTGAAAGCATCGAAAATCCTCAAGAGATGGTCTCACGATACAACTCCTTCAAATTGATGACAAAAGTTATCCTCGCGCCCCAGGAAATATACGACACTTACACAATTTTAATGATGGAAATGCTAGCGACGACGCAAAATTTCGAATTTACACAGGGATCACGAGATAATAAATGTCCTGGAAGGATCACGTCGGGAGAAAAGTCTGAATAATCATCTCCAACAATCCTGGCTAAACGTGTCGCTCACACGCTAAGGAGACACTGAGATGTCCTTAGGGGGATAAGAGCGATGTTTAACTTTGGATCCACTTGGAATTTCAGGCCTTTCATATTTATAGGTTTATTATATCGCAATAAATTATTGATTAGTGGGTAATTTCATCCCTAAGGAAGAAGAGATAAAAGTTCTGCGTTGGGGATAAAACTTTGGCTTTTAACATTTTAATCGCTCCAAATCCCACAAGGCTACGGAAATTGGTAGAAAATAATTAAAAAGTTACCTTTGCACATAGAATTTGCCATATTTGTGGAGGAAACCATATGTCCACTTTTTTTGGCAGTCACTTCGAGAAATGGCCCTTAAAGGAAGAGATTTAACATCGCAGTTATTTGTGAATATCATTTCTGAATAAGTTACGTCCCTCCACATACGCACACGAAATAGGATCGCCTACATAAATCTTATTGCCCCACATCCAAGCTTCTTCAGCATTAAGTAGAACAACCCTCGAGTTCATAAATTCTGCCCAAAAACAATAAATTACACGTTATAATAATCACCACTAGATGTATTTTCGAGGTAGGTGGTATGTCGGTAAAAAGCAACCGTGGTGCACTTAGGGATCGTAAAAAACGGCAACGCAAATGGTGATTTATATAATGTCTTAGTTGCGTGAAAAAAAGTGTTGTATAGTCACGCTTAAAGGAAATTGTCCCGAATCCCTCTACACAAAACTTTCGAATAGAGTAGTTATTTTTGAATATCATAGGGAAAATATTGATTGGTCAAGATTCAATGGCACTCAGAATTTCAAGCGAAGGTCAAAACTTTTGCCTGGCTTCATTATTTACTGATCACGTCCCGAATAAAACTCGTCAACCATTGAAACTGTAGTTTCATTATCATTGTCGCAAAAAATCGCAATTTACATTCTTATTAAGTTATGTTTATTTCATATTTTCTCGCTTCAATTTTGTGCCGTAATCCCACACGTTGTCTCCTCGTATTACTTTTGTAATTTATGAAAGTCAAAGATGAAGGAGGTGCCAAGTCGGATGAGCAAGTTTTAATGACTTGGGTACTAAAAATTAAAGGACGTGATATTCCGGGCATAATGTAGGATTTGATTAAAAATGTGAAATTACAGGAAAATTTTCTTTCTTTTTATTACTCATATTCCTGACTGAAATAGTTTCTGTTCCGGCAGTGGCAAAAATAAATAAATAAGCAAATCGAACAGCGAACAAAGGAGTTCAACGAAAATAAATATTTAAAAGGAGGAGCGAATGCAGGCAAACAAATAAAAAACATTGTATCCACCTCACCGATGAACCCCTTTATTATCTTATAAAATTTCCAACAGTTTTCTCCTGAAAACACAAATGCATGATGAGCTATCAATTTCATTTCGAAAACACGATCCCTTTCTTCATTCGAAACCATACACAAAATTTCGTCTCGCATTAAATTTAATTTGCGCCGTCTGCAGCATACAAAGTGCTCTTACACAGGTGGCATGGATACAACTTAAACAAGGGATAAAAATTAATTAAAGTTTGTCTCAGGTGCAGGCATTAAATATAAGTTATCCCCAAGAAGCATGCGAGCAATCAGAAGTATTATACAATAATCCCACGTGTGGGACGTAGAATCCTATCTTCAGGACGTTGCCCTGGAAATTCAGGGGATAGTCCTTTGTCCTTCCGATATTAATAAAATGTAGTATTTCCATTTTAGCTATAGGGCATCCCAACATTAATGGCATTAATTTTATTAAACACAAAAGCGAAGGAGTTTGCAAGGAATCTAATTCATACTTCCAGTAAAAGTAGAACTTGGACCAATGGCAATGATTTTACATTGAATGAACAGGAGGAATTCAGATCATCTTCCGATGACATTTAAGCGATATACAGGCTGGTTCCTTTTACACTGCTTACCGTTAAAATTTCCTAAACGGTATGCCAATTTAATGAATCAATTGAATTCTAAAAATAATGTTATGTTGGTTACATTTTAACCTCCCCACTCCACTTCACCATTTAAAAAAATGCAGCAGAGAAGCGGCTGGAACCTCCCCATCGCGTGGATCTTTGTATTCTGTGTAGATAGTCGTCAATTCAACAGAAATTTTTTACCCTTATCGACTGTGACTAATTTTGCAATTTTCTGACAAATACCGACACCACCTCGGACATCACCCATCACATTTGACAATATGTTCCTTTTAAGGTTAATCTTTTGCCACCTTTTTGACAACAACTGCCACTGTATGTCATCCACTGTCAGCTCGCTCCCTTTTAATGAGAAAGAATTTTCCACTGAAATGACAGAAACTGTGAATACATCTTTAGAACGAGAATTTGATCGTCTTTCTAATGGCGACATAAAAAAGGAGACCTTTGTATTTAAAATTTAAAGTTGATATGCCTAAATGGCACTTCCCGTGGACCAATTGCTTCCAAAAGCCTTTCAGGTCTTCAACGGGTCACCCAATCTCCATGTACCAAATTTCAGCTAAATCGATTCGCTAATTTGGGCTATAATGTATTTTTAGTGTTATTATGAAATCTCGATTTTTTGACCCAAAGAGCACTAAATGCGAACGAATTTTGTCTTACTTAAAACCAGAATTTAAAGACCTTTTTGATGGTGACAATAAATCTTTCAAAAACTTGTTTTGGATGGTTAAATGAGTGAATAATTTTAAAGTTACAAATTGGTGTGTCAAAACGGCAGTTTCCGTGGGCCGATTGAATCCAAAATTTGTTCAGCTCTTCGACGTGCAATACAATCCCCGTGTGCAAAATTTCAGCCAAATCGGTTCAGGGGCTTGGGCTGTACCGCGATTTTAAAGTCGGATAAAAATATTTTTCTTTTTAATTTTTGATCAAAAGGGCACTAAGAATGAATACATTTTTAGAAGCAGAATTTGAAGGCCTTTTCTATGGTGAGGTGAAAAATGGGGGTTTGCATTTAAAATTTAAAAGTTGATGTGCCAAAATGGCATTTCTAGTTGCACGATTGGCTCCAAAAGCTTTTCAGATCTAAGTTGGGTTATCACATGCACACGTACCAAATTTCAGCTAAATCTGTCGAGTAGTTTGGGCTGTGGCGTGTTTACGAACGTACGAACGTACGTACGTACGAACGTACGTACATACATACAGACACATTTTAAAAACCACTTTTTTGGGCTCCTGAGACCTCAAAACGTATAGATCCGGTCTTATCTCGAATTCGAAAATTTTAGTGATTGCAGTAACCTCCCTTTTTTTTAAATGGTGAAGTGGAGTGGGGAGGTTAAAAAGGGGAGGTTACTGCAATCACTAAAATTTTCGAATTCGAGATAATACCGGATCTATACGTTTTGACGTCTCAGGAACCCAAAAAAGTGGTTTTTAAAATGTGTCTGTATGTATGTACGTACGTACGTTCGTTCGTAAACACGCCACAGCCCAAACTACTCGACCGATTTGGCTGAAATTTGGTACGTGTGCATGTAATAACCCAACTTAGATCTGAAAAGCTTTTGGAGCCAATGGTGCAACCAGAAATGCCATTTTGGCACACCAACTTTTAAATTTTAAATATAAACCCCCATTTTTCAGGTCACCATAAGAGAGGCTTTCAGATTCTGCTTTCAAAGATGCATTCACTTTCAGTGCCCTTTTGACCAAAAACTAAAAAAATCTAGATTTTTATCGGACTTTAAAATCGCTGTACAGCCCAAGCCCCTAAACCGATTTGGCTGAAATTTTGCACAAGGGGATTGTATTACACGTCGAAGAGGTGAAGAAATTTTGGATTCAATCGGCCCACGTAAAGTGCCGTTTTGGCACACCAATTTCGAAATTTAAAATTATTCTCTAATTTACCCATCCAAAACAAGTTTTTGAAAGATTTATTGCCAGTATCGAGGTCACCATCAGAAAGGTCTTCAAATTCTGGTTTTAAATGAGACAAAATTTATTCGCATTTAGTACCCTTTGGGTAGAAAAATCGAAATTTTGTAATAACACTGAAACCACTTTATAGCCCAAACTAGTGGATCGATTTGCCCGAAATTTGGTAAATGGAGGTGAGGCGACCCGTTGAAGAGCTGAAAGGCTTTTGGGAGCAATTGGTCAATGGGAAGTGCCATTTAGGCATATCAACTTTAAAATCTTAAACAGAAGTCCCGGAAATCAAAGACCCACGCGTTGGGGAGGTTCCAGTCGCTTCTCTGCTGCCTTTTTTTGAAAAGCAAATTTTTTTGTGTGTTGGAAGATGTTGCAATTCTATGTGACGGTCATAAAAGAATTAAAAGTTGACTGTCGTTGCTCAAAACCTAGAAGTTCCAAGCTTCATTTAAATAGCGTCAATCGTTAGGGAGATATTTTTTTGTCTGAAATCGCGTATTGTATAACTCAGGAACGCGCCTAAACCATCCAAATTGGGAATTTCGTTTATGATGTGCATTGTGCATGTTTAAACCAGAAAAGAAAGCGCATTTCAGGAAAATATTTTTAAATGTACAGGGTGGTTTCAAACATTTTGACATGTGAAAGTTTACTCTTTTTTAATGGAATGCCTTGTATATTTTAGCATATTTATAACCCCTTTAGAAGCTTTTGTTTATCCTTAAAATATTGCGGCTCTCGAGTCCTTGATTTGCGAGCAAAAAAAATTACATCATTTAATTTAAAAATTCGCCATTTATGAAGAGGCTCTTAGAAACCTGTGATCCGATTTTAGTTATTTTCCAGAGCGTTATTTTACAGAGCGTACAAAATTAATTTGCACAAATTTGAAAACTTTAAAGCAGTTTTTCTCAGTTGTTTCAAATGTAACACCTTGTATATTTTTAGTCAGGTTAATGTAGAAATGGGGATTACGGTTCCTTTGAATTATTGTGTTTTTGCTTTTTCTAATATAACCAGTACTAAGGCTATAAAATGAAATATTAATTTTGATGACGTATGAGCTACCTCCTCAAGAAAAGTAAGAGCCTACCTGTCCATTTCATTTCTGTTTAATTTCGTCAATGTCTAATCTAATTTTTTAATGGAAACAAGTGACAGAACTGTCACCTGTCATCTGTGTTCTTACACCAAGGAATTGTACTGAAAGGTGAGTTGGCTAGCACATACGTCATCATTTTTTAAGAATAGTTTTTTGAAGTGCAATACTCAATAAAATCTTAAACAAAAACGATGGATCCCAATCAAATTTGATTATTTTTCGAATTAGGTTCACCAATAAACAAAGAAATTTGTGACATACCGTAATGGCGAATATTTTTATTCGAGTTCTGCGCAAATATTACAAATTTTCTTGTTTGCAGATTACATAAACATTCAGACTAGAATTATAATCAAATAATCAAATCAAAAAACCCTTATATACCCGAAGGTGTAAGGTGTACAAATACTTATACAATTGATTCATAAACAAATTTCGCCCATTTTTTCTTGTCCTTTGCTAGCTTCTTTGCTTCGTTCCAGCTCAGTCCCCTTTCCTCAAGGTTTTCCGCTAAAGCGTTGCCCCATGTTTTTCTTGGTCTTCCTCGCGGTCTTTTCTGTGCTGATTTTGCCTGCCATATTTTCTTTGCAGGTTGCTCTTCTTTCATGCGAACTAAGTGTCCAAACCACTTTAGCTGTTGCCGCTTGATACTTTTCAAGATTGGTTCTACTCCCAGTTCTTCTCGTACTACTTCATTCCTGATTCTATCTCTTCTTGTAATTCCCTTGACGCCCCGCAAATACCTCATTTCTATAGCTTGTATCTTGCTTTCTGCTTTTTTTGTTAATATCCAGCTTTCACTCCCGTATGTTAGAATAGGTTTAAAAATTGTTTGAAAAACAGTCATTTTGGTCTTATTTGTAATTTCTTTTTTGTGTACGAATGTTTGTCCTAGGGCTTGGTACAGGTTTGCCGCGCTTTGCAGTCTGTCGTTTAGTTCAGCGTCATTTTTCCCGCTTTTGTGTATTTTTACGCCCAGGTACTTGAATGTGTCTACTTGTTCTACTTCCTGGTTGTCTAGTTTCACTGTCATGTTTAGTTCTTCTTTTCCTATTGTCATTACTTTCGTTTTGTTTATGTTGATTTTCAAATTTCTTGTTCTTAAAGCCTCTTGCCATACCTTTAAATTAGTTTGTAGGTTGTCTTTACTTTTTGCGAATATTGCGAGATCATCTGCAAAAGCGCATTCTGCGATTTCCAGTATTTCCATGTTCTTATATCCCATTTTAAGCTTTTTTACTTTGTCTTTTGTTTCTTTCATGATATCGTCTAATACCACAGTAAACAGTGTAGGGCTTAAAACTCCTCCCTGTCTTAACCCTTCTTTTGTTGTAAACATCTCTGACTGCATATTTCCTGTTCTTACGTAGTTTCTTGTATTATGGTATAGACTTTTTATGCTATTGCATAGTTTCGAGTTTACTCCTCTCTTCTGCAGACTATCCCAGACTGTTTTTCTTTCTATACTATCGAATGCTTTTTCTAAGTCCAAAAAAGCGATAAATATATTTCCACTTCTGCTTTTGTCCACCATCTGTTTTATCGTAAATATGTGGTCTTGAACTCCTCGCCCTTTCCTGAAACCACTTTGTGCTTCTTCCAAGTCCTTTTCTATTATGAGTTTTAATCTGTTTTCTAATATTCGTTCATATATTTTCGATATTATACTTAGTATAGTTATCCCTCGGTAGTTACTGCAATCTCGGTTGTCGCCTTTTTTGAATATTGGTATTATAATTCCCAGCTCCCATTCTTTTGGTATTCTTCCTTTGCTATAAGCTAAGTTATATAGTTGTGTTAGTATTTCCAGACCTTTTTCTCCTAAGTGTTTCACCATTTCCGGAGTTACTCCATCATGTCCTGCTGCCTTTCCCCTTTTTAACTTCTGTACCGCTTCTACAACTTCTTCCAATGTTATTTTTTCTTCTTCGTTGATGGTGTCATCATTTTGTGTGTCCTCTTCCTCGTTTTCTTGTCCTCCTTGGTTTGTGCTCAGCATGTCTTCAAAGTACTCTTTCCAACGTGCCATTATCTGTTCCTCTTCTCCTAGCAGTTTACCATCCTTCGTTCTTATGTGTCTTGTCTTGAACTGTTTTCCTTTTCTAAGCGTTTTTAGAACTTTGTAGAACAGCTTTTGGTTTCCAGCACTGTCTTGTTCCATTTTCTCCCCAAATTCTTCCCAGGATTTTTGCTTCGCTTTCTTGACTAATTCTTTAACTATACCTCTCTGTCGCTTATATTTGTCGTAGTTCTCGGGAGTTCTATTGCTTAAATATTCTTTCCAATTCTGTTTTTTTTGTTTTACTTCTCTCTTTATGTCTTCGTTCCACCATCTTGTTTGTTTTGTGTTCTTGTTTGTTTTTGTTATCCCACAGGCCTCTCTTGCTGCTCTTGTGAGGGCGCCCTTAACCTCTTCCCACAACGTTTCTAGCGTCATTGTATCAACTTCGATTTTGTTCAGTTCTGTTTCTACTTTCTCCTTGTATATTTTTGCTACTTCTGTTTCTCGCAGTTTATAGGTTTTTAATATTTCCTTATATTTGCCTTTCCTGTCTCCTGTGCCTTGCCGGTTTACTTCTTTATTTCGTGATTTTATCGCCATTTTTGCCACAACCAGGTAGTGGTCGCTGTATATTTCCGGGCCTCTTCTAACTCGTGTGTTGCTTATTTCTTTTCTGTGCTTCCTGCTTATTATAACATAATCTATAATGGATTTCTCCCCCCTACTTTTCATTTCTCTTGTATATTTGTGTATGCCCTTGTGTTCGAAGAATGTGTTCGTTATTATTAGATTGTTCATTATGCAAAAATCGATCAGCCTTTCTCCGTTATTGTTTCTGATCTCTTCTCCGTGCCTGCCTATTACTTCTCCTGTTTCTTCGTCCTTTCTTCCTACTCGTCCGTTTAGGTCGCCGAGTATTATCAGTCTCCCCCGGATATCTTCAGTCGTTTCGGCAAATTGTTCCCAAAATTGGTCTTTTATTCTTGTGCTTTCATCCTCGTTGGGGCCGTATGCTATTATTATTGTAGTATCTGATTGTTTGTCCAATTCCATAGTGACCCTCAGTATTCTCTCATTAACTGCTTCCCAGCTGCGTATAAGTCCTATATGCTCTTTGTTGATAATGCAGCCTACTCCTTCTCTTGCTCTACAGTGCTTGTCCACTCCGCCGTATATTAGCACGTGCCCTCCATCCAATTCTAATTCGCCATTTCCTTTCCGTTTCGTTTCTGTTATCCCCAGAATGTCCAAGCCCACATTTTCAAATTCTTCCACTAGTTCGCTTTCCTTTCCCGACAGACTTCTAACATTCCAAGTACCTATCTTCCATATTTTCTCGTTTCTGCTGTTGCTGCGAGACATTACTGCCCCATCTTTCTCCATTTTGTTATTATGTGCTTGTTTACTCTGTACCTTCCTATTTCTTTCCGCCATTCCATTTGAATTTGTTCGTTTATTATTAGTTTCTGCCTTCCTGTCCTTTTTCGGTTCGTTTTCTCTTTGTCCTTTTCCTCGCCGGTCCGTCATCAGTAATTCCCCGCTTTTTTCTTGAGTTAGTAGTTTTTTGTTACGGGCGCCTCGGTTGTGTCTCTCCCCTCAAGATTCAAAGACTTCTGTTTCCTATCCCATTTCCATTTCTGTCCGTTAATTGTGAGGCTCAGATATCCGACCTTGACGGTCTTCCCCCTTTCCTTCTCTTGCTTTGCTCTATCTCTAATTATTTTCTGTATCTTCCTCTCGTTATTGGTTAGGTCGCTATTGATGTATATCCTGTTCGTCTTGAGGAACTCAGACTAGAATTATACAGTAGAATAAATGTTGAAACATTTTCCATTTTGGTCTATGAAAAAACAAATTTGTTCATGACGAAATTTCCATTACCCTTAACACTTTTAAAATATCGAACACGTTAATTACATAAAAACGTGAAAAAACAGAACAGGTACCACAAGGAATGTTCTGTTTTCTGCAATTTGACAAGTTGTGGAATGAATTGAAATATTAGCTAACTATTCCAAGTTTTCGTAATTTTGGAATCTTAAATGTCAACAAAGAAAAGAAAAGTGAAGGAGGTCTTTTTTATTTGTGCGTAGACTAAAGTGGTGGACATTTTGAATATGTACTGTATTGCCGTATACAATTATTAAGTATTTTTGTTAGTAGACACATATTTTTTATGCTAAAACTTAAGGACAGTGAAAATGTCTTTTCAAGAAGAAATTAAATTGTTCATATTTTATAATCTTGTAAGTAAAAATTGTCTGCAGGCAAGAAATATTTGCAAATAACTCGAAAACGGATGAAAATAACCAACGTGCTCATATGTCAAAAAATATTCGCTTATAAATTCTACATTAAGATGATTAAAAATGTACAGTGTTACTTTTGAAAAAAATGAGAAAAATTGCTTTATAGTTCTTAAAATTTGTAAATTAATTTTGAACACCCTGGTGCATAGGGAGACAACTAAAATCGGATCAGAGGTTCCTAAAAGCCTCTACAATAAGCCCTTCATCTTATTTTCTCAAAAAACTGCACCCGCGTAAATGGCGAATTTTTAAATAAAATTAAATATGTAAACTCCATTTTTTGTTTTAAATAATTTTTTGCCTGCAAGCCAAAAGAGTCAAGAGCCATACTATTTTAGTGATGAACAAAGGAGTTACAAATATGCTGAAATATACCGGGTATTCCATTATACATAAGTTAACTTTGAAGTGTAAATTTTTTTAAACCACCCTGTACGTTTAAAAATATTATAATCGGTTAAATTTTGAACATGATTACAAAAGCTTGTGGTAAAATAATGAGAACTAAATTGCCATTTATGTAAACATTAACTGACTACAATAAGCGATGCACGCGTGACATTTGATAAGATTATTTCACGAATAACGCTTTTTTATATTATTGTGATAACAAAAGGATTTTGCTTGAGCTGTGAAAAAGGAACTAGTCTGTATTTATACGGTCATTTTCACCATTTTACGTTTCTGCAGCATATGAGGAAAATTTATTTGTGTAGACTCGTGACTACCCCATTTCAACCACACTGGGTATTATGGTTTTATAAGAACTGGCACTTGTGCAAATATTACATTAAAATGATGCAAACATCAGGGTAGTAATTATCGTGTAGCAAGGGAAAACTTGATCACGTACGTATTAGCGATTTCAAGCGAAAATTCTTAATTACTCTACACCTTTTCCAGTAGTAGTTCAGAAGGCGCCAATTGAATTTCAGAATAGTCAGTTGAATTTCAGAATCTGTCAATTGTAGTTCAGATTAATCAATTCAAATTCAGAATGCGTCAGTTGTATTTCAGAATAGTCACATGAACTTCAGAATACGTCAATTGAATTTCAGAAAGCATCAATTGAAATTCAGAATCCGTCAATTACAATTGCATTTAATGCTTTCTGAAATTCAATTGACATATTCTGAAATTCATTTGACTATTCTGAAATACAATTGACACTCTCTGAATTTGAATTGACTAATCTGAACTACAATTGACGGATTCTGAAATTCAAGTGACAATTCTGAAATTCAACTGACGCTTTCTGAAATTCAATTGACGCTTTCTGAACTACTACTGGAAAAGGTGTAGTATTAAAAATTAAATAGGTTTGAATCAATTCTTTCTGACATTCAGCTTTTACGATTTCTTTGCTGAAATGCTTCCAGCAAATTGGAAAACTTACAGGAATCGTAAAATGTCAGACACTGAAAATTAGTGGACTTTAAAATTTTGTTTGTAACTACTAATTAAGTGGTTTAAAATTTACAAACTTGTAAAAAGAAGGTTTAAATTACGGAAATGAACGTCTGTGATAAATGCTTGCCAAAGTAACTTTGGTTAAGATAATTAATGAAAATAACAGGAAGTATGTGGCGTGTGGCGAAATAAAAAAAAAGCTAAATTAGCCACACAAATTGGAGCAGATTGTAGTTGTGCTTTTGCAATTCTAAAATACAATAACATTTCCCATTACTAATATATCAATACTCTAATAACCGTTGCAAATTTATCATTGTTAATTATTAGCAAGCTTTGCATTTGCATATAAATTGTTGGTGAACCTATGGCCAGCTTATAATCGAAACAGAGTGCCAGTTGTGTTATGCCGCAGGCAGTGTTATCCATTATAAACTTATCGTTATCCAGTGTCTGTTCAAGGCACAAAAATGTTTCATTTACTCAATTTTTTAAACTCTGGCCGAGGCATTAAAGTTTACAGTTGAATTGCCTGGAATTGATTTCGTGTGGAAATGCCAGAGCGATGCAAAACCTGGAGATATTTACTGAATTAAATCCAATTAAAAATTCTTTGGCTTGTCTAATGAAGGCGATTAAACCGTCCAGGATAGTTGTGTGGAATAATCCACGTGCCTTAATTGGATAGTCTCCCATGAAATGTATAGCTTCTTGGAAATACAAAATTAAAAGAAAAATTGATATACAGTCCTAACCGCAAGAGGGTCATTTCGACTTTTATAAACAAAGCATTTACGAGCCATATTTTATTTTGTCAACAAACTCGGAATTAGGTCAGACACTAAAAACGAATAAAGATCAACTTTAGTTAGTTAATAGCATTCAACTCCAATTTTGAAGGGGAGTAGAGCGAAACCTTAATTAAATAGATGTTGGAGCCATTGTCGATTAAAATTGACATTTGCGAGTCTTTAAAAATGCGAAATGATTGCTAATTATTCATTAACTAGTAACGTAATGGAGCTTCCACGATTTCCGAAGAAATTTAATAAAAAATTTGGTGGACTCTGATTTCAACAACACTTCGCACCTGTTCACCCGGAAACTTTTTCCTGGCGAACAAATTTCTAGTTAGTTGATTTCTGAAGTTTTGTGCGAAAACAAACAGCTGTTAATTGTGGGATCGACCATTAACATTTTTCCGGTGGAAATTGCTGCGATGAAGTAACCATTTTAACAATTATTGCGGAACACACCAAAGTATATTGTTATAGGTTATAGGTATCAATTTCCACAATAACATTGTTTTAGCTGCAATTTTCACAGAATTTTGTTGCTTCTAAATTGGCGATCTAGCTAAAACAAATTGGATGTTAACGTTTATTTTATTAATATTCTATAAAGGACCATTAGCAACGCAAATACATTAGTTTTTAACATAAAAGTACTTAGCTGAAGTACAAAGCAACGAGTGGATATTGTCAATTACGTGCATACAAGCTAAAATGAAAAATGTTGAAAATATAGTGTTTAATTACCAAGATTCAGGTAAGGTAGAAACCGAAAATATAAATTGAATTCTAAAAGATTTAGGTATTAGTGTCCTGAAAGCTTCACAACTTAAAACCTATCTAATATGATTTGGTCGATTGGAAGTAGTTTGGTTTAGCTTAGACCTGAATTGAATCTCGATATTCAATTCCATGCGCTCCTTGTAGTGACGTCAAGGATTATTTCCGTGATTCTTTTTTGTGACTTTATGCAGGTAAATATCTAGCAAATGCGTCTTTAAACATAGATACACGACGGAATTATTATGAGTAATTCTAGATTTATAAAATTTTTCCAGTAATCGTTATCCAACCCATCATTAGTTGCCTAGGACAAACACACTTCTTTCTCCATTCTCAGTAATTGTTGTTATTGTCCCCTTGAACAAAGCCAGAACTCGACGTGAAGTCTAATTAGTCATTCCCTTAAGTGGCTCGAATGATAAATGAATGGTAAAAACCGAAATCGAATTTTTTCCTTGACACCTTGTAAACCCCAAATTGTTTGTGCAGCATTTTTATTATATTTTCCGGTTTGTTAGTTGTCATCGTGAACCCTGCCGCATATAAATGCAATTATACCTCTCACATGTTTGTTTCGTGCGAAAAATAAATCCTCCAGCTTATTTCACCAGGTGGCCATAAATTCATTTGAGAGCGGTGCTATAAATTACAAATTAGCCCTCGAAAAGCATCACCAGGTTGTCCTCCTGAGGGCGACATTTCGGTTGTATCGTAAAAGGCAAACATACAGCGAACCGATGAACCCTGACCTTCATTGTTGGGTAATCAGTGACATGAAAGAAATTGCCGCCGTTTCCTTGATCACTCGGTATTTATTTGGGAGCCGATGGAATTAACATCCCGGGAGTAAATTCCACACCAGCAGCATCTCTTTCAGGATTTTTCCTGTCAAGTTCACACACCTGCGGCGCAGGAAAATCGATGCCGTGCAATTATTCCGGTATAGGGAGATATTATAATGCAAGGGGGTTCTACGTGATCGCTTTCTCGCAAAAACCTGATGAGCTTAATCCTTTCTTGGAAATAAGCAGTTTTGAATTTGACGTGGGGTGACAGTTTTTCAATTTTAATGAGTTTTTCTCAGATGCAATATCCTAAGGTATGCTTTCGATTTTTCAAAAGTATCTGCAAAGTTAATGTTAAGCGTCTTTCTTACAATAAACTTATCACTTATCTTACGAATTCGCTAACTGTTAGGGTAGGAAATGTCTGCTAGGTTACAAAGTGGTGTTTCTCAGGGATTCGTTCTTGGACTCACTCTGTTTCATTATTAGGAAGAGTCCTATAAATAGGCACATTTTCTTCTTCTTCCTCTTCCATCATATTCACAGTTTTCCTAAGTAACAATAATTATTAATATATATATTAATAATTATATAATTATTAAAAAAAAAAAAAAAAAAATAAATTTTAAGAATAAGCAGTCTCACTTAAGTTTTATAACTGGTTTATGATGGAATTACAGAGGTCACATTTTTATAACAAAGTAAATAGTATTATACTGGAAGATAAAAATGTTTTATAAGTAAGCTTTATTTGTATCTCTATAAAACTACTTGCTCTCAACGCCGCCAGCTCTTAATGTGGTTTTATTATTGTAATAATACCTTATTAAAAGTGTTTTATTTTAAAATTTTCTTGAGGTCAAAATAAATCGACATTAAATTAATAAATAAATGCCTCAGTTCATGACTGATTCATCAGAGCTTTAAAAATGTTTTAAAAACTGCTCTTGAGGTTAATTGCTCTAGACAACGGTGTTCGTAAAACTAGAGTGTAAAATCGACCCTTATAAAGCCAAAATAAAAATGTTATAAAGCTTAAGCACACTTTAGCACATCATTGAACTACATACATAGCTAATTTTAAAATATTATAAAGACAACATTTACGCGAAAAGTACAGGCCACCTTGAGATGGGTTTCTATTTCTTCATCCAAATTAGTAAAGAAATCCTACCTAAAAACAGCACATGTGGCACGCAATATGCCGCCAACATTGGCTTTAATAAAACTAAGTTAGTTAGTACCTTTTGAATTTGTACATATTTTAATTTAGTATCTTGGTTTTATCACACTTTCATTTAAGAACTGTTGGTTTTAATTATATTAAATACATTTATAATATAACTCGGTTAGTGTCAGACAAAAGTTTGCACCCAAACTAGCATTTATCAAACCATTTTCAATTACAAGTAGTTTTAATGTTTATACTTTTGCAAGTTTTTCAAAACAACACAGACTTATTAAAACATAATTCAGTATATTTCATTGTTTTATATAAAATGTATGAATATACAGGGTGTCTTACGAATATGGAGCAGTATCGATATCTCTGGACATAAGCAAGGTACAGTTGTAAGATTTGGCATTTACAGAAATTGACACATTCGGAGTCTATTGAAATTATTGGCGACGATGGGGTACTTCCGGTTATACCGGAAGTAGGGTCCAACTTTAGAATTTTAAATGGCAACCCCCATTTTTCATTACAGATTCGGACAGAGGAGGAAAACCTAAACCGAAAACACCTAACAAGTAACTTGTTTGCACCAGCCGCCTAGATTTTATTAACGTTTTTAGAGAAAAGTTCCGCAAAACAGTGCTATGTAAAAATGGTCATAACTTGTAAACCGCGGACGATAAAAATAAAAATGACACACTATTGTAAAGTAGAAAGACGGTTTTACATTATGCTTGCCAAAAAGTCGTATGAAAGCTGATTCAAAGTCGATTTAAAGAAATTGAAATGTTGGAAATTTAAAAGCCGAATAACATTTTCTTTTTATGGAAAAAACAGCGACTTTAATCGTTTCCTTTTTTGGCACTTTATGGGTACCGTTGAAAAGAGAATAAAATTCTGCACCCATCCATGCAGAAAAACTTGTATGCTGCCATTTAAGAAAAAAATGTTATTCGGGTTTGAAATTTCCAGTATTGCAGTTTCTCGAAATCAACTTTCAATTAGTTTTCTTAGGATTTTTGGCAATCATAATGTAAAACAGTCCTTCCGCTTTACAACGGTGTGTCATTTTTACTTTTATCGCCCGCGGTTTACAAGTTATGACCATTTTCACATAGAGATATCGATACTGCTCCATATTCGTAAGACACCATGTATAACTTTTCAAATAACTCTGGATTTGAGCGAGAGATAGAAAAAATTTTCTTGACATTTTGAAACTACTGAATGTGTTACAGGATAAGACTTTTTTGTAAGACTGTCAGAAAACCATCCTTTGTTTAAGTCTTTTGAATTTGAAAACAGCAAATATTAGTAGTTTCTGAGTCTGTGAGTATTTTGAGACTAAAATGTTTCAACTAGCCAAAATTGAAACCTACGAATCTGCTTGTAGCCAAAAAATCGTTCCATGAAGAAGAAAGTTGTGCAAAAAAATTCAATCTGACTGTACTTGAGAAGAAAATTGTCCCGTGTGACTTTTATGGTACCATTTTCTAGGTTTAATTATTATCATGATTATTCTCCGTAAAGTTTACTTCTTCAAGCTATTTGTTAAACACTACAAGAAAAAATGCAGCTGGCGTCCTTTTTTTCTGCAGAAATATGGTATCGCTGCACAATCTCAAAATTAGAGAACAAAAAAATTAATATTCCCGACATCGACATACGAGTTCAAGTTGCATTTATTTTTGGAAAAACGTAGGTACCTACTGCATTTTAACTTTTTTAACCTCCCCAACCCCATCACAATTTAAAAAAAAATGGGAGGTTACTGCAATCACTAAAATTTTCGAATTCGAGATAAGACCGGATCTGTACGTTTTGAGGTCTCAGGAACCCAAAAAAGTGGTTTTCAAAATGTGTCTGTACGTTCGTACGTTCGTACGTACGTTCGTTCGTAAACACGCCACAGCCCCAACTACTCGACCGATTTGGCTGAAATTTGGTACGTGTGCATGTGATAACCCAACTTAGATCTGAAAAGCTTTTGGAGCCAATCGTGCAACCAGAAATGCCATTTTGGCACATCAACTTTTAAATTTTAAATGCAAACCCCCATTTTTCACGTCACCATAAGGAAGACCTTCAAATTCTGCTGCTAAAAGTGTATTCATTCTTAGTGCCCTTTTGACCAAAAATAAAAAAAAATTGATTTTTATCGGACTTTAAAATCGCGGTACAGCCCAAGCCCCTGAACCGATTTGGCTGAAATTTCGCACATGGGGATTGTATAACACGTCGAAGAGCTGAACAAATTTTGAATTCAATCGACTCACGGAAAGTGCCGTTTTGGCACACCAATTTCCAAAGTTAAAATTATTCTCTCATTTGACCATTAAAAACAAGTTTTTGATAGATTTATTGTCACCATCAGAAAGGTCTTCAAATTCTGGTTTTAAATAGGACAAAATTAATTCGCATTTAGCGCTGTTTGGTTCAAAAAATCGAAATTTTATAATAACAGCAAAAATACATTATAGCTCAAATAGCTATAAAATCAACCCAAACGAGACTTGCACAATATGTAACCTCCAAAAAGAAGAATCACTCTGGCATCTCATGTTGGAGTGCCCCATATACCGTGGCCCCCGGGAATGCTATCTAAGAAGGTACTTGCTTGCATCGACGTCTATAAATATTCAGAACTTCTTCCAATTTCTTTTTAATATCAGCAATTTACAACAACTGCATGATGTTTCCTCATATATCTCAATGATGTTGCAACTGAGATCTTTCAGCATGAACGAATAAGCTCAAAGCAGTGTCCCGGTTGTACTTCTTGTTTTCTCAATTTCTTTTTTTTTTTTTTTTTTTACTTATTCTCTTTCCTTTTGCGGAATGATAACTATCTAGTTTATATTTGTACTTTGAATTCTGTTTTGTTTCTCCTTGTAATGGGCTAGACCCGAATACAATAAAGTTACTTACTTACTTACATTATAGCTCAAATTACTGAATCGATTTGGCTGAAATTTGGTACATGGAGATTGGGTGACCCGTTGAAGACCTAAAAGGCTTTTGAAAGCAATTGGCCCACGGGAAGTCCCATTTAAGCATATCAACTTAAAATTTTAAATACAAGACCTTCTTTTTTATGTCGCCATTAGAAAGGTGATCAAATTCTGGTTCTAAAAATGTGTTCACAGTTTCTGCCATTTCAGTGGAAAATAGAGAAAAAATTCTTTCTCATTAAAAGGGAGCGGGCTGACAGTGGATGACATAAAGTGGCAGTTATTGTCAAAAAGGTGGCAAAAGATTAACCTTAAAAGGAACATATTGTCAAACGTGATGGGGGATGTCCGAGGTGATGTCGGTATTTGTCAGAAAATTGCGAAATTAGTCAAGGATTAAAAAAATTCTGTTGAATTGACTACTATCTACACAGAATACAAAGATCTACGCTATGGGGAGGTTCCAGCCGCTTCTCTGCTGCATTTTTTATTTTCAATTTAATGTCCTATAAACAGTCGTTATTTAGAATTACAAAACTTTGAAAATACTCAATACACTGATCACAAAGTTAAAATCTTCACTAGACCGGGACCTGCTGACTGTTCGCTTTCGGCTAAGGTCTCCCTCGGCTTCGCTCTAGATTTTGAGCAACGACAGCCAAGGAATTAAATACACTGATAACAAAAGTTAAAATCTTGATTTAAGGTAGATAAAAGAAAGTTTTTAATTCGTTTTGAGATGCTCGGAGAGATACGTACATATAAAAATAAGTGACAGATTCATTAACTCTGAAGAAGACGGCAGAATGTAATAAACCGTCGAAACGTTGGCGATTGAATAAGTTGTTTGATTGGATATCCAAATACCTCGTGAATTCCCAGTTTACTGATAACAACACAATATCATACCTATAATGGATAGTGATACAGTTAGGATAAGGATAGAAAGAATTATTGTTTCTTTGAAAACTTTTTACTCTTTTCAGTGGTTCAAAGGTTTTATTGAGTTTAATTCAAAGCTCTTAGTAAGATACAATTATTTTAAAAAATCAGGCTTTATGGATTACTTTGAAAATGTTATAGGCACGTAGATACATTAAAACAGAAAGGTTTTAAAAGGTTCACTGCTTTATTATGGTCCTTTAGACTCCTTTAACTCTTGTCAAAAGTTTACAGCTATTTTATAGGTCAAAATAAAACTTCAATTGTTACTTGGGTTGAGGTAGATATTTTGTTAAAAAATCTTAAAATATCCGTTTATTTCAAATGCGGATCGTAGCCATCCACTCTAAATTATTACCTTTCAAGTAGATTATCTCCAAGAAAGAATTTCCTAGAAATAAATTTTAATCCAAATGCGATGCAGACCATTTAAGAAATTTCATTAAACCCCAATATTCTAATATACGCCAAGTCGGGAATCATTACGGTCAAATTAATTGAAAAAAGGGTGAATTATCGCCCATGAAAAAGTGTTTCTGCATCCAGTGCGTTTTCCTTTAAATTTAACGATCCATGCCGAAAATCGTGTAAAAGGGGAATTGACGCCTCAGTCACGCGTTCCCTCGCGAATTATTTTGAAAATATAAAATATTCCAGGAAAATATTTGCCTTTCATTTATCGGCCGGAAACAGCTTGGGGTTTATAGGAACTTCTTTCTTTCGTTCGGAAATATCTTGACAATCAATACTTGAGATACTAAAGTCAAATAGAATCAATCGAGGTTAATTACGAAATGAATCGCTCTTTTGAGGCCATTTGTTAAACTGTTGCTCCCTATGCAAACAAGCTATCAATCACCTGACAGACGCATTTTCAAACAATTTATGGCTAAAAGCTTGGTAGTGCATTAAATTCAAGTCTGGCCTAAGAAAAACTATTTTCGTCCATTTCAACAATATAAAGTCAGGTATTTCACCTCGACTGTATTTTAAAGAATCGATAGGGTGGCGTCGTAAAGCGCGTTGATGAAGATTGCCTTGGGACTGAAGGGTCAAGTCGGAAAAATCCCTTAAGAGAGTCAGTTGAATCCTTTATTTAGATAGGCGTCCCTTTAAGTAAGTCGGCCTGAGTGTGCCAGCATAAGTAGCTGAGATCCCATTACGTCAATAAAAATAAAGCTCCCAAGTACTTTAATTCCTTTGTTCCTTATTATTGTTTGGAACATTTCCTGAAAGAGACTGAGACAGGCGTTTTTATTCCATTTTTTAGGGAGTAAGTTGGCTTGCAAATTTTATTTGCAACGGCGCTTTAAATTATAATAGAGTTTTTATCTGTTGGAAACTTCGACGAGGTCTCACCAAGAGAGATAAAAATTCATACGAATGTGCTAAGTTATTACGGGACTACTACACCTTGGTTTATAGGCAAAGCAAAACTAATTTTGTAATTTTCTCTGGGGGGCTGATCACTACACCATTTCCAATTGTATTTAAGAACCCTTTGTATTTGAGATTAATGAGTTTTATTTGAGAAATGTTTAATTGTAATTCAGAAATATTAATTACATTTGAGAAAATAACAGTTGTAATTCCGAATTGCAATTCTTATTTGAGAAAACGTATGTTGTAATTAAGAATTAATCAATTATAATTGAGAAACTATCATTTGTAATTCAGAAAATATTACCTCTGCATTTTTTCCAATTGTGTTTGAGAAACGGACACATTTATTCAAGAAAGTGCCATTTTTAATTAATATTAGTTAATTACATTTGAGAATGTAGCACATGTAATTCAGATTAATCAATTGTATTTAGGAAAGGAATAATTGTAATTCAGAATACTCAATTGTATTTAAGAAAGCATCAATTGTAATTTAGAGAATTCTTTTTAATGTAAGTAGAACCTAAGAACCTACGAACATACCTACTTACCTTAAGGATGGTAGGTTTCTCTTATAAACTTTTACAGGTGGATATTTTTGAAAAAAAACATCGGACGGGTTCTTACTTTTAACCTCCCCACTCCACTCCACCATTTAAAAAAAAGGGAGGTTACTGCAATCACTAAAATTTTCGAATTCGAGATAAGACCGGATCTATACGTTTTGAGGTCTCAGGAGCCCAAAAAAGTGGTTTTTAAAATGTGTCTGTATGTATGTACGTACGTTCGTACGTACGTTCGTAAACACGCCACAGCCCAAACTACTCGACAGATTTAGCTGAAATTTGGTACGTGTGCATGTGATAACCCAACTTAGATCTGAAAAGCTTTTGGAGCCAATCGTGCAACCAGAAATGCCATTTTGGCACATCAACTTTTAAATTTTAAATGCAAACCCCCATTTTTCACGTCACGATAGGAAAGGCCTTCAAATTCTGCTTCTAAAAATGCATTCATTCTTAGTGCCTTTTTGACCAAAAATGAAAAAAAAATTGATTTTTATCGGACTTTAAAATCGCGGTACAGCCCAAGCCCCTGAACCGATTTGGCTGAAATTTTGCACAAGGGGATTGTATTACACGTCGAAGAGGTGAACAAATTTTGGATTCAATCGGCCCACGGAAAGTGCCGTTTTGGCACACCAATTTCGAAATTTAAAATTATTCTCTAATTTACCCATCCAAAACAAGTTTTTGAAAGATTTATTGTCACTATCGAGGTCACCATCAGAAAGGTCTTCAATTTCTGGTTTTAAATGAGACAAAATTGATTCGCATTTAGAACCCTTTGGGTAGAAAAATCGAAATTTTGTAATAATACTGAAACCACTTTATAGCCCAAACTAGTGGATCGATTTGCCCGAAATTTGGTAAATGGAGGTGAGGTGACCCGTTGAAGAGCTGAAAGGCTTTTGGGAGCAATTGGTCAACGGGAAGTGCCATTTAGGCATATCAACTTTAGAATCTTAAACAGAAGTCCCTGAAATCAAAGACCCACGCGTTGGGGAGGTTCCAGCCGCTTCTCTGCTGCCTTTTTTTTTGTTCCGGTTTAAACGGAAACAATGATAAATTCTTGGTAGGTATTTATTTTCCTAGCATAAATCCCAGAAATTTTCTGAATTACAATTAATTCTTTCTTAAATACAATTGACTATTCTCAATTACAATTACGGTTTTCTTAAATGTATACCTAATTGATAATCTGAAATACACCTTCCTTCTACATTCTCAAATACAAATGACTAGAGGGCGGATTTTATGCTAAATGCATATTGCATCATGCATATTTTACATATTTGGTCATTTTTTGTAATTTTCGCTTATTTGGAGAAAAATCGCATATTTATGCTTATTTGGCAAAATTTCTGTTAAAACCATCTTTAAAATTGCGGCGATTCTTGGAAAAATTGATTTCATGGATTACCTACCCATTTATTACCTGCATCCCTTTCCTGCTTAAGACAACTCGGGTCAGGTAGACGGTCAATTCATTGCTAATGAATGACAGGGTTTTCCCTATTTGCAGGTATATGAAAAGGGGGAAGGTGTTATAGTGGGGGTTGATTTTTTCAGTTATTCTAAGTGAATTTCTCTGTTCTTATCAGCCATGCCTAAGGATTAGAGTGTCCCCATTTCCACATGGATCAAAAGCCATTCTGAGTTAATTTTTGCAGATGGAAAAATTTTCTGCAAAGCCTGCAGTAAAACGGCAAGTCACAATTTGTTTAGTTCTAAATTAGCCATAATTTTATAGATAATCAATCGTTTACAATTTTTATTTATACAGGGTGTCCCAATTGTCTGTATTCGGTCGATAACTCTATTGCTGTTAGAGATAGCGAAAAATTGTTAAATACAAACCTGCAGAGGGTCAAAAGAGGCACATTTTAAAAATACAATCCTGTATATAGGCTGTCCCACTAAGGAGTAAGAACACAAACATGGGTTTTTTTAAATGGAACACCCTGTATTTTAATTTTTTATTGGATTCTATGATGAATTCCAAGTAAAATTCATTAATCATGTTTTTATCTGAAGCGAATAGTTTAGAAGATATTGGCAATTTTGCGGGAAAAATTACATTTGCAGTACTTATTTTGAAAAATCACCCCACAACCAATTTTCAACCTTTGGTTTTGGAAATTTATCATGTCATTAAGGAAGGTTTGGGCTATACTCAAAGCTCTTGAAAACGGTCTTAGCTTCTCAAGTTCGTCCCCAGTAACATTATGAACCTTCAAAAATGTTGAGGCTAATATTTCGAAATTTTTAAATGGCACCACTGTCAAATGTTATAGCCATAGGTTGTAAAATTAAATTTGCTTTCGTTTAATATAAAATGTTCCTATATCCAAGTTTAGTATTTTTCGATTTATTCAGTAAAACGCAATTTTCATCTTTTTCTTCCTGATGTTTTTAGATCTAATATTTTAGATCTAATATTTAAAGTTGCGTTTCATAATTTGCCCAATTGCCTTTGGGCTACAAACAGGACCTGCAATAAATTCTGTGTCTGTAAAAACAAAGTGTAATTATAACAATCACCAGAAACGCCCACTATACCGAAAAGGTTTATTTCAACAGCTAACGTGTTTCGAACACAAACTGCTCATCATCAAAGCCAATTCATTGGCATTATAATCACTTTATTTTAATAGAGTACCTATCTGTTGTTTTTTAAATGACCAAAAATTAAAAAAAAATTAAGTCTGTAAGCAAGTAATAAAAAATGATACCTATTCTAAAAGTGCAATTTTTATCTATTTATTTCATTTTGGTGAGTATCTAAGTGCTGAAAATGCTGCAACTTTTTTGAGTAGGTACATTCTTGCGTTCCATAAATGAACATTAAAAAAAGCACTTGATCACAATTTATGGTTAAATAACGCAGGATTCCGGCTGACAGAATTTGTGACACCTATTGTGACATGTGCAGCAGCCTTTCAAAAACATTATTGTAAGCTAAATATGGAAATTCCTAAAAATCATAATTTACTGAATAAAACGAAAAATTCGAGACTTGGATATAGGGACATTTTATATCAAACGAAAGCAAATTTAATGTTACAGCTTATGGCTATAACATTTGATAGTGGTGCCATTTAAAAATTTCGAAATTTAAACCTCTACATTTTCGAAAGTTCATAATGTTACTGGAGACGAACTTAAGAAGCTAAGACCGTTTTCAAGCGCTTGAAAGATAGCCCAAAGCTTCCTTAATGACATGCTAAATTTCCAAAACCAACGGTTGAAAATTGGGTGTGGGGTGATTTTTCAAAACAAGTACTGCAAAACTAATTTTTTTCACAAAATTACCAATATCTTCTAAACCATTCGCTTCAGATGAAAACATGATTAATGAATGTTACTTGGAATTCATCATAGAATCCAATAAAAAATTAAAATACACGGGGTTCCATTTAAAAAAACCTATATTTGTGTTCTTACTCCTTAGTGGGACAGCCTGTATACAGGATTGTATTTTTAAAATGTGCCTTGTTTGACCCTCTCCAACTTTGTATTTAACAATTTTTCGCTATCTCTAACAGCAATGGAGTTATCGACCGAATACAGACAATTGGGACACCCTGTATATTGGATAATTTAAACTGGAAATAATAGGTAGGTATAAACAACGCGATTTTTTTCAGATTCCAGCCGACCGGAAATTGTCTGTGATGCAACAGATCTTCACAAATAACATAGAAAACCATATGGATTGTAAATTGTAATAAAAGTTAGTTTTGTAACTCGCGTGATTTACAATTTTACGTGCTTATTTAGTGCTTATTTCGCAATTTTTTGGCGCATAAATATGCACCTATTTAGCGAAAAAGTTTCGCATATAAATCCGCCCTTTACAAATGACCGTTTCTGAATTACAATTGATTTTTCTTAAATAAAATTTGTTATTCTGAATTCCAATTATTTCTTTCTTGAATATAATTGATTAATTTAAAAGGAATTAATGGAATTATTTGGAATTAGCCGGAATTAGTTGGAATTAGTTGGAATTAGCTGGAATTAGTTGGAATTGTTTGGAATTATTTGGAATTAATATGGAATTGACGGGTAATTGATTGGAATTAATTTTAACTACAACATTGTACCCAGAATAAGTTATTGAATATGCGCCCAAATATACAGGTTGGTCGTTTTATCTTGAGACTAGCAAATATCTCGAAAAGGAAGCATTTTAGAAAAAAATGTTTTGTATAAAAGTTTTATGACTTCGAGGGGGAAAATAGATGGCATCATCGCCATTTTGATTCATGGTCATTTTCAAGGTCAAATGAAGGTCAACTTGATTTCTTTTAATGGAAACCTATATTTTTTATTACAGATTCTTATAAAAGAGCAAACAACTCTCATCTAAACTATTTTTGGATCCGATGGATGTAAATTTTAACTTTTTCGAAACAACCATTGTAACTTAGCAACGATGAATTCTAGATAATAAACCACAAAAATTAATAGTCCATGGAATAATAAACATTATTATTATTATTATTATTGTAGATTTTGTTTTTGCCATGCCGGCGCTGTTGCTAGGGAAGGCAATGGATTTCGAAGAAGATTAAAATTTTTATTTAAATACCTGACAAACTATCCATCGGATCCAAAAATAGTTTAGATGAGAGTTGTTTGTTCTTTTACGGGGAATAAGAATCTGTAATAAAAAATGTAGGTTTCTATTTAAAAAAATGAAGTTGACCTTCATTTGACCTTGAAAATGACCTTGAATTAAAATGGCGTCGATGCCATCTATTTTCCCCCTCTAAGTCATAAAATTTTTATACAAAACATTTTTTTCTAAAATGCTTCCTTTCCGAGATATTTGCCAGTCTCACGATAAAACGACCACCCTGTATACGTGAAGTGCATGTCACAACTGCTTAACACGAAAGGTTTGGAAAATTTTGTCTTTTTTCGTTTGAAAATAATAGATATTTATTTTATTATGAGTTTACGTCCGACATTATTCGACGGAGTATGGAAGTTTTCTAGTTTAGATTAAATCCATATGCGTCACATAATGTCGCTTAAACTCCGAATAAAATACAACATGCGCGCCAGGTCAAGCGCAAGCCTTCTGAAGACACCAAATCGTGAAAATTAAGAAAAGTACCTTGGTGTTTGGCTCTTACGAAAAAACCAGAAAGACCATATTTAACGTAATAATAATTAAAATGTTTCCGTTTTGAAAGTCTAGTATAAAGCACCTGACCCCTGAAAATTAAAGAATTGAAGAATTGGGGTATTTCTATGTCTAGTATTACAAGAAAGAATTAATTTTGCACTAAATAATGGAAGAATACAGGGTGAAGAATTAATTTGGCACTAAATTAATGGAAGTATACAAGGTGGTTCTTTTTTTCACTACTCGCCATTGGGATCTCCTAAAAGGTAAAAGATACGGAGTCGGTTAAATCAGAGAAAAGTTACACTATTTCTTGGTGATTAAGAATCTGAAGAAAATTCTTCGGTATCTTGATTCGCTCCTGAATTATCCCGAAAAATCTGTTAAAAATATAAAAGTTCAAAGTTTCAATCAAATAACATCAATCGTAAGAAAGATATGAACTTTTCTTGAAAGTCGCATTTTTCAGTTTTTTTCAGGATAACTCAAGAACGAATCAAGATATCGGGAAATTCTCCTCAGATTCTTAATCGACAAGAAATAGTGCAGCTTTTTTCTAATTTAAAAGACCTCCTACCTCTTACGCTTAGGAGACGCCAATGGTGAGCAGTGAAAAAAGAACCACCTTGTATTCAAAAAGAATTAAATTAGCTAATGGAATTAGTAATGAAATTAATATGGAATTGATGGAATTATTCTGGAATTGATGGAATTAATCGGGAATTGATGGAATTAATCGGGAATTGATGGAATTAATCTGGAATTGATTTGGAATTGACGGAATTAATGGAACTAAATCGGAATTAGGGCGGATTGTATAAATAATTTAATCTCGTACTTATCGTTTAAGCCTAGAAACAATTGTTGACTACATTTTGTAGCTATAGAATTTTTGAAGGATTAGCTTTAAGACAGGATTAAATGTTTTATACAATCCGGCATTAGTGGAATTAGAATGGAATTAATGGAATTAAACTGGAATTATTGGAATTAATTCCCGATTGGGATTAATTGTACACAATTTTCTCTCCACTCCTTTTGAGATAACATTAACCTCTAAAAGAAGTGACTCCTTGGATAACTTCTGCTGTAGAAGGAGAAGTGTGTCATCGCCTTTAAGAACATGGAGAAACGATCTTCCCCGAGGGAAGTATACGTCAGTCCATATGAGCATTTGGAAAGCTGCTTTAGTAGAGTTAAAGCAAAAAAGCGGCGTAAAACGACAACTATCACCCATTTAACATGGATACTGTAATTCCTTTGAATTAATATAGAGAAACTCCTGGGATTTCCGGGACGACTGCCGGAGATTAACTTGGTTAGCCTTCAATAATTTATTGCCCCTGCAATTGGTCGATGATTACAAAACTTCAACGTAACTCAACACAGGAATTTTTGCTTTTATTGTAGTGCAAAGTTAATAAAATGAAGGCCTTTATTAGCTTGACTGTTCGCAATCTCAGTCGGAAACTTCGACTAACAATAATCGTAAAATAAACTTGCTAAAATGTCTTGTTCGGCCATAATTCAATTGCCGTATATGAAAATTGATTGAAAAAATGATGAATCCTTGCTACTGAGAGAAATTCAGCTTTGTTCCATGGTCACTAACTAAAACTAACAATGAGCCTTCGATCCAGTCATTGTAAAAGGCTGATTGTGGATTTCCTGTTTGAATTCCTGCCCTCGCCTCATTTCCAATTAGCTGGGTTTATCTTAAGGTGGCTTCATACCCGCGAACAATTCCATCCACTGACGTCATTCTGAATTTTACGTGTTGGAAACTTTGTTGCTGGAAGTTAACTTTTACTGAATTCAGCAGCCGAGGAAGTTTTTATCCCATGCCTTATTGGGCAATTATCGACAATAATGATGACGTCGGTTCATGTAACTAAATTTAGTGACGAATTCTGGCTGCGTCGAAACAGGAAACCGCAATTTCATTAGTGCAAGTCAAATTAGCAACTTGCCCATCGAAGAGACATCTTAATCTATGACGCAGTTTAAGTGTGTGTTCCCAAAAGATGAATTCACAAAAATCGACATTGGGTTTCTGAATGCTCGTTGCAAATTGGCTACTTCTCCAATATTTAAATTTAACCTTTCTGAATAACAAATAACTAGGATTACGATGGAAGCAACTGTCACGTTGAAAATTCCTTCTATTATACGTACAGAATGGAAATGGTAAACCCTTCTATTAGGAATTACCATCTAGGTATTCTAATTCTGGTTAACGTTGTTTGATAAATAAATGATTTGGCTACTACAGTATAATTCTGGTAATATATGGATCTCATATAGGGGTTAAGTGGAAGAGCAGGTGGTGGAACTGAACTTCCCCATGCGTTTATGCAATAAAAACATTATTATTATTATTATTATTATATAATCCATTGAAGAGGCTAAATCTTAAACTTAAAATGGGCACGTAGGTAAGTCGGTCATAAAATTTTAGTCTCATGCATTGTAGAGAGCAATAATTTCGATGAACGTAGTTTATTACACAATAAATCAGGCCGCATTTCCTGCATTATTTACTACTGCCAGCAAAATTTCATCATTGTATGTTTTTATAGTGAGTTTTCGGGGCAATCCACCATAAAAAAAATACAGCACTATAATTTAGTAGATTCCAATTTCTCCGAGAGTAATTCCAGATGCGATTAACTGCTTGTAGCTTTTGCATTTGATCTTCAATAATTAAACAAAAATAAAGCCTGTCTAGAAACTATCTGAATTGCCTTTTAGTGAAACGGAAAAGCTCGGTTGTTTCATTAATTACTATTTCCAGGCAACGTTTGCATCCCGGCTCTTCAAACAAATAGATCAAGTGCTTTAAAATGGTGGAGGATGTGTTGAGAGCTAAAGTGCAGGATTCATTTTAATTTGTTGGTATGTATCCTTTGATATATTAGGGAAAGTGGTAAATCCCATCAGGATACACTAATTTTTCTTTGAAACCTCTTTAATACTTCGTTAATATTCAAGCACCCTGTAAAAGAAAAATAGTAAGAGAATTTGATGAGCTCCTCATAAAAAGAACAATTTATCGCAGGAGGCAAATAGAATTTAATAATTTTACAAGAAGGAAGGAATTTAAAGTGAAACTATAACGGGGTATTAAATTCCCGAGTTATTATTGTTGAGATGGCCAAGGTTAGCTCTAAAATTTTTACAACTCGCCAAGTTGCATCAAGTAGGAGGTTAGATGTACATTGTACAGTCTGGAAAGGAGCAAATGCCCTCTCGGGTCCGCTGCAGCTACGAGTAGGAGAGGGAATATACCTTTCCTTCATTTTGCACTTAGATATTCGATTTTTTATAAAATCTGCAGTAGTAGTAATTTTAATTTGGAATTTTGATTATTTACCTAACTTTAATAATATAAAATAGGTCGGGAGGTTAATCTGTTATAGTATCTTACGATATTAGGTATTTGTTTTACTTACCATCCATGCTCTAGCTAAATGCGTGTTGTTACGAAATCATAACAGCACTGTTATTTTCAGTTGCCTTGGAAACCAAACCATGCTTGTTAAGTCGAACTTACACCTAATTTTAACTACGTCAGTAAGAGAGTTATTATTACATACGATTGGGCGAAAAAAAAATTTGTTTTGCAGATCATATTTTGGCGGACTTTTTAGCTGCAGAAACTACACCGCCGTAAAAAAAACGTCAGAAAAAATTAATATCGTGAAAAATTGACAATGTTCTAAAAAATTGTATTAGCGCAAAATGTTTAGTACGGTTGTTAACGAAGATTTTTAGCTCTCAGGGGCATTCGCCACTCGCTACGTTTTCCTGATATGACGTCATAATAGACGGTAAGTGCCTAAAGTAAGGTTGAATATTGCCTATTGGCTGAGAAACTGAAGCTCTCCGAATACAAAATTCGTCCGAAGCAAAATTTTGATGCGGATTTAAGGGTGCTGTCAGATATTTTCTGTAGGGTTTAACCGGAAATGCCCCTAATTTTATAATTATATTTTTTTAAATCTTTTCTTTCTTCAGAAAAATTAGTAAAAAAAATAAATATGAAAATGCTCAAATCAATTAGGTATATTAGTTACAAGAAAGTAACCGAAAATGGTGCAAAATTCCACGGCCAAATTACGTTCGAACTGTATAAGAATAAATAATACCTATAATTTTTAAACTTTTTAAAGTATACCTATGTTGCTAAAAAAAGACACTGTCAATTTTAATTCTTTCCATTTTAACCGGAATGATGGCTACCTTTTATGAAGGTCAATATCCGTTTCTATACATTATTAAACAAAATTTAAAAAAACTGATGTTTAAATCAAATTCAGCCATTTAGAACAAAAATGCGGAAAACTCCGCACACAAACCACATACCTACAGCATGTGACGTCGACTTCACATATCCCGACTCGGAATTTTAAAGATTTTTTATTAAAAAAAGTTAGAAGTTTTGAAACATTTTATAAGTTTTTGCTTTATTATTTTATAATTTTCAAAAATTGTTGGAAAGGACTAAAGATTTGTTACTTTGAAAAAATACGCTGCAGCGGACTAGGCATGTAGTGGTTCACCCCCATCTATCAGAGTGGGCATTTGCTCTTTTCTAGAGTGTACATAGTGATCAATTAATTTTGTAACCCCTTTAAATTTGAATATCTCTGTCTTTTAAGACAGATACTTAAACCAAAAAAGGAATTGTAAGGCAAGGTCCGGTTTACCTCGTCATACAGACAGAAATTTTTGGTTCAAGTCTCTAACTTAAAGGACCTGGGAGATAGTCAAAGTTCAAGGGGTTACAAAATCGATTGATCAGCCTATACAATTGGGTAATTAATTATTTTTTCTAGAAATTACAGATTATGAAATGTAAGTGGAGGGGTGTTTACAAATTTTAGAGCTGTTGAAACCAGCGATCGATGCATGTTGCAACTCATTAGGGCGAGTTTCTTATTAGGTTAAAAGTATCGATTCTGGATAAACTAATAAAGTTAGTAATTGGGGGTAATTCTATTTTGCAACGGGTAATTACCCCAGCAGCACACTTTTATTGGCCCAACATATTTCTCAAATATTGGGGCAACATGCAAACGTCAGATTTTTTTTTAACGGCCCTATATTTAAAGGAATATTGGCCCAACATGAATTTGTTTTATAGGGAAAACATTGTTTAATAATCATTAGCCAATATTTCTTTTAAATATTCGCCCCAGAGTGGTTTCTTTCATAGGAGCAATGTAATAAGAAATCATTAGAAATATATTACTAATTATTATTATTAATTTGTATAAAAAAACATTACAAATATTTGATTTTTATCGCTCCCCCATTCCTCCTTCACGGTCTTTAGATCCCGCCAGGTAAGTACAGGGAAATTGCCTCCGGGCACCTCTTTCTAACGGCACCTAGAACGAAAAATCAGCAACTGTCAAGTAGATTTGCAAAAAATTAACTTACGTAGTATGGCCCCACGGCATCGCAAATTTTTGAATGGCAACTTCCCACTTTTTTTACCTTGCCCGGAATACAATGATGACACTTTTCTGCAAGATTTTTCTCATTTGGTAAAAGACAGCCTTATGGACAGTGTCATCTCCACAAAGGTAAAGATGATTCACCTGAAAACACATTATTGAAGAATTTTGCAAAACAATATCTCATCGTTACCAATGTATTCATCTTTTCTGCCGCCATCTTGAAAATATTTGACTTCGATTCGTCATGATCGATTATGGTCGCATACCAAATTCGAAGATCCTCATCACGTCATCTGTTAGGAGGTCAAACAGTTTCCAACGAATCCGTTCAAAATCACCCTGTATATAAAAGAGTAATCAAAAAGTACGTAAATGGCATGTACTTTTATGTACATACAGTAATTAGATATCCTAATAAAGCAGCTTCACAATATTTAAAGCACTGAATGGCAAAATAGCCTTTAAATAGCTGATAACTGGCACAACTCTAACCCAACAAAATTACATGCTGCCTGGCTTAAAACATCGTTATTTAAGAGTTACTTACCCCACAAAAGATTCAACACCACAAGCACTAAAACCAGACAAATGCACTTAATGCACCCCCCGGCTTTTAGGTTAGCGCAATTTTTTCCTGTCTGGACTGGACTGGTGTCCGACCAGGCAGGAGGTCACGTACACCTTCTGCGACTGCGACTGCGCACACAGCATCGTCCAAGAATGGCCAATGCAGGCCCTAACAAATATTTTATAATTTAGGTATAATGAAATCAAATATTTATTGTACATAGGTATCGAACAAATTTTATTAATAAACTGCATCCTGCTTCTAACCTCCCGATCCCCATATCCGTAATTCATCTTTATTATCAAATAAAATTTTAATAAATATATAATACCTATGTATTGCATTCGGTAATTTTCATGTGCATGTATTATGGTACCTATTCATTTTCTGAGTAATTAAATTAGTGCATTAATTACTATTTATGAAATAATATTCTACCACATTCTACCCATATTGGGGGCATGTTTATGATTTCAACATGCAAAGATACTATGGGTCCTACATTGGTCAAACATGGATTATATATATTGGCAAACATTTTTCCACCAATGCACAGCCAATATTGGCTAAAAGTCTGAAATATTGGGCCACGATTAATATATTGGCCCAATGTAGGCTCTACGTTGGCCCCATATTTGGTGCTGCTGGGGTACTGAAAGGAGCTTTCTGTGCCGGTATTGTGTGTGAAAATAAACGCCCTCGAAAGTGAAATTAAAGCAGGATTTGTGTGATTGAAACGATATCGTGATCGTGTCGATAGTGTGTTCGTGTTTCATTATCCGCGTTCCTTTGACATTTTTTCCTTAAATAACCATTCGTGATCGGGTGATTTCTGATTTCTGCTGTTCTCGTAGATAATAATTTGGGGGAGGCACCGGGAAAGAGGAGTCATTATTTTCAGAATATTTTGCATAATAGCTGTCGTAAAGAAAGAGATTTCTCGCTTTGAAGATATTTGAAATAGTGGTATGTGTAGTTTGTTGAGTTTTCTTTTATTGAGAATTACTCAAGCGTAATAATAATGGCAGCACTCATGCACAACCGGAGTCACGACGATAATTTTAATATTTCATTGAAAATGGTGGAGGCGCCATTATCTTTTGAAGTTTAAAATGTTTTTTGCATTAGATATGGCTCAGAAATATAAAAATTTAATGTGAGGCTTGATGCAAGAGCTATTTATCATAAATAAGAACGTGTCGCAAGTGAACCAGAAGGGATGAACAACATAAAGCCCATGATGAGGGTGTCTCCAAAGTCCCAGTGCTGACATCAACTAATAACATTATACCAACTTGAGGAATCGAAATGAATCAAACCTTGAATAATTTTCAAGTAAGATATCGATCAATCTGTCCAAAGTTGCGGCCTTTCCCAGCTCTAATCTCGCCTATTTCTCATTCTCGACAACATATTTAAGTGAGTTATTGCCTTTTCGACACGAAATAATCTCGCATCGCTTCATTATAAACAAATAAAAGAAGTCGTTAATTCAAGAGTTTGCCGAATCAATTTGTTCGTTTCATCCAAAAGTTTGTCGAGTTGGAAACTTCTTCCAAAGGGACATTAAACTCAAACTGAAATACTTATTTAGAGATATTGCAAGACATTGTTGTATTAAAACATCGCCGCCCTGCACATGACGTTTTCCGATTATGGAAACCATTTAAAATTTCATGTAGCATGCCGGAAGTAAAGCGTAAAAGTTTCATTAACTAGATTTGAAGTAGAATAGACTTTTTAAGTTTTCCCTGAAATATTAAATTGACGTCATTTCCTGGCGGAAAACATGTGAGAGGAGAAAATTTAAATTTAATTTAAAAGCCTTTTCGGCGCTTTTAAAAGGGGTATGTATATCATCCACTATTCTTCACGCTCGTGACGGGTAAATTTTCTATTTTTAAAGGATATCCAATTTAAGCCATCATTGCCATGCAATAATGTGGTATTGATTGGGTGGATTTAAATATTAATTAATTCAATTTAGCAGGAGTGCCACAACGAATTAATGACGTCATGAATTGTTCGAATGTGGCAGACAATGTACAACTGCGTGTTATGTAGGATTGGATTTCCATTGCATGCCATTTTGATGGATCTGGATATCTCCCATCAATTCCTATCACATAGCGTTCAAATTTTAGTGCTCCAATTTTTTTTTCATAATCCTGTGCGAGAAGTGTTATTTTTCCCTTTAATTTTAGTTAGGAAATGCATAATATTTTCGCACTAGTGCAAAAAGTGAATTACCATGCGAAAGGTAAATAAATTTTCACATTAATGACAATTTCGTTACATTTTTTCACCATAATCCGAATGATGACTAAACATTTCATGCAAGCTATGAAAAAAAAAACCAAATTTTTTTCAGCAATTCACAAAATATAGTTTTCAAATCTATAAGGATTTACGTGGGGAATTCGATTTAATTTTTTTCCTGCTTCCCTAACTAATTTAATGGAAATTTTAGGCTATCAGGTTTTAGATACCGATAGCCTATACCTGTGGAAAAATAATGAGCGAACAGTTCCACTGTGTTAATTTATAAACGAAGGTAAAACGGGCCGTCATTCAAATTTCCCGCGAATGTGTTGCTATGAAACACAAAACTGCGGCAAATCACTTCACGGTACACAAATCCTTGACGACATATAAGCTCGAGATTTAACGAAGTGTCAATCGTCTTCGCGGGAAATTTAAACAGCGGACCGTTTATATAATTTTATTATTTTATCTTGGAAGATCGACACCATCCGAAATACGGCCGCTCTTTACCTGACGTTTTATGTACATAATTACATTAAATATTGGCGTTACGAGAAAAATCAATGGAGAGTTTTATGTTCTTCAATTTATTATTTAATGACTTTTTTGATCAAAGTCATTATTTCACGAGATATATGCAAAAAAAAGAAAAAAGTTGTAATCAATTCGAAAGTCTCCAGTATTTTATGCATCATAAAGAGAAAAAAATTCCCTCTTCAATGATACCAAACTCGAACTATTTATTAACGTTATTAACAAAAATTTGATGACATAATCACCTAGTGACGTAATGTAAAAAAATAATAACAACTTCAAAAGATGTGATTGTCTAATTCCACTTTTATGAACCGTTTTTCGGTAATATGAATATGTAGTTTGTCAAATAAACAAAACGGTTTCCTTCTTTTGGTTAACACTGTATAGTTTCGATAGAGAGATTTTTTTTGAAAAATTTATCAGTCTACATTAATATATTTTCAATTTCGGTTTTGGCATAAATCTGCAAAGATTCGGAAGGATGACATCGTTGGACTAAAAGAATGTTTTAGCCGCCGATTTGGCCATTAAATTTAAGTGTTAGGAAAAAAATGTATATCATATTTTTTATAGAGAATTCTTTGCTCTTCAGTTTTTTATATAACTATTTTTTCGATAAAATCAGTACTTCATGAAATATTTGCAAAGGTAACAAAAACGGTACCTCTTCAGCAAGATGGCGGCTCGAACTCACACCCGATCCTTCGGGACTTGTGGTAGGTTCAATAGAATGGCTCAATCGGCCAATTTGCAGAATTGCAGTAATTTTTGTTTCTATTTTCATTTCGTTGACTGGGCTATTTCCTACGAAAGCGTAGAGCTGCCATGATATTTGCTAACTTTTTTTATTTTGTAATTTACAGAAAAAGTGTAAATTTACAGAAAAAAGAGTAAATTTACAGAAAAAGTGTAAATTTACAGAAAAAGTGTAAATTTACCTCGAAATTTACAGAAAAAAGTGTAAATTTACAGAAAAAGTGTAAATCTACAGAAGAAGTGTAAATTACAGAAAAAGTGTAAATTTACAGAGAAAGTGTCGATTTATGTTTTCGTTCTGAGAGCACCGTTACCGAGTTGTACAGGGTAGTCCAAACGCATTAATACACGGCACCTACGGCCAAATTTTAAGATGAATAGAATAAAACATCCATGGTAAATGCTTGTATAATTTAGCAATAAACAAAAAGTACATAAATTGAGCAATAAATTTTTAAATTAAAATCTTCATTAAGAATATTTTTTCAGAATGCAAGATTTGTTGTTTTTGGTCATTTTATTAATTAACAGCTTGATAACAGCCCGATAAAAAATATAGCAAAATGGCTCTGAAGAAACATTTTTTCCTTTGTACTGAAATGCGCCATTTATTGTAAAGAGACTTATAATTAGGCCCCGTTAAAATCCTTTAGTGGGCGTGTACAATTAGTGGGAGGCATGTGGTAAGACGAGGACGATTGCATCGGTTGCACATATGATGAAATGTTGCCGGATCTCCGCGCGAAATTTGAATTAATGAAAATTTAAAAATTTACTGTTCGATTTATTAAAAAAATTAAATTATCACCATAAAGAAGGACTCACAGGGAATCCAAAAAAATTGAAACATGGGTGGTGCCATTAAAAAAATAAATATTACTCATTGTTTATCGCTAAATTATGCAAATTTCAAATTGCGACGAAATGAAGGTAATTTATTCTAATTTATATTGGATTTTTATTTTATTTATTTATCTTATTGTTTGGCCGTGAGTGCCGTGTATTAATACATTTGAACTACCCTATACAACTCGGTAATGGTGCTCTCAGAATGGAAACATAAATTTACACTTTTTCTGTAAATTTACACTTTTTCTGTAAACTTACACTTTTTTCTGTAAATTTACACTTTTTCTGTAAGTTTACACTTTTTCTGTAATTTACACTTTTTTCTCTAAATTTACACTTTTTCTGTAAATTTACACTTTTTCTGTAATTTACACTTTTTCTGTAAATTTACAGTTTTTCTGTAATTTTACAGTTTTTCTGTAAATTTACACTTTTTTCTTTAAATTTACACTTTTTCTGTAAATTTACACTTTTTTCTGTAAATTTACACTTTTTCTGTAATTTACACCTTTTCTGTAAATTTACAGTTTTTCTGTAATTTTACAGTTTTTCTGTAAATTTACACTAATTTTCTTTAAATTTACACTTTTTCTGTAAATTTACACTTTTTTCTGTAAATTTACACTTTTTCTGTAAGTACAAAATAAAAAAAGTTGCAGCTCTACGCTTTCGTAATTTCCTATGCATTCAAGGAAAGAATTGGTGGTTGTGTGTTGTGTGGAGTAGGACGCGCTAACCTTGGAATGCCCTATGTTTGGACTCGAGTTCAAATCTCAAAGGGCTTATTTTTTTTTAATAACTAGAACATGAAGCGCGCTCCGCGCGCCTAATGAAGTAATCTTTTACATCATAAAATCTTTTTAAATGTACTCGTAGTTGTCAATTCTGTATTATCAAATGTAAAATTTTCAAAATTTCAGGTGACAGTGAAGATTTTAAAATAAATCTCTATTGGTGAATTTTCACCAAAATGACACTTTCCGTGAACCGATGTGGCTCAAAATCTAATCAGCACCTACAAATTGCCCACTGAATTATGTGTGCCAAATTTCATCTCGATGCGATCAGTAGTTTGAGCTGCAGCGTGATCCAGACATACAGACACAGACATTTTTCCAAAAACCACTTTTTTGGGTTCCCAGGTACCCTAAAACGTAAAGATTCGATGTTTTTGGCGAATCAATTTTTTTGAATTTTTCGATCGATTCCAATAACTGCTCCGTAGAAGTTCAAAATAAGGTTGGCCCCCGGGTTGGCCTGTCCGAGGAACATCAAATTACATACCTAGGTACCTACGTTAGAGTCAATAATAAACTCAAAATCGATTTCTAGATGAATTCCTGAATTCCTCAACCAAAATAATAAATGCATGCGCATTCGTAACTTTTACATTTATTTTTCAATGAACAAAAATTAAATGATATTGCTAATGATAATAAATAAAATTAAATGACATATTCATTTCCTTTTCCTGAAAATATAAAATTACCTATACTATTTCGAATGATGTATTATCTTTTCACAATTCCATTTCTCTTCTCTAAGATCTTGTACCTAACACACCGAAGAGATACTATTATCCTTCTTAAAGTCTTTTAATTTAGATTTAATTGTCATTTGAAAAAGCCAACGGAATATGTACATCAATGCGATGTGTATCCCTGTAGATGTTTATCATGTTAATGTGTATGCAGGGGCGGCTGGTCTTACTGGTGGAATCGGGTGCAGATTGCACCTAGTAGTAGTGCCTCCGCAGACGGACAGATGTGTCAAAAAGGCAAAATGTTAAAAATTTCTTGTTGAAAATCATCCAATTATATTAAAGCTTTTGTGGGTGTTGAAACACCTACCTATTGCGAAGGAAACTGGAAAATTGTAAAAGGTAAACTGAATCCCAAATGAGTTCAATTTATTACCAACGAAATTACGCGAAAGTTGCAAAATTAGCACTTAAGGGGTTGAAAAATCGCAAAGGGGGATGAAAAGTCAAAGGCTATGAGAATAAACCGATGTTTAAGTAAAAAATTACAGAAAATAACTCCAAAATAATCCAATTATATAAATTTTGGGTTTGGAGAGTTGAAATATTGAGAATGGGATTAAAAAAAGAGAAAGAGGTAAACATCGTTCAACTGAGTTCAATTTATTACCGAAGAAAAGCGCGAAATTACGCAAATTTTGCAAAATTAACACTTGGGGGTTGAAAAATCGTAAAGGGGGATGAAAAGTCATAGGGTATGAAAATTAATTGTAGTTATAGCTACCTATAGAATTACAGAAAACAACACGAAAATAACCCAATTATTTAGGGTTTTGGGGGGTTGAAATATTGCGAAAGGGATCGAAAAAGTGACAAAGGCAAAACATAGTCTAAATAAGCAAAATTTATTATCGCAGAAAGACAAAATTACGCAAAATTTACAAAATTAACGCTCGCGGCGTTGAAAAATTGTGAAGCGGTCTGCGTAAATTTTGCTTTTTGTGAGTTTTGAGGGTGAAAGGGGCTGAAAAATTATAGATAGCTTAAAAGTTAATTAAAACGGTTTTGAATTACGTACAGAGAAAGCACATAAAAACCCGAAAAGGAAAATAAAAAATGTATTTATTCCGTTTACCAAGGGTAGGGGTTATTAGTAGCCTAAGTGTTATTAGTATTAGATTGAAGACTTGTAAGACTTTTTTCAATGGTTGACGGAAATCTTTCGAACCCCGTAATTTTATTCCACTATTTACCTGAAAAATTTCCCAGTTTCAAGCCTTAAATCTCATCCCCCTTGTTAGATAATAATGAAAATTTGCCCATCCGCCTACAGTGTCGCTGTAAATTAACACACCAAATCCAGCTTTGATACGATGAGCAGTTTTTAAGTTATCCCATATTTTTGTGTTTCGGCATGTTAGGGGTTGTAGCGCCTTAATGGGCGGTTTTTCACGACTTATGAATAAGACTTTTTTTGTACCATCAGTAGAAAGCTTTCGAACTGTATTAATTTCAAATCTACATTATTCGGTGAAAATTCCAGTTTTCACCCTTAACTTTCATCCCCTTCGATGAATTTATTCCACAGTGTGTAAGATTTCACAGTTTCACATGAGATATTGTTTTTCTGTGTAAAGTTACAAAGCTTCATGAACATTTCAAACCCTAAAATCCAACCCCTTATTTTACCATCATCTTCACATGCTCTAAAGAAAGATGTGGTTTCAATTTCACCACTCTAATGCAATTCATTGAAAAATTGCGATAATTTAGAGATTCATCTTTTCACCCCCTCATTACTTCACGACTAATTTACAGGGGTGCGTTTATTTCTAACTGTGTGTCGGGTTCTAGACCTCCACGTACAACATATTTGAGTGGTTTTCGTATTTTTGTGATTTTCAACACCTAAATTTCATCCCCCAAAATTGGCACTCCTTCACTTTCAGCAGACTTGATGGTAGAACTCGAAAACCAAGTTTCAGTAAGATACCTCTACTCGTTCTCGAGTTATTACAATTAATAATTTTTCGCTCCCGGGAAAAAAACGCGGCTTCTCGTGATTCTACTGCGAACGCTACCTAAACGCTTGAAGATACTTAGATTAAAATCGTATAAGGAAGAAATGTCGACAATAAGCGACCGAAGCCACTTTCGTCAAAAATTAAAACACAAAAACGATCACGGTGTGCTACCCATCGTAGATAGCTATAGGTCGTCGCGGACTTTTTTGAAGATCTTTTCATTGCCGACAATTCATCCTTTCAAACTTTTGATCTATCTTCAAGTGTTGAGGCAGCGTTCGCGATCAAACGTCGAAAATTGATATTTTTTTCGGTTTTTCATCTGTAACTTCGACTACTATAGTTCGATATGGCCCAAAAACAATCCCCGCCGAGATTTTCGGGGTATACACCTGTGTACAACGCATTCTGCTACGGCACTAAAAATGTACCTATATCCTGTCCTGATTGTATATTCCGTGCCTCCACCGCCAAAGTTTGATGCCTCTGCATTCAACGGAGTGTATACTGGGTCATCTATAATAATTTGAGACAGACCTTGAATAAAGTGACGTGAACTTGAGAGTAATGCGCAAATGCGATGTCGGACAGCGAAATTTTATAGTTGGATTCTTCAATTTCATTCTGGTGGTATGTAAGGTAAAGTCTGTTTTTTTATTTTCAAAAGAATTCTCAACTGCGTTATCTTTCAGCTGCCGTTCTGGTTTATGTCAGCTAATTTAGTCTGTGTGTAATTGTTAGGGGCACTGTTAACCTGTTAATGTTAGTTATTGCTGTATTTACAAATTCTGTGAGATAAATAGGTTTTTACCGTCTCCGAGAATTTTTAATTTAGAAATAAATTTTTCCTCAGTCTAGTTTTTCAGGACGACATTTAGCATGCAGTCTGGGATTCCGTCCCTATTCGCTACGGGATTGAACTGAAGCTAGCGGTTTTGAATTTATATTCGAAACAATATAGTTTGTTGCCCAAGTTGACGGGAGTTTGTTTACTGGGAAAGTAAAAGATCCTTTGTATCCCAGTAATACGTCAGTGAAAGATAAACTTTAAAGTTGAGTGGATAAACAGACTTCCAGCCGCAAAAATGAGCTCTAGGTTGTGGCATTTTAATTATTTGTTTAAGAAACTGAAGCATGAAAATCTCTACTAAATAAATATAACAATAAAAAAATTGGGGATTACCTGTCTGATAACAGAAAAGCTGGATATTTTAGGATTACAGTAAATAATCTCCAAAATTACTACCTAATATGGGTGGAGTGATAACAAAAATAAATAATCTACTGTTTTATTAATAAATTTTGTAAATAATTCGATAATTAGGGAGAGTTTATTTGACAGAAAGAAGGGAGGTTTGACGCAGACCATGATAAAAGCGTTAATCCAGAAATGTCGCAAAGCGACGGGGTAAATCTTCAATATTGGAAACACAAACATAATCCCATGTAACAATGTTGTGTCAAGTCGTGCGCAATGCTGTAGCTGTATTATTTTCAGCTAATAACGAGGTATTATCACATCTCCACTGCCAGATCGATAATAATTGTTTTTGCCATCAGAGATTATTAAAACTGCACCCAAGCATATTAGTATTAACGATGAAGATGCCAGAGTAGATAATTAAAGAGGGGCACTGAGGGGGTCATCGTAAACTAGCAAATGGTTACTGTGTCATAGATGCAATGACAAAACATCTAATTACAACGTTCGGATGGCTTCAATTTGGAAGAGGAATAGAGATAAATCTGTCTTTGACAACCCCGTCCCATTGTGTTATGATTGCTTCGGAATCCTTACACTTGATGATACGACTGTTTCTATTGACGTACAAGGGACTGTCACAACCTAGAAAATCGCGCCATCAATAAAATCGGCGTGATTGCTGAATGCAGCTGCAAATCTATCACGGCGGAGACGTTTATGATTAGAACTTCGAGCTTTAGAATGACGTCTTGTAGATTGAAATTATTTACGAGAGAGAATTTGAGAGAGAATATTCGTTAACTTAGGAACATAAGACACACAAGGCGGTTTACGGTAATTTAGGGCCTGAGGCGCGAAACATTTACTTACCCCCATCGTAATTCTGCAGCAAGATCAGTTATTTATCATTCTAAATCCTTCAAATTACATATTTTTCAGAATTTTAGGGAAATTTAAGTTCAATTTAACTTTTACGCAAGACTTTCTTCAATTTTACAGAAATAAAATTGCCTTTCTCAGTTAGTAATGGATGGATCCTGAAAAAACCTTCACCCATCGCTTAGTTGGGTGCGATTTAGTAAGGAAAGAGGGGTCACAAGTGGGGTTTACAATAATTTTTACCGGCCAACTTGATTTTTGATTTTCCCATAATCTTGTAACCGAATCAGTTTTTCTCATTCTGAACCCTCTAAATTACATATCTTGGATAATTTGAAGTCAATTTAGCTTTTAAGCCAGATTTTCGTCAAATTTTAAATTAAATTTTCTCAGCCGGTAATCGCTTAGTTGGGCGCAATTTAGTAAGGAAAGAGGATTAACACGTGGGGTCTACGATAATCTTTACTGATTTTACATTGCTTTTTCCATAGTTTTGCAACCGAATCGGTTTTTTCTCATTCCGCCCCTCTAAATTACATATTTTTGATAATTTTTTGTAAACTTACCATTTAAGCAAGATTTTCGTCCATTTTTACAGAAAAAATTTCATTTTCTCGGTCGGTAATGGATGGATCTTGAGTAAACCTTCACCAGTTGCTTAGTTGTGGGCGATTTAGTAAGGAAAGAGGGGTCACAAGTGGGGTTTACGATAATTTTTACTCCGGACATGGCCAACTTGATTTTTGATTTTCTCATAATTTTGTAACCGAATAAGTTTTTTCTCATTCTGAACCCTCTAAATTATTATCTTGGATAATTTGAAGTCAATTTAGCTTTTAAGCCAGATTTTCGTAAATTTTATAACTGAAAAATTAAATTTTCTAAGCCGGTAATCACTTAGTTGGGCGCAATTTAGTAAAGAAAGAGGATTAACACGTGGGATTTACGATAATTTTTACTGATTTTACATTGATTTTTCCATAATTTTGCAAACGAATCGGTCTTTTCTCATTCTGAACCCTCTAAATCACATATTTTTGATAATTTTGTGCACCTTTTAAGCCAGATTTTCGTCAATTTTTGCATGAAAAATTCAGTTTTCTCAGGATGGATCTTGACAAAACCTTCACCAATCGCTTAGTTGGGCGCGATTTAGTAAGGAAAGAGGGTTAACACGTGGGGTCTACGATAAGTCTTGCTAAGGACATAGCCACCTTGATTTTTTGATTTTTCCATAATTTTGAAACCGACACAGCTTTTTTTCTTTGAAAACCCTCTAAATTACATATTTTTGATAATTTTCAGTAAACTCAGCTTTTAAGCAAAGTTTTCGTCAATATTTACAGAAAAAATTCAATTTTCTCGGTCGGTAATGGATGGATGGTCTTCGATATTTTTTACTCCAGACATGGCCACCTTGTTTTTTGATTTTCTCATAGTTTTGCCCCGAGTCAGTTCTTTCTCATTCTGAATCCTCCAAATTACATATTCTATAGCTTTTTATGCAAGGTTTTCTTAACTTTTTACAGAAAAAATTCAATTATCTCAGTCGATAATGGACGAATCTGGAAAAAACCTTCACCAATCGCTTAGTTGGGTGTGATTTAGTAAGGAAAGAGGGGTAGGGGAAGGAGGGTATCAGTGAGACACGGGGAACAGTGAGACTTTTCAAATTTCGCGGTTTGTGTACAAGTTACAGAGTGCTACCAACCTACCCTTTAAACAGTTCCTAGAGCCCATGCGCTTGACGTGATTTAGCGGGCATAGCTGTGAAAGTCTTTGTTCAAGATAATGGTGACTGGTTTTTGATAAGTGAACTAAATTTCAAGACTTTGAAACTGAAGTCAACTAATCTTTAATGATACATTTTATAAATATTACACTGGCATCAACTATCAGTCCTATTTTATGGATAAATATGGTGATGAAGTTTTCCGCATTATTTTTGTAGGATAGACTTTAATCATTTATTTTGTGTTGTGACGGTTTTCTAAATTATTTTTATCGGTTAATGGGGAAATGAGATTTCCCAAAATAATTTGCTCGTCACCTGTGTTCACACACTCCTTTCAAGTGAAATCCGGCTGTAAAGAAACACTGCAGCGACCCCTAAAGACACTTTGTGTAGTGCTCCTAGTGAAAAAAGACACTTCTGGACGATATCTTCGCCAGTGTTTCTTCGGTTCATGACCTCTCGACAGGTTACAAATTCTCTCCGACAACTCGAACTGCTTTCCGCAGAAGAGGGAAATCATCTTAGTACAGGCTTCCAAAAAGGATGCACTCGCCTCGAACACGCCTCAGGAAGGTCCCACGCTAACACCAAGGGGGCCCAGACGGAATCCTCGCCTCAAAGGGGGCACCTACTGATAACGAACCGTCTGAGATAATTATAGCCGAAATAGGACGTACCTGATGTCGTGAAGGATCAGGCACACCAAAGGAAGTCGAATTCAGGATGAATACCCCTCCAAAGGGGCGAAAGAACCGCGAGAAGACCCGTGTGAGGTTAGGAGATTTACGAGTAGCAGACGTTGTCTCTGAGTAGCCGCTACTGGCCGAGCCGTGCACGAACGCTCCGAGAGGGCGCCACACGCCGCGCATCGCAGCGGCTGAAGAACCGATAGAGCATATAAGCAGAAGCACGACGATTTCAAAAAATTGAACTTCACGCTTCAGCAGCTGCCGGGTGGTGAATTAACAGACCCCCAGGTCCCACTGCAAGGAACGAAGCCAAGGAAAGGAAGGAGCCAGCCGAAGGGAGCACCGCGAGGCCCCAGGTATGACTGACTCAGGACTCCATATTGCCTGATGTTCGAACCTCCTCTACATGGTCTGAAAGGTGGACTTCTTGCCTCTTTCATAGACTCGTAGAAGACGGTACACCATGCAAATGGTCCCCTACGTCGCGATTTCCGTTTTGAACTGGACCGCGTAACCGTCGGTTATTAAGAACCGGGTTGTTTTGCACGCGAAAAATGCATCGTTTCATTTTGCTTCGTGTAAATATTTTTGGTAATCGTAGGATGTAATTAATCTGTATTTTGTATTTTTGTAAATTACTTGTACCTAGTTTTTCACTTGTCTTTCACTTCAATTAAATTTATTGTCACTCGGTAAATGGGTTTTATTGAGTAAATGGCAATTATACCCGTCAACCCCGCCCTTCTCCACTGTAGCTAAGCCGGATAGCAAAAACCCTTTTATAGTACTGACGCACGCACCACGTCACTTCCTAGTGCTTGAGTAACTCATTTTCTCCTGGTCTTTTGGGGTTAGAATAGTAAAGATCACGGTGGCGCCCTTGTTGGTTTAATTTGTTTGGGAAGTGATGTACAAAGCGAGCTGAAGCCATTATATAAATATGTCGCCGCAAACGTGGGGCTAGACGCGGTTTCGTTTACGTCAAAATTTCTTGTGAAAGACAGAAAGTGCAGGTTATAAGTGAATTTACGAAGTACTAGATACTTTTATTGTATTAAATTGAGATAAATAATTTTGTCAAAATGGCGGATAATGGAGATAGCGATAATGAGACTCCGGAAGGAAGTCCGGGTATGTTAGAAAACTGGATTAATGGGTTTAGGAAAACCGAATTGCAAGAAAAATTACGTAGTTTCCACCTGAATGACCAGGGATTGAAGGAAGATCTCCGCAAAAGGTTGCTGGACTTTCTTCGGAACGGAAATCCAGAGGGGTTAACCCCTAGGAGGATCGCCTCCAGGGAGTCGAATCGAACGATGAGCGACCAGACGTTTATTTTGGAAAAAGTACGTAGCTGGAGCATCCGTTTCGACGGACAAGGAGATGCCGCCACGTTTATGGAACGATTACGCGAATTACAAGCTAGTTATGAAATTACCGACACACAAATGTACCGAGCAATGCCCGAATTGTTGACGAAGCAAGCTTTACTGTGGTATCGGAATAACAGTCGAGATTGGGAAGACTGGGACGATTTTGAGAAAGGTTTTACGGAGTACTATTTTCCGACTAATTACCGTGATAAATTAATGGATCAAATAATGCGGCGAAAACAGCACGCGCAAGAGAAAGGACGCGATTTTATAACCGAAATGCGAACCATGATCCGGAGGCATGAGAATATTAGCCGGAGGTTAGAAGTCCGGTTGATTTATCAAGGATTACGAGCCGAGTACAGACAGTACATAAAACCCAGCGAAGCTACGACGATGGGAGATTTGGTACAGGCCATCGATGCCTATGAAACGTTGAAGGTAGAATTAACGAGGGAGAATCGAGTGGATACGACTCGAAATCAGGATGCTGCGACTCCAGCACGGCGAGGTCCTCCAATTTGCTTCAATTGCCGTCAACCAGGTCATATTCGTCCGGCTTGTCCCTTATTGCAGCAGCAGGGAAACTCTCAGAGGGTAGTCGCCGCCCAGGAGGGCAGGGGCGCCGCCCAGGAATAAATACCGGCTCTCCACCAGGTGCAGTTACCACCGAAGATAACTCTGTTTCGGAAAACACCAACCGAATAGACCGTCGCCCGTTTACGATAATCACTATCGAGAAAAGAAATTTCCGGACTTTGTTTGATACCGGGGCCAACTTGTCATATATAGGGGAAGATGTAGCAAATTGGTTGCAAGAGCAACGTTGTGGTGTACGAGAAGAGGTACACAAGGAGGTTCGTGTCGCAAATGGAGTTTGGACGACGATCCGAGAGGGCTACACTTTCCAGTATGAATTGGACCGGCAACTTTACGAAGGGACGTTTTTCCTCGTACCGGGGAGAAAAACTGGAATTCTGTTTGGAATGGATTTAATTATGCGTCACGCGGACGTCATGATAAAAATCGTTCAGGAGAAAAGCCAGAAGGAAATAGTAAACGAGATAGACGACGAGGAAACAGAGTATCAACGGTTGGAACACTTTATAAACACCGAAGTAGTACCCTTGAGCCAGCTCTCGGGCAAGACTCACCTGGTACAGCATCAAATCACGCTGAAAGAAAATGTCGTGCCGGTAAAACAGAGGTACAGACCGCAGAATCCCAAGATGCAGGAAATCATCGATAAAGAGGTTGACAGGATGCTAGAGGAAGGCATAATCGAACCGTCCCAGAGTAGCTGGAGTTCACCAGTGGTCCTAGCCCGGAAAGGCGATGGCGGCCATCGATTCTGCATTGATTTCAGAAAAGTCAACGAGTTAACGGTGAAGGACGCTTATCCTTTACCCTATATTTCCGCCATTTTGGATCGTCTGCGCCAGTCCAAGTATTTTACGACCCTAGATCTTCGTCAGAGTTATTGGCAGGTGCCATTGACAGAAGATAGTAAGGCCGTTACTGCATTTACCGTCCCAGGAAGGGGACTGTTTCATTTTAACGTCATGCCATTCGGGCTTCATTCCGCTCCCGCCACGTTTCAAAGGTTGCTGGACCGACTTCTCGGCCCGGACTCGCAGGACATTGCTTTCGCTTACATCGACGATATTGTGATAATGGGAAAAACCATGGAGGAACACTTGCAGAACATCCGCACGGTGCTGAAAAAGCTAGAGGAAGCCAATCTGCAGATTAATATCCGGAAATGCGAGTTTGCCAAGAAGCAAGTCAAATACCTCGGGCACATGGTCACCGAAGAAGGAATTACCACCGATCCGGAGAAAGTCGAGGCCATTAAAGCAATAAAAGCGCCTACCACGCCGAAACAGTTGCGACGATTTCTGGGAATTTTGTCGTGGTACAGACGGTTTCTTCCGCACTGTTCGGGGATTACAGCTCCCTTGAACCTCCTGTTGAGTAAGGGTAAGAAGTGGAAATGGGGAATCGAGCAGCAGACGGCTTTCGAGAAAGCCAAGGAATTATTGACAGAAGCTCCGGTATTAGTTTGCCCGGATTTTTCTCGGCCGTTCGTACTCCAGACGGATGCAAGTGCGACCGGATTAGGAGTAGCGTTAACGCAAGAGAAAGATGGAACGGATCATGTCATAGCCTACGCCAGCCGTTCCCTGAATAAAGCCGAACGTAACTACAGCGTGACAGAGAAAGAATGCCTCGCCATCGTGTGGGGAATACAAAAGATGAGGGTGTATTTGGAAGGTTACCATTTCGAAGTACTGACGGACCATAAGTCATTGAAATGGCTAAGAAATTTGAAGGATCCCACGGGAAGGTTAGCCCGTTGGGCGTTGGCCCTTCAAGAGTATGACTTTGACGTGGTATACCGGAAAGGAAGCGACCATTTTCTGGCGGACACACTATCGAGAAATCCCCCAGAAGGCGTCGAGGTAGTGGAAGAGGAAAATCGGCCAGCCGACCCCTGGTACGATGGACTGATGGAGAAAATCCGGCAGGACGCAGGGAAATACCCTGAATTCCTATGCGAGAATAACCGCCTGTACAAACATCATTGGCTGCAACGAACCTTCGGGGCGGAGGAGAATGAGACTCCGTGGAAGTTGTGTGTTAGGGAGGATGAAAAGGCAAGAATCCTCCGGGAGAACCACGACCAACCACAGGCCGGCCACCTAGGGATTGCAAAAACCGCCCAGAAAATAAGTCGACGATATTATTGGCCCACAATGTTTAATGACATCAAGCAATACGTGCGGAAATGCACTCAATGCCTTCGATACAAGGTAGGCCCAGGGAAAATTGCCGGGCAGATGACCGAGATAGCGATCAAGGAACCGTGGCACACCGTCACCATAGATCTGATCGGTCCTTTACCACGCTCCACCAAGGGGAATCGGTATGCCCTGGTGATGCAAGACCGTTTCACCAAGTGGGTGGAATGTGTCCCGCTGAAGAAGGCTACGGCAGCAGAGGTCTGCGAGATCCTGCAGGAAAAGTTGTTTTCACATTTCGGAACGCCGAAGGCCCTAATCAGCGATCAGGGGAGTCAATTTTCCAGTCACCGATTCCGGAATTTCCTGGACGCCCATCAAATATATCACGCGATGATAGCACCGTATAGCCCACAATGCAACCCAACGGAGAGGACAAATCGAGTCGTGAAGACAATGATCTCCCAGTATTGTGAGGACAACCAGAAAGAGTGGGATCAGGAGATTGCCCTGTTAACCTTCGCGTATAACACGGCCAAACATGAATCAACGGGTTTTAGTCCCGCGTTTTTGAACTACGGCAGAGAGCTGAGAGCTCCTGCGGAATTAAGAAGAGAAGTACAACCTCTGGAGGAGGTGATGCCGGAAACGGCGGTAGAACTTGATGAAAGGCTAGTCACACTAGACGCGACGAACGAGTGCGTTGAAGCTGCGAGGGACAACCTCAGGAAGTCCCATGAAAAGCAGGCCAAATATTTCAACAGGAAGCATTCCGATCGGACGTATGAAGTCGGCGATCAAGTTTGGAGAAGGGAACATCCCCTCTCGATAGGGGCTGCGAGTTTTGCAGCCAAATTAGCCCCGAAATTCTCCGGGCCTTATAGTATCTCCCAACGAATTACCAAAAATATTTATGAGTTGGAAACGTTAACCGGGGAATATTTGGGGAGGGTTCATGTGAAAGATATTAAACCTTTGTAGAATCCGTTGAGAGTTCGCTAATTGTTCGTTCCTCCTTGTACTAACCCACCTTGAAAACATGTTAATAGAATGGCACAGCGGTACGTGCAGATGGTTATGGACGGGGAGATCCTGGAACTGACAGGGTCAGACTTCTCCGACTCCGAGGAGGAGAATGTCAGCCCCAGGCCTGATCCGGTCTACAACCCGACGGTGAGGAAGAGGACGGCCCCAATGCCCCTCAGGATCCCAGCTAAAAGACCGACAGCGCGAGTCCCCTCCAGGATCATAGCGAGAAACACCGAGCTACCCATCCCCGGACCAGCACCGCGAGACCCTCTGAGGCCGATGAACTTCCCACACCGCTCGGCGGGTAAGGAGCCTTCCAGGGTTCGGTTTTTGGCCAAACCGCCGGTCCCGAAGGTTGTGGAGAAGGAAAGAAGACCTCAGCAGGACGCACCGACCACCGAGCATTTTTACCTGCCCCGGCACGCATTCAAGGTCCCCTTCATCCCCAGAGGAACCGACCCAGCGACGCTGCAACACCTGAGACCACCGGGGACGAACCTGAACGCACGGTTCTCCGTGAAGGTAGTCCACGAGGACGGGAGACCACGGTGGGTGAAGATTCCAGCAGCCAACAGGGGACAGGGGGGAAGTGACGAGTGAGGGAGTATGGCACCGTAAAGAACGGTTTAGTGTATAGTTCGTAGATAAGTAGTAATTTAAGTAAGACACTTTGAGAAAGGGGGGGGGATATGTGACGGTTTTCTAAATTATTTTTATCGGTTAATGGGGAAATGAGATTTCCCAAAATAATTTGCTCGTCACCTGTGTTCACACACTCCTTTCAAGTGAAATCCGGCTGTAAAGAAACACTGCAGCGACCCCTAAAGACACTTTGTGTAGTGCTCCTAGTGAAAAAAGACACTTCTGGACGATATCTTCGCCAGTGTTTCTTCGGTTCATGACCTCTCGACAGGTTACAAATTCTCTCCGACAACTCGAACTGCTTTCCGCAGAAGAGGGAAATCATCTTAGTACAGGCTTCCAAAAAGGATGCACTCGCCTCGAACACGCCTCAGGAAGGTCCCACGCTAACACCAAGGGGGCCCAGACGGAATCCTCGCCTCAAAGGGGGCACCTACTGATAACGAACCGTCTGAGATAATTATAGCCGAAATAGGACGTACCTGATGTCGTGAAGGATCAGGCACACCAAAGGAAGTCGAATTCAGGATGAATACCCCTCCAAAGGGGCGAAAGAACCGCGAGAAGACCCGTGTGAGGTTAGGAGATTTACGAGTAGCAGACGTTGTCTCTGAGTAGCCGCTACTGGCCGAGCCGTGCACGAACGCTCCGAGAGGGCGCCACACGCCGCGCATCGCAGCGGCTGAAGAACCGATAGAGCATATAAGCAGAAGCACGACGATTTCAAAAAATTGAACTTCACGCTTCAGCAGCTGCCGGGTGGTGAATTAACAGACCCCCAGGTCCCACTGCAAGGAACGAAGCCAAGGAAAGGAAGGAGCCAGCCGAAGGGAGCACCGCGAGGCCCCAGGTATGACTGACTCAGGACTCCATATTGCCTGATGTTCGAACCTCCTCTACATGGTCTGAAAGGTGGACTTCTTGCCTCTTTCATAGACTCGTAGAAGACGGTACACCATGCAAATGGTCCCCTACGTCGCGATTTCCGTTTTGAACTGGACCGCGTAACCGTCGGTTATTAAGAACCGGGTTGTTTTGCACGCGAAAAATGCATCGTTTCATTTTGCTTCGTGTAAATATTTTTGGTAATCGTAGGATGTAATTAATCTGTATTTTGTATTTTTGTAAATTACTTGTACCTAGTTTTTCACTTGTCTTTCACTTCAATTAAATTTATTGTCACTCGGTAAATGGGTTTTATTGAGTAAATGGCAATTATACCCGTCAACCCCGCCCTTCTCCACTGTAGCTAAGCCGGATAGCAAAAACCCTTTTATAGTACTGACGCACGCACCACGTCACTTCCTAGTGCTTGAGTAACTCATTTTCTCCTGGTCTTTTGGGGTTAGAATAGTAAAGATCACGGTGGCGCCCTTGTTGGTTTAATTTGTTTGGGAAGTGATGTACAAAGCGAGCTGAAGCCATTACAGTGTTTTATGGACCCCTGGGTAACAATGAGACAAAGTTGTGTGGGGAACACTGAGACAATGTGGGTAACAATGAGACATGCTCAGATTCTGATTTATATGTGAGTTGGCTGGCAAACAACTTGCAATATAAAGTAGACAAGTTGTCTTATAATTGTTTTGAGCCTGCTGATGTACTAGTAAAAAGTTTTTACACTTGAATCTATAGTCACCACCAGGCCCCAAAAATCATTCTACGCGTTTGAATTAGATCTCAAATGTTAACATTTTTTAACTTTGCAGGTCCTAATGAGTAAAAAATAAAAATCACTTATTTTTAAAGATATTTTGTAACAGCTTATACATCACGTCTCACTGTTCCCGACACCCTGTCTCAGTCTACCCCAGGGCATTGGGGTACAGTGAGACAGAGCCCCAATCGGGCTTTAATTTTTTAAGTAAGGTTAACAGTAGCATTATTGCTTCTTTGTACCATTATTATTAAATAGTGTCTTCAAGGAAGGCGCATGCAAAGTTTCAAACGTCTAGCGCGTTTTCTAACAAAAAAAAGTGGGGTTCAAAAAAAAGCGTCTCACTGTTACCCTCCTTCCCCTAACACTTGGAGTCTACGATCATTTTTACTGAGGGCGTGGCCAACTTGATTTATTGATTTTTCCATAATTTTGCAACCGAATCGGTCTTTTCTCATTCTGAACCCTCTAAATTACATATTTTTGATAATTTTAAGTAAATTTAGCTTTAAGCAAGATTTTCGTCAATCCTTACTTAAAAAATTCAATTTTCTCAGCAAATAATTGATGGATTCTGACAAAAGCTTCACCAATCGCTTAGATGGGTGCGATTTAGTAAGAAAAGAGGGGTCACATGTGGGGTCTACTATAATTTTTACTCCGGACATGGCCACCTTGATTTTTGATTTTCATACAATTTTCGTTTCATTTAAGGTCCAAAAATGATTTCTCCCCGGAAGCATTTTACAATGGAATAGTGAAAAGAAATTCCAAAATTGTGAGGATGAGGATATTCTGAAACGTAGATTTCGTTTATCTCACTAGTCCAAATTTTTCCACAATATTGTTTTTCTAGGTGGTTTTGCACATAAGTTTGTTTGAGTGGTTCCGGACACTTTTGACAGGTATTTATTGTGAAGGAAAAAATTTATTATGCGCGATTATTTAACAAAATCCTGGGCATATAAGAAATGTTGACTTTTTGTTCTTTGTGGTTTTTTACTGTTCCTTGTGTTTTAAAACGACCTTTTTTACTGTGTCTTACTTTGAAATGTTGTTTTTTAAAGCCCACAACCACTTTTAAATGCTGCACAAATCAGTTCTGGAAGCCCTCGTAATTAAGGTGCAATAAGACGGAGACGTAAACTTATTATTCTCCACTTAAGAATGATGGACGTTATTTAAATTACATAATACTAAAAGACCCTCAAAGTTCTGAGCAGAGGCGTTTTGACACCCTTGCCCTTAATTCTTGGAGCTTTTCAAGTTGCGAACCCTTTTAAAAGAACATCGTCATTTTTCTTTATACCATTTAATTATACCGTAAGCGTCTTAAGTTTTCGTCGTTACACACGTTTCAATTTTTAATAACTGTTTAAATTTTCACGCTTTAATGGTTCCATTCATCTTTGCGGAGAATCCTTCAGACTTTCATCCTTCTTATCGACAGCTCTTCTATGATGTTAAACTTTCTGGATGCAATTGCTGACACGTGCATTAAATATTGACGAGCACGCTCGGGCCGCCAAGAGTTTAAATGTGAATTCACTCGGGCAAGAAAAGGGGCCCAAGTCCGAGCATTTCTTCGCGTCTAAATACGCTTCATTTATTTTTATTGAATTATTTATGCATTCAATCAAAGCTGGGTCCGAACGCTCCGTAAGACATTGCTAGCATCGAGCAAATAAGAATTTCGATTTAAAACGTTATGTAACAGGGCGTAAAGCAGCCACTTATAGCCCGAGGAACGAGATTATTAATGACAGCGCAAATGTCGCAAATATTGCAACCGCAAGACATGCAGTTATTATTGTATCTCTTCTTTATTAAAGAGATTTATGCCGGTCATTATTCATCCAAATTTTTTATTTAAAATTCAGCTATGCGCAGCAGCTATGTGTCGCCGTTGAATGATGGATTGTCCTAATAAAGCATTTTCTCGTCCCCAAGACCGAAAATATTGATATCACCACAATAACTAAAATATTCACGAGCGAAATAAATCAAAACGTCGCCAGTTAATTATTGCCGAAAAGGAGTTTTGATTTTTCCTCAATTAATTCAAGAGTCGATCGGGGGAAAAGGCACACTCAACATCCGCCTGTATTCGATTGATACGGGTTTACGTAAAAGGCTGAAAGGCCCGTCGATTTAATTAAAACAGAATAAAATCTCAAAATTGCGTTCCCCATACGTCAGGCATTGTTGAAAAAAAAGGGTCGAGCAGCGTAAATAGCAATAATTATTTAAGCACATAATGAAAGTGTTTGAAGTGAAGCTGGAAGCATTCAGTCACATTCTTCTCGCATATTTTTCACGAAAGAATTTCCCTACTCATCTACTCTAATGACTTCTCCTACCTAGTGGCATGAAAAAACGAGATTTTTTGAATAAAACCATACGCGCCACGCTAGAGCCTGGAATTCCGGCTTTTAGATCTTTTAATTTACTGGAAACGAATTAAAGAAACTGTAATTTAAAAGCTTTCCAAAAAGTTTATTTTTTTAACCTTCGGGTGTATTAATTTCGTTGGGAAACGTTGCACAAACTGCCATCCGTAAACGTTTACGCTGAAATACGTCCCGTCTCATGGGATATCCCTTCTCATTTGCTATAATTTAGTATTGTTACCAACTAGCAACTAAATCCCTTGTTTCTAAACACACAGCCAAGACCATTATACTGAAATTAAATACACTTCTCTATTATGTTATATGACTTTGCGTTCATTATTTTGATTTCCATGAAAATTATATTGTTGAATACTAACAATAGTTCAGGACTTTCACTAAAAGAGCATAGAGAAATAAAGAATGCGAAACATCAGCTTTAAAATAGAAGAAGTACAAAACATAGCTTATTCATTTTTGCCATTTTTGAGGTAGGTACCAAAAGGTACCTAATAGTGTATTAAATATTAAAGGATGAAATGATACTGATTAAGCAATAGTGGGGCCCAGGGGGTTGAAAAGTTTTTTGCGACCGCAAGTGTGACCCATCTTATTTCTTCAAATTTGAAGGCGAATCGATTGGTGCAAATTTCAATCTTCTAAGACACACACTTTGAGAAAAGTAAGTTTTCGTTCATTTAAAGTTCCAAAATAGAATAAAACTAGTAAAACTTGCATTTTGTATAATCAAAGGCTCTAGTGAAACCAAATGCCAGTAATTCTCCTGATAAAAACTTTAAAACGCGAAATTCACTAGAAAGCATACATTTTGTAAAAGTTTTTTGCGACCGCAAGTGTGACCCATCTTATTTCTTCAAATTTGAAGGAGAATCGATTGGTGCAAATTTCAAACTTCTAAGACTCACACACTTTGAGACTAGTAAGTTTTCGTTCATTTAAAGTTCCAAAATAGAATAAAACTAGTAAAACTTGCATTTTGTATCATCAAAGGCTCTAGTGAAACCAAATGCCAGTAATTCTCCTAATAAAAACTTTAAAACGCAAAATTCACTAGAAAGCATACATTTTGTAAAAGTTTTTTGCGACCGCAAGTGTGACCCATCTTATTTCTTCAAATTTGAAGGCGAATCGATTGGTGCAAATTTCAATCTTCTAAGACTCACACACTTTGAGAAAAGTAAGTTTTCGTTCATTTAAAGTTCCAAAATAGAATAAAACTAGTAAAACTTGCATTTTGTATAATCAAAGGCTCTAGTGAAACCAAATGCCAGTAATTCTCCTGATAAAAACTTTAAAACGCGAAATTCACTAGAAGGCATACATTTTGTAAAAGTTTTTTGCGACCGCAAGTGTGACCCATCGTATTTCTTCAAATTTGAAGGAGAATCGATTGGTGCAAATTTCAAACTTCTAAGACTCACACACTTTGAGAAAAGTAAGTTTTCGTTCATTTAAAGTTCCAAAATAGAATAAAACTAGTAAAACTTGCATTTTGTATAATCAAAGGCTCTAGTGAAACCAAATGCCAGTAATTCTCCTGATAAAAACTTTAAAACGCGAAATTCACTAGAAAGCATACATTTTGTAAAAGTTTTTTGCGACCGCAAGTGTGACCCATCTTATTTCTTCAAATTTGAAGGAGAATCGATTGGTGCAAATTTCAATCTTCTAAGACTCACACACTTTGAGAAAAGTAAGTTTTCGTTCATTTAAAGTCCCAAAATAGAATAAAACTAGTAAAACTTGCATTTTGTATAATCAAAGGCTCTAGTGAAACCAAATGCCAGTAATTCTCCTGATAAAAACTTTAAAACGCAAAATTCACTAGAAAGCATACATTTTGTAAAAGTTTTTTGCGACCGCAAGTGTGACCCATCTTATTTCTTCAAATTTGAAGGCGAATCGATTGGTGCAAATTTCAATCTTCTAAGACACACACTTTGAGAAAAGTAAGTTTTCGTTCATTTAAAGTTCCAAAATAGAATAAAACTAGTAAAACTTGCATTTTGTATCATCAAAGGCTCTAGTGAAACCAAATGCCAGTAATTCTCCTAATAAAAACTTTAAAACGCAAAATTCACTAGAAAGCATACATTTTGTAAAAGTTTTTTGCGACCGCAAGTGTGACCCATCTTATTTCTTCAAATTTGAAGGCGAATCGATTGGTGCAAATTTCAATCTTCTAAGACTCACACACTTTGAGAAAAGTAAGTTTTCGTTCATTTAAAGTTCCAAAATAGAATAAAACTAGTAAAACTTGCATTTTGTATCATCAAAGGCTCTAGTGAAACCAAATGCCAGTAATTCTCCTAATAAAAACTTTAAAACGCAAAATTCACTAGAAAGCATACATTTTGTAAAAGTTTTTTGCGACCGCAAGTGTGACCCATCTTATTTCTTCAAATTTGAAGGCGAATCGATTGGTGCAAATTTCAATCTTCTAAGACTCACACACTTTGAGAAAAGTAAGTTTTCGTTCATTTAAAGTTCCAAAATAGAATAAAACTAGTAAAACTTGCATTTTGTATAATCAAAGGCTCTAGTGAAACCAAATGCCAGTAATTCTCCTGATAAAAACTTTAAAACGCGAAATTCACTAGAAAGCATACATTTTGTAAAAGTTTTTTGCGACCGCAAGTGTGACCCATCTTATTTCTTCAAATTTGAAGGAGAATCGATTGGTGCAAATTTCAAACTTCTAAGACTCACACACTTTGAGAAAAGTAAGTTTTCGTTCATTTAAAGTCCCAAAATAGAATAAAACTAGTAAAACTTGCATTTTGTATAATCAAAGGCTCTAGTGAAACCAAATGCCAGTAATTCTCCTGATAAAAACTTTAAAACGCGAAATTCACTAGAAGGCATACATTTTGTAAAAGTTTTTTGCGACCGCAAGTGTGACCCATCGTATTTCTTCAAATTTGAAGGAGAATCGATTGGTGCAAATTTCAAACTTCTAAGACTCACACACTTTGAGAAAAGTAAGTTTTCGTTCATTTAAAGTTCCAAAATAGAATAAAACTAGTAAAACTTGCATTTTGTATAATCAAAGGCTCTAGTGAAACCAAATGCCAGTAATTCTCCTGATAAAAACTTTAAAACGCGAAATTCACTAGAAAGCATATATTTTCTAAAAGTTTTTTGCGATCGCAAGTGTGACCTATCCTATTTCCTCAAATTTAAAGGAGAATCGATCGGGGCAAATTTCAAACTTCTAGGGCTCAGACACTTCGAGGAAACTAGCTTTTCTTTAATTTAATGTTCCAAAATAGAACAAAACTAATAAATATTGGCAAGTTTTAATCAAAATTGCATTTTGTATTATCAAAGGCTCTAGTAAAACCAATTGCAATTTTTCTGATAAAAACTTTAAAACGCGAAATTCACTAGAAAGCATAGGTACATTTAGTAAAAGTTTTTTGCGACCGCAAGTATGACCCATCTTATTTCCCCAAATTTGAGGGAATATCGATCTGTGCAAATTTTAAACTTCTAGGGCTCGAAACACTTTGAGAAAAGTCATTTCTATGACACCAAGTTTGAGCGGCTTACAATAGTTATTTATGATATAAGTGTTAAAAGTGGTATTTTATTTTATGAGAAGGGAAGTTTGGGACACGACGCGCAGCAAAAATTTTCTTATTATTAGTTGAAAACGTCGTATGAATTTGATTCGCCTCGCTCCGCTCGGCGTTTAAACTTTCATATTCCGTCACATAATGTCGTACTTAAACTTTTAACAAAATAAATATCTATTATTTTCAAATGACTGTATTGACAAGTAATCGTCATTTCTGACACAATTTTCAGCGGCGTTTAAATAAATGTCAAATTTCCGAGAGAAGTTTAAAACGTTGTTGCATTTTGCATTCCTTATTATGGCGAATTGACAAGCAACAGAGACACTAGAAGAAAATTTTGTATTTTATTATGAAACTTCCATACTCCGTTACATAATATCCCACTTATAGGTACTTCGAATAAAATAAATATCTGTGAATAAAAATTCTTTATTTTATATCAGATGTTAAACTGTACTTTTTCACCTCAAAATGTTTTGCTAAAGTAATGCTTTAACAGTAAGTCATCATAATCAGTAATAATAAAACAGTTTAACAGCAAGGCTAGGTAATAGTATATTATTCAATGAGTGTGTAATGAATCTTATTGCTCCCGAGGATAACGTATAGTAGATCGAATATATTAGAACATGCAACAACTAAAATATGTAGTGGTCATCAACAATCATAATTAAACTAATTGTTTATTGAAATAGAGTGGGAGACGAACTCAAAATTTAGCCTACCAAGAAAAATTTATATTTAACATAATTTATCATATGCTTTACCGACATATTTATTGTCATATGTGACAGGTAGGTAATTTAGCAGACGTCCTAGCAAACTAGCAAACTACTTAATTTGCAAATAAATAATAAAGAAGTGTAAAAAAAGCGTCATTTAATCCCTCTCGTGCTCATTGGCTTCGCTCGGGAATAAATAATTCACTTCAGTTCTTTAATATACAATAAGTATACTATTTATATAAAACCATAGAGCAAGAGGGCAGCGATTATTCTCCAATTCGCTTTCTTGACTGCATTATTTACAAAAAACCTGAAAGAATTACTTTTTTATAACAGCACGAAATTAAAACGGAACACGCGAATAGTTATTCTACCTTCATCCACATTTTTCTTTCTTTCCCCTTGTAACTCTGAAAAAATATAAGGTTACAACGTATAAGAAATGCGTCACTACTTTCCGGAATAAGATTTACAAGCAGATTGTAACAGAATTTTAGTTCTTTCATCACCACCATATAATTTATATGTCTAGACTGACGTCTGGCGCTGATTCAAGCTATGACAAGTGGTCAATATTCATGAAGCTCGAAATCTAATTAATTATTAATATGAAAAGCTGTCGTGATGCATATTCAGCTAATCCTGAACGCCGGCGGCTTGACCTGATGTAACCTTACTTGAGGGTTAATGGCGTTCTTATACGTATCGAGTGAATCTGAATTGATAAATTTTATTATATAAACTCAGACACGTGGACGAATTCTAAGTGGGTGTCGTCGAGACTTGAATTAAATTAGCCATAAAGATCCGATGGATTGGATTAAAGTAAGCTAATCATAAACTCGTCGAATATCGGAAATTCATAACGACTTTTAGTGAAATTCCACACGAAGCTTCATAAAAACGTTGCGCGCAATTATTATTTTGAAGCTTAAAATTAAAAAATACGCCGTTCAAAGAAAATTTCGTCTCCGATACCTTCACTCAAGCACAAATTACTCACAATCTATTGTCACGTCATCACCTTGAATATTACATTATCCGGAAACTTCTAAGCCTGTTGTTTTCACGATAATGGTTCCCGAAATAACTAAGCACACGGATATGTGTTTGCCGACCAGATTAAAATACCCCCAAGTTTAATCTAGACTGAAAGTTTCAATGTTCGAGAAATACCCGTATTTCATGCTTCGATATTTCAGTTTTTCTCGTTATGTGAAGTTGCAAAAATGATTAGGGTTCGGCTTAATTTTATGTGAATTTATTACAAGCTTCATGATGAATACAAAGAGGATTATATTTAATAAAGAATGGTAATAATGATTCGTCTTGGTTGTGCTTTATAAATATTAACAAAAGCCGTAATCAAGGTTTTTCGCTAGTGAAATACAAGAAATTTATTGTTCCGTTGATTTAGCTCGGGGATATTGGCAAATCGCTAATTATGTCTCTTTCCAGGGAACGTGTTTGTGATAGCAGCCATCCTGCTCGAAAGGAACTTACAAAATGTCGCCAACTATTTAATTTTGTCCCTGGCCGTGGCAGACCTGCTTGTGGCTTGCCTGGTGATGCCCCTTGGGGCCGTCTACGAAGTTAGCCAAGAGTGGACTTTAGGTCCGGAGCTCTGTGATATGTGGACATCGAGTGACGTGCTATGCTGTACGGCTTCAATTCTGCACCTTGTGGCTATCGCACTAGACAGGTAAGGCTTTATATTCCACGGGTCGGTGATTTTTATCGAAAGTTGCCCATCGAAGACGATTAATTAATAAAACAACCGAAAACTCATTAAGACCGAAATCCAGACGGGAATTATTCCGGATCGAAACAAATGTCACAATAGTAAATTCACCACATTCCATTCGGTTTCTGATTTGCGTGACAATTTCAACTGACGATCGTAACCTGATTTTAGGAAAGTTGTAAAATTATTATCTGCATAGTTGCAGGCTTGCATGAATAAATGATGAGCCCATGTTGTGCGACTTTGTTACAAGGAAAACAAGGTTTATGAATTTTTAAATTTCATTTGAGACAAATTGAATTTGCCTCACACGAGGATAATGCACGTTTTTCTAAATGAGCATGTCTTGGGGTAAATGCCGCCGGAATGTCGAGTAACATTTGCGCCACGAGATGTTAATATTATCATAGCGAGCGTTAATGCAACCCGGTTTCAAAGGCAAGGACGAGCGCTTCTCGAGGAACGTGCAGAACAACCAACTTCGTTAATGACGAAATGGTAAAGTAATTACATTGTTTGGTGTTAATGAAGACGAGGAAAAAATTTTGCGTGAAAATTATATCAACTCCTTTGGTTCGCGTTTAAGGATTTTGGAAGCAAGATAGTCGCAGATATTTGTAATATTAACATCCTTTACACTGAAATATTAGAATAGCTCTGTCCGAAGCACCTAGTCTAATTTTAACTCTACAATAGGACAATCACATTTGAATTTAAACCTGGACTAAGCTTTAACAACTACGATAGATGGGCCACAAATAGGCTCTAATATACTGAAAGGAAATGAAACGTTTTTCCTCACAACTAAAATCATTGCCACAACTATTTCGAATTGCTGTCAATAAAAGCTATCCGAGAGCTAATTTTTCAAACTATTTTTGTGGGTATTCATATTAAACTCAAAATTCGCAATAAAGCAGCGCTGGAATTTTTCGATCTTTGCGTAAGACGAAAGTTTCGTTCCCCAATACTATACCTATGGGAAAACGAAGAACATGCCTTTTCCGTTTTTTGAGAATATTTCTAAAACGAAACAACGTAAGCAATCAACAAGGTATACTCATCGTTTTTAAACAGCAATAAATTCTCTACAGAAGTGGTCTCAACAACTAAACCCCTCAAATCGGTCATTTGATCTGTAGGAGCCAATAAAACTTGCCATATGGCGTCAAATTTCACTGATTTAACAATTCATTTTCAGCCATTTGTATAGTAGCAATAACAATTTGAAAAAAAGAATACTTTCATGAATTAATTACATTTCACACGTTTTAACCTCCCCAACTGATAACAATTTAAAAAAAAATGCAGCAGAGAAGCGGCTGGAACCTCCCCATCGCGTGGATCTTTGTATTCTGTGTAGATAGTAGTCAATTCGACACAATTTTTTTTATGCTTATTGTCTGTGACTAATTTCGTAATTTTCTGACAAATACCGACATCACCCATCACATTTGACAATATGTTCCTTTTAAGGTTAACAGTTTGCCACCCTTTTGACAATAACTGATACTTTATGTCATTCACTGTCAGCATGCTCCCTTTTAATGAAAAATATTTTTTTCTCTATTTTCCACTGAAATGGCAGAAACTGTGAATACATTTTTAGAACGAGAATTTGATCGTCTTTCTAATGGCGACATAAAAAGGGAGACCTTTGTATTTAAAATTTAAAGTTGATATGCCTAAATGGCACTTCCCGTGGACCAATTGCCTCCAAAAGCCTTTCAGGTCTTCAACGGGTCACCCAATCTCCATGTACCAAATTTCAGCCAAATCGATTCGCTAATTTGGGCTATAATGTATTTTTAGTGTTATTATGAAATTTCGATTTTTTGACCCAAAGAGCACTAAATGCGAACGAATTTTGTCTTACTTAAAACCAGAATTTGAAGACCTTTCTGATGGTGAGAATAAATCTTTCAAAAACTTGTTTTGGATGGTTAAATGAGTGAATAATTTTAAAGTTACAAATTGGTGTGCCAAAACGGCAGTTTCCGTGGGCCGATTGAATCCAAAATTTGTTCAGCTCTTCGACGTGTAATACAATCCCCGTGTGCAAAATTTCAGCCAAATCGGTTCAGGGGCTTGGGCTGTACCGCGATTTTAAAGTCGGATAAAAATCTTTTTTTTTTGAATTTTTGATCAAAAGGGCACTAAGAATGAATACATTTTTAGAAGCAGAATTTGAAGGCCTTTTCTATCGTGAGGTGAAAAATGGGGGTTTGTATTTGAAATTTAAAAGTTGATGTGCCAAAATGGCATTTCTAGTTGAACGATTGGCTCCAAAAGCTTTTCAGATCTAAGTTGGGTTATCACATGCACACGTACCAAATTTCAGCCAAATCGGTCTAGTAGTTTTGGCTGTGGCGTGTTTGCAAACGTACGTACGTACGTACGTACGCACATACACACAGACACATTTTAAAAACCACTTTTTTGGGCTCCTGAGACCTCAAAACGTATAGAACCGGTCTTATCTCGAATTCGAAAATTTTAGTGATTGCAGTAACCTCCCTTTTTTTTTTAAATGGTGAAGTGGAGTGGGGAGGTTAAAAAATGGGAGGTTACTGCAATCACTAAAGTTTTCGAATTCGAGATGAGACCGGATCTATGCGTTTTGAGGTCTCAGGAACCCAAAAAAGTGGTTTTAACCTCCCCACTCCACTTCACCATTTAAAAAAAAGGGAGGTTACTGCAATCACTAAAATTTTCGAATTCGAGATAAGACCGGATCTATACGTTTTGAGGTCTCAGGAACCCAAAAAAGTGGTTTTTAAAATGTGTCTGTATGTATGTACGTACGTACGTTCGTAAACACGCCACAGCCCAAACTACTCGACCGATTTGGCTGAAATTTGGTACGTGTGCATGTGATAACCCAACTTAGATCTGAAAAGCTTTTGGAGCCAATCGTGCAACCAGAAGTGTCATTTTGGCACATCAACTTTTAAATTTTAAATATAAACCCCCATTTTTAACGTCACCATAAGAAAGACCTTCAAATTCTGCGTCTAAAAATGTATTCATTCTTAGTGCCCTTTTGACCAAAAATTAAAAAAAAAATGATGTTTATCGGACTTTCAAATCGCGGTACAGCCCAAGCCCCTCAACCGATTGGTCTGAAATTTTGCACACGTCGAAGAGTTGAACAAATATTGGGTTCAATCGGCCCACGGAAAGTGCCGTTTTGGCACACCAATTTCGAAACTTAAAATTATTCTCTCATTCACCCATCAAAAACAACTTTTTGAAAGATTTATTGTTATCATTAGAAAGGTTTTCAAATACTGGTTTTAATTGAGATAAAATTTATTCGCATTTAGTACCCTTTGGGTAGAAAAATCGAAATTTTGTAATAACACTGAAACCACGTTATAGCCCAAACTACTGGATCGATTTCTCCGAAATTTGGTACATGGAGGTTAGGTAACCCATTGAAGAGCTGAAGGGCTTTTGGGAGCAATTGGTCCACGGGAAGTGCCATTTAGGCATATCAACTTTAAAATCTTAAACACAAGTCACGGAAATCAAAGACCCATGCGATGGGGAGGTTCCAGCCGCTTCTCTGCTGCCTTTTTTTAAAAATGTGTCTGTGTGTATGTTCGTACGTTTGTAAACACGCCACAGCCAAAACTACTAGACCAATTTGGCTGAAATTTGGTACGTGAGCATCTAATAACCTAACTTAGATCTGAAAAGCTTTTGGAGCCAATCGTGCAACCGGAAATGCCCTTTTGGCACATCAACTTTTAAATTTTAAAAGCAAACCCCTATTTTTCACGTCACCATAAGAAAGGCCTTCAAATTCTGCTTCTAGAAATGTATGCACTCTTAGTGCCTTTTTGACAAAAATTGAAATATTCGGGATTGTTAACCTACTTTAAAAACACGATGCAGCCGAAACCTCTGGACCGATTTGGCTGAAATCTTGTACATGGAGACTGTATTATACGTCGAAGAGCTAAAAAATGTTTGGAGGCGATCGACCCATGGAAAGTGCCGTTTTGGCACATCAATTTTCAATTTTAAATATACTCTCATTTTACCATCCCAAAGAAATTTTTTTAAAATTTATTGTCAGCATCAGGAAGGTCTTCAAATACTTGTTCTACATAAGATACAATTCATTCGCATTTACTGCCCTTTGGGTAAAAAAAAATTGAATTTTGTAATAACTAAAACCACATTATAGCCCAAACTACTGGATCGATTTGACTGAGATTTGGTACATGGAGTGACCCGTGGTGACCCGTTAAAGACTTGAAAGCCTTTTGGAAGCAATTGGTAAACGGGAAGTGCCATTTGAGCATATCAACATAAAATTCTAAATACAAGGCCTCCTTTTTTATGTCGCCATTAGAAAGACGATCAATTTCTGGTTCTATAAAAGTATTCGCAGTTTCTGCCATTTCAGTGGAAAATAGAGAAAAAATTCTTTCTCATTAAAAGGGTTATTAACCTTAAAAAGAACATATGTTGTCAAACGTTATGGGTGATGACGGTATTTGTCGAAAAGAATAACAAATTTTCTGTTGAACTGACTGATATCTATACACAGAATATAAAGATCCATACGATGGGGAGGTTCCAGCCGCTTCTCTGCTGCATTTTTTTTGTTTAACTTGCAGATACGTGAACAGGAAAAAAAATAACTTCCATTACAAATTTAATTTAATTATTAATTATGAAAGCAACAAAAATGTCTCTTGTACTTTTTTTCATACATCCAACCTAAACTTTGTTATCGAAGGGCGAATTTATTACAATAATTGCTGGCGCTTCGCAAAAAAAATTACAACTAAGGAGGTTGAACCTCGGTTTAGCGTTCGTTGTAGAAATTCAAGAGTCCCTTTTATTGTAAGTTTCGTAGAATGAACTTGAATGAAGTCTCAAAAAATTTATAGTTTCTCCGTTTCTAGAATCTGTAAAATAAACAATAACCCTTTGAAATATTAACTGCTTCATGAAAAACGTTGGCAATATTAGTAAATTTTAATAGAATCTCATTAAGTAAGGTATGGTCTGTCCGGGATCCACACGACCAAGATTCACCCAATTTCCATGGCGACTCATTGTTGACAACAATGATTCGCCATGGAAATAGTTTTTCTTTGTTTGGACTCTAAAAATAAATAAACAATAGTATATTATTTTAAAGCGAAAAAATTTCTAACCCATTGTATAATGAGTCAATTCTGCAACACCCGTGGAGAAAGAATTTTTTCTAATACTAGCATTCTATGGTGCCCTTAAATTAGCTTCTTATGTTTGCTAGAAAACGTCATTTTAAAAGCGCCACGCCCATGACAACGTGTTTTAAGGCTAATAAATCAAGAATTTTTGACATTTTGACTTTAAAAGATTAGCAAAATGGTTAGTATTAGAAAAAATCATGAAGACAACACGTGTTTTATAGTTTAAAAATCTCGGCGTATTATATTTTCGCTCCTAACGTCGCTCAAATATAAACTACAGCCTCGATTTTTAAACTGCCTATAATAATAATAATAATAATAATAATAGTTTATTCCAACAGACAAAATTGTCTATGATGGATACAAATTCCAAAAATTAATACCAAAATACATAAATATAATAATTATAATATAATAATTATTGTACAATAAGAAAAATAACAAAAAAAGATAAATTAATTAAATAAATAAATCACGCAGCGTCGTAGTGGGACAGTAGCTTCTGTTTTATATTGTTGTTTTTAAAATTTGAATGAAATATATCAATATTTAAATTACTAGGTAAGCAATTATATAACTTAAAACAGGTTGTGAGAGGACAATTATAATGATGGAATGTGCGAGGTATATTGTAATGGAAGGTTATGGCATTTCTCGTATTACATCTAGGAACTAAAAGATTTATCTGATTTAGTAATGTCGAGACACTAATTTGTCCATTTAAGATTTTTTGCAGAAAAGATAGACAGGCCACACATCGTCTAGCTTTTAACGAATTTTCTTGTACAATGTGCAATAAAGCATTCTGATTGCACTGTCTGACAGGATATTGCCCAAACATTTTAAAATACACAAATTTACAAAATTTTCGCAACACATTTTCTATCATTTGCACATACACATCATACATAGGGTTCCAAATTGCACTGGCATACTCTAGTTTACTTCTGACCAAGGAGTTAAAAAGCATTTTGATACACTCAATACTGGTAAAATCAGAACTATTTCTAATAATGTATCCAAGCATTTTCATGGCACTTTTACATATATTCTCAATGTGAGGTACAAATGACAGTCTTGAGTCCATTGTAACCCCTAAGTCTCGAAATTCAGTACAAGGGCTTAACACTAAACCATTAATATTATACTGATAATCAATACTGAACATTTTTCTTGTAAATGACATCTTTTTACACTTGTCGATATTTAGGTTTAACATATTACTTTTACACCACACAAACAATCTATCGATGTCTTCCTGCAATTCAAGACAGTTTTCGTACGATTCAACTACAGTTCCTACTTTAAGGTCATCTGCATAAATAAATGTCTTACAGTTGATGAAACAGTCAGTAACATCATTAAAAAAGAGGATAAAAAGGAGCGGGCCCAAGTTCGAGCCCTGCACTACACCGATGTTATATAACACTTGTTGTCTTAATAGCTATAAAAAAGTCTGAGTTAAATTGTAAGTTACGCAAATTAACGCCTTAATTTACATAATTTATTGTGATATACAAAATTACCTCGTGATACCATTACATTTTACCTGCGATAATTTATAAGTTAAACCACGAAAATGATGGAAAATCGATGGGGATTTCTAGCTCACTGGTAATTTGTGCAGAGTGCTTCAAGAAAATTAATAAAAAATTAAAGAATTGACCGACTTTAATTCTGAAAGTCATTTTGGAAGTGGAAAAGAACATCAATCATTTACGAACGTCTTTGTCATACGTCAAATTGTAGCCCCACCCCGTTGGCCTAAATTATGTTGTTAAATTAGACGATCTTAAGGAGAACGCTCAACATTCAGCTACGTCGAGTATAAAATTGAAAAACATCGTACAAGAACTAAAGAAGACACAAAAAACAAGACTGTCCGGTTTTTATGGGCCACGTTTTAGATTTTCTTTTTTTTAACATTTCAACAGAATCTCTTTAAATTCAATAAAATGAAGACGAACCAAACGTTGGAACGGAGTTTTGGTACTGCCCACACAGGTTTTATGGAAAAATGGTTTTCGTGAAATAGTCTAAATTTTTTATATATTTTTCATGATACTGCACCTCGACTACTCACTTTCGGCTCCGCCGAAAACTTGCGTTTATCTTTAAATGACCAGAATTTGAGAAACTATTTTAAATTTAAAAATAACCTCGAAAATAACTTTGCCTGACAGGCCTGAGGCGTTGCTTTTCTCGCAGTGCAAAACCTATATTTAGCGACTACTAACTTTCGGCTCCGCCAAAAGCTCGCGCTGAATTTTATTAAACGAGAAAAATATTTAAAATCAAAAATCTTTAATGGTTCGTATATCATGAGAATCAGATAGGTAGTGTTCTTTGTTAGTTCATTTAAACACAAAATAAAATTAAAAATTGTCTTCCGCAAGCTGTTTAGTTTCCATTTGTAAGGGTGGAAATTTATAAGAACTACATTTAACAATTACGATTTTTTACCACAAATGGTTGAAAGCGAATTGTAAGAGTCATTGTAAAATCAGTGAAATACAACGTTTTTATAAAATAAAACAAGCAAAGTATTCTGGTAGCTGATTTCCTTTGAATTTTTTTGAAATTCTTGAGAATTCGTAGGTACCTTCTGCATGAAAAGCAAGATTTCCCTGTTGATTCAATAAGCATTGCAGCTTGCACCTCTTGGCGTTCCGAACAACTCAATCACCTTTGCCGATGCAAATAAGGCTCAACTTGTTCCTGTGAATAAAAATCACGTGCTGGAAATCTGTATTTGTCAATCCCATTTACTGATACTTAAATAAATCGGTGAGACCGTTGAGATAAGCAAAATGCTTTCAATCTGTTGAAGGAAGTTCCATTTCAGTGATTCCTTTTGTGTCCCGATTTATCAGCATATTTTACACAATGTACGCTAAGTTAAATTGTAGGGATTTCGTACATGAATATTCTGCTAAAGCCTTCAGACATATTAATGTTTTGTAAACAACGATAAAAAAACAGTTGGTCCACATATTAAACCGTAACATTTAGAAACTGTTCATGATTTATGAACATTAACTGCATTTGAATTGATTTACGGGCATAACTTGGACGTAGGTATTTAGGAAACTCGTGTGTATGGCATATTTCTTAAAAACAATTTAATCCTATAAGTGGCAGCTTGAAAGCTCTTCACTACACGCGATATTGTTTGCACAAGCTACCTATAACGGTAATTTGTCGACTAATAGAAATAAAAGTTACGTTAAGAAAATATATCAGAACACGAATCATTTCCTGATTATATCCACTTGGCAAAACTCCAATTTCAACTTGACATAGAATCACAGAAATGCAAATGCTCTCAAACTTTTAACTAGCCCATTTGTATTTTATTGTAATTTCGGTAGTGCTGTAAAACGGTATTAAACGGACATGGAAATCGATACCGTTACACCAAAAATTTCGGACATAAATGCTATCGGCGCCTCCACCATTTCCATTGTTTTGTTATGTCTCGCAGCAGAGACGGGTTTTATTGCTGCAAAAAGTTGATGTTTAAAAGGTGATCAAGTGTAATTTGCAAACAGCCCGAGAGCCTTTGTTTGTTATCTTTTCGTGGAATTGGGACCGTCACATATGGCGAGCTTTGTATAGTAGTGGAGATTCGCTGTAGGAAATGTCGGACGTAATGGAAATGAACTTTTTTGTCGGAATTGTTGGCAAGAATTTTATTTTAAATATATCCGGAAGGGTAAAAGGTGACAGGCTTCAATTCTGATATTTTTACTGAGATACTGAGGTCGCTTATAGACAAGTCCACTTTTTAATATTACGAGTAAATCGGATAACATTTTGTTAACAAGTGTTTTCAGACTAATGGAATCCCGCTGAATATGAAAATCCTTGTTAACAATTCGAAATCTCAACCGGAAGTCCGGCATTCAAGATGGCGCTCAAAGCTGATCGTTCTTTCAGCTAGAACATAAAAATTACGCAATTCTCGACAAAAATTGTAGCCTCTTTCATTTTCTACAAAAAAGGCCAAATTAATTTTTTCCTAGAATCGACGGTTCTCTTGGATTGGAACGCGACGATAAGTGGATGCCCGATGCGTATGACAGCCATTATTCACGAAGACGACGGACGTTTGTGCCCACGAGGCTTGCCGAGTGACGTAAGTCATCCGAGTGAATAATGGCTATCATAATCGCTCATATAATAATACACTAATTTTCTACTTCTATTGAATATTGGGATTACTATAGCTTGTTTGCAAATAATAATGGTACTCATAATTCCCGACAGATCAAAAATCCACAATTCACTCTTGTTTTGGGCAATTAAATTTCAAATGGCCCTCATCACTACTTCTGCAGCAGACATTTGACACGAGTTGACCGAATTTTCAAAATGACAAGTGTTCTAATCAAGAAAAATAAGTTGCAAATATTTTATTTGGAGTAGAAAAAGCATAAGGCAAATTTTCTCGATTTTGTGGTTTAAACCACAAATGCTTAGCTGTTATTAGTTCATTTACCAAATTTCCTAGAAAGTTGTTTGACAAAATAGTCAAACTACTGTCAGGTTCAGACCCTCCTCCGTTTGTCGGTTCGAAACAGGCAGAATTATGACGTTGTCGTTACGCAATAGTCTCGATCATGGATGAAAACACCAATCAGAGTTAAGTATTTGTGGTTCAAACTATAAAATGGCGAAAATTTACCTATATTACACTTACAGAATGTTATTAATTATATATCCACTGGCAATGTGAAAATGCTCATATATGGAGTAATTGAGTCAACAATACTTACCCGAACCTGAGGTACTTCATTTTTGTTTTTTAGCGCGTGCAACGCTACCTTTGGATGCCTTTCTGAGTAACTTCCGGTCCGGATTTTGAAGTAAAAAAGGGATTTTCAGATTCTGCGGAGTTCAATTTATGTAACAGCACCTATTTTCAAACCATTATATCCGATTTGCTTCTTACAAAATGCAAAAGAAAAAAATTCTTATGTGATCTTCGATCGATCCTAGGAAAAATTCGACTTTTTTGTAGAGAATTTTGTGGTGTCCGGTAAATTCGTCGCCAGCAATTCGTTGCCGACAATTCGTCGCCAGCAATTCGTCGCCCCAGCAATTCGTCGCCTCAACAATTCATCGCCACAACAATTCGTCGCCAGCAATTGGTCGCCGACTTAATTCGTCGCCACAGCAATTCGTCGCCGCAACAATTCATCGCCAAGGAAAAAAATGCCGCGTGAGATTTTATAAATTTTATTCTTACAACGTTGAGATTCCATGCAAATAATCAATAATCTCATGGTACGATTTTGCGACATTTGTAGTGACGTCCAGCGAATCCCGATATTTTATTCTTGGTCTGACTATGCCCTCTATCCTGAGCTAGTTTTACATATACAGAGTGTCCCAGATTTATTGTGACGGGCAATATCTCCATCGTGACCAGAAGTTAAATTCTGAATTTTGGCATGAGCACCCATATTTCGACGTCCGGCGGATCTTTTCAGAGAATACACTCATACCTATGTATGTACTTCAGGCAGTCAAAAGTTGGTTTGATGCTGAAACTGATATTGGGTTACCTACATAAAGTGCATAGAAAGGCAAAATTAAATTTTATAAGCAAATAAATTCCGTTTTGGCTTTCTGCTTACGAGCCCCCGTGTGCTGTTAGGTCAACCGGATTAGTAAAAGTAAACATTCCTCTTCATTTTAGTAGCGTACAAACTAATTACGATAATTACGATTATTTGCGAGGAATCGCCCACAATGTAAGATATTAAATAAATTATGGAATGGCGATGAATTGTTGCGGCGACGAATTGCTGTGGCGACGAATTAAGTCGGCGACGAATTGCTGGCGACGAATAGTTGTGGCGATGAAGCTGGCGATGAATTGTCGAGGCGACGAATTGCTGGGGCGACGAATTGCTGGCGACGAATTGTCGGCGACGAATTGCTGGCGACGAATTGCTGGCGACGAATTTTCCTAATTTGTATATGTACAACAGCTTTTTCGCACAAAAAACGATTATCGAGAAAGCGCAAGAATCCCGTCTAAACCCAGTGCAATTTAATTAATTTAATGATAGAATAGATGTGGGTTTGTACAAAAATTTAATGATTTTAATTATAGAATAAGGAATTAAAACCTTTGTTACATGTAATAAATACTTCATTAGAAACAGGTACAATGCCAGAAAAATTAAAAGTAGCGACAATAATACCTATTAGGAAAATAATAAATACGAAAAAGGCAGAAGAATTTAGACCAGTAAATACACCATACACAATTGCAAAAATCTGGGAAAAAATATCTATAGGCAAGTTTTAGAATTAATAATGAATGATATACTTACAAAATACCAGTCTGGCTTTAGACAAAATCATAATTGGGAGTCGGCTTTTCAGTTTTTGGTAAGTAGAGGAATGGAAGACAATTTTGGGCAAGGGTTTAACACGCACAATTTATCTTGATTTTAAGAGGGCATTCGAAACTATTGACAGAAAACTTTTGATAAATAAATAAAATAAAATTGAAGTCCTACGGATTAAACGGAATTGTGTTACGATGGATGCATAGTTTTTTAACAAATAGGAAACAAAATGTTAAATACAGGGTGTTCCTATATTCATAGTCCTAACTTCGGGACGTTATTTCTTACATCATTCTAGGAAGAAAAGTTTCTATGGACATATGTCCGGAAATGCTTTATAAGAGAGCTGCGCCCCTTTAAAGAGGTACCTACTCAAAAAATCAGTTTTCTGAAAACTCGAAAAATATGAAAAATAGGATTTTGAAATTCAGAGCATTGGTTAGTGCTATAAACAGCTTTCTCTTCAATTTATTTCAGATTTTTAATAACATCAGAGGTGTACGTTCTTGGGGGGTCTTACATCTTGTTTACATTTTTCTCACCAAATAATAATAAAATCTTAATCGATGGTCGATTTTACCCAAAAAAGAGGCTGAATGTCGCTAAAACGCACCCTTTTCGATTAAAGTGACTTTGATTGGCTTAGAGCGAGAAAATTTCTGTTGTAAAATTTATTTTATCTACCTAATTAGTTAAAATAAGCTCAGAATATGATATCTTACATCATTTTAGAAAGAAAAGTTCTTATGGACAAGTGGCGATAAATAATTCCTAAGGAATAATATGTTTTCCGAGACTCCATTCGAAGGACCATAGCTCTTTAGGAAACATTTTCTGTCGTATCTTAAATATGAACTTTTCTTCCTAAACTGATGTAAGGAATCATCCTTCATCTTTATTTTCACTAATTAGGTACATAAAACCAAGTGCTAGTCACAAATTTTCGCCCCCTAAACCAACTGGAATCATTTTAATTCGAAAATAATGCGCGGTAGCTACATTCAACAAGAGCACCTTTTTTATGTGCAATGGACCAGAGATTACGAATTTATTATTATTTCGCAAAAAAAGGCCCACAACAAAAGAAAATGTAAAAGAATATGTAAGACCCCCCAAGAATGCACACCTTTGATGTTATTAAAAATTTGAAAAAAATTGAAAAGAAAGCTCTTTATAGCACTAACCATTGCTCTCAATTTCAAAATCCTATTGTTCATATTTTTCGAGAAATTTTCAGAAAACTGATTTTTTGAGTACCCCTTTAAAGGGGCGCAGCTCCCTTATAAAGCATTTCCGGACATATGTCCATAGAAGCTTTTCTTCCTAGAATTATGTAAGGAATAACGCCCCGGAGTTATGAATATAACAACATATCAGAGACAAGGGGTATTAATTACGGTGTTCCCCAAGGTAGCATTCTTGAGCCCTTGTTATTTATTTTGTATATAAATTACATAAAGAGTGCAATAACGTATGTGGATAAGGACTTTAAGTTTAATGAACATACGGAATACCTATCACTGTCCTCGAGAAAAACTATTGCTAGTGCTATTATAAGCCCGCACTTTCATTTTGCTGGTTCGGTGATTTATTTGGCCAACAGCGCAGAAATTACTCCAAAATAGAGTATGAGAATTATTCTTAAATGTGATAAATATACAAAAATAAATGTAATGTTAGATAAACTAGGATGGTAAGAAGTTAAATACATAGTTAGATTAAGAGCGCAAATTTTTGTCCATTTAAGTGAAAGGGTATAACAAAATAGGTCTTTGGATTGTAATGCAAACTGCAAATAGTTTAGATCGAAAGAAAGCAAAATTAAATTGTAATGGTATTTTATAGCACCAGTTATGCTAAATAAACCTATACTATTATAACTATTCACAATAAAAACTTTAAATTATTGAGCTTTGTATATTGTTCCCCACTAGATCCAGTCATAACATTCTACTTCGAACGCGAACGAGCGGAGAAAGCTAAACTCAATAATAATCTGATACCCGCCACTAACAATAATTTTTCAACAGATACTGGGCCGTAACCAACATCGATTACATCCACCAACGCACGTCAAAGAGGATAGGAGTGATGATCTTCATCATCTGGTTCGTGTCATTCCTAGTCTGCATCGCGCCTCTCCTTGGCTGGAAGGACCCCAATTGGGACGCCAGAATCCGCGACAAGAAATGTCTAATCAGCCAAGACCTGTACTATCAAATCTTCGCCACAGCGTCGTCCTTCTATTTACCTCTTTTGGTCATCTTAATTTTGTACTGGAGGATATTTCAAACAGCTCGTAAACGCATCCGAAGACGGCAGGTGATTGGAGGAGCGGTCAGCACTTCTTCTCAAAATCCAGCAGCAGGTGGCATCGCGGGTGGCTTAGCTGCTGCCAGTGGTACAGGAGGAATCGCAGCAGCAGTTGTGACAATCATCGGACGCCCTCTTCCCACCATCTCCGAAACCACAACAGCATTCACAACAGTGTCGTCGAATAATTCAAGTCCGGAAAAGACTTCTTTTGCGAACGGTTTGGAAGCGGACATGCCAACCACCACCGACTGCAGTATTAGTTACCAACCCCAACACTATCCCGTCAAAAGAAAAACACGCGATAGTGCGGACTCGAAACGCGAAAGAAAAGCAGCGAAAACGTTGGCGATAATTACAGGTGCTTTCGTTTTATGTTGGTTGCCATTCTTCATAATGGCAGTCCTCCTCCCCATTAACGCGAACCTCTTCGAAAAATATATAATATCACTATTTCTATGGTTAGGCTATTTCAATTCCACCCTAAACCCCATTATCTATACAATTTTTAGTCCGGAATTTAGACATGCCTTCAAGAAGATTCTATGTGGTAGGAATTACGCTAGAAGAAAACACTATGGAATCAGACATTTTCAATGATGGCGGCAGAGTGATCGTTTGCCTTCGGATAGTCAACCTCCAGTAGCTGCGAGATTAGCTGCGAGTGTAGCTGCCACCGCAGTCGTTTCCGGCCCTAGAAATGTCACTTTTAAGTGTGACTGATCCGAGGACAAACGGTCACGTAATTCTGTTTCCCCCATAGATTTTGATAGTAGCAGTAGCGATCACGATTCTAACAGACGTGTCGTGCTTGAAATGAAGCCAATACATAGCTGCGTTCTGCAGTCCTAGCCCAGGCCTTGGGAATACGATGGAAGAAACGGGTACGACTGATTCTCCAAATCAGTCACGACTGATTTCCTTTTATACCGACCAAGAAATAGTATTTTTGTGTATAAATAGGTAATCATTGTTAGTTGATAAACAGACGCAATAAAGTTAAGAATTCAAAATTTTATTTTTGAGTTAAAATGTGATGTACAATCAAACAGGGAAAACGGCGGGCCATAGTCTTGTGTTTCCCCTTAATTCTAAATTAAATTCAAGAAGTGCTTCCCTGAATTGCATACGTGTGATATTGTTTACGAAATATGATATTGATTATCGGACCGGTGTTATCATACTTTCGAGCCCTAAGCATGATAACAGCGCCACTATTGTTACACTTTATTCTTCTATTATATTAATGTGTTTAATATCCTGTAATGAATGTTGAAAATTTAATAAAAAATATATAAATCTCCGATGGCACTCTTACTGTGGAGACTGCGATATTGGGGATTATAGTAAATGATTCCCTTTCACGAAAGCTATTGGAAGAAACTCGAAACACAAAGCAAGTTTTTATGAAGGAGGATTTATTCGTCTCGTTTATCTAGCGTCCATGAAATGTGGTAAAGAAAACTCAAGGTTCTATCAGTGTCACGGAAACTTGGATAGAAATTACCAACGGATGAATGGTCATTTATTTTCAATGAGTTTCCGAACAGTTCGTTAAATCTCAACACTTATAATTATTTATCCTTTTCATGCGCTCGACGAGGAAAATTAGGGCTTAATTCGTCGGTTTTCGGACTAAAAATATCTTGGGAAAACAACTTTTCATTGAAATGGCCGACAGTTATTAAAAGTCAGAGGGCTAGCGACAAATTTTTTATATCATGATTTGCTCCTCTGGAACACTTTTTTTGAATCATTAACGGAAAGCTATCCAATGAAGCTATTTTCGACCAATCCTTATTAAGCGGAATTTTGACTTACAACAACTAATTTCTACCTCATCTGTCCGATTTTATTGAAAATGCATCCCCCGTAAGATTTTATCGAAATATGTGTGTATGTTGAGTTTGATAATAGCTGCGTGCATCCCCTAAATATCATCCCCCGAAATTGGCACCCCCTCACTTTCAACAGACTGTGAAGGTCGAACGTGCATACCAAGTTTCAGTAAGATACCTTCAGTAGTTCTCGAGTTGTTGCAATTAATAGTTTTTCGGTTTTTCACCCCTAGCTCCCACCCCCTTGGTCCGATATAGCCGAAAAGCAATCCGCGCCTTACTTTTCGAGAGACAAAGCCGTATACCAAGTTTCAGCCCGATATCTCAAACCGTTCTCAAAAGCGAGCGAGCGAATAAGCTAAAACAAGAGTGCCTCGCATACTGCTATGGCACTAAAAATCAGTGACATACGTCTGTCTTTGGTACTTTCGTGTTCAGAAGATCCTGATGAACAGAATAAACTTGATCTCAAAGAGGAGCAAATGACTTAGTACAGCTTCATTTTTCTCACTATTATAAATTCAATTGCTTTTGTTCGATCACTCGTCTTATCGTCGCATAACTTGAGAATGCATTTTTTGCACACTTTGTAAAATTTCAAGTCATGAGTTGTGCTTTAAAACAATTTATCATACACACATACGTAGTAATCATCATTAACTTAAAGTTAAGGAACGCAAATTAGTAATTACGCGACGTGACGTTTACTATCCAACCTTCTGATAAACTATCACTAATTTGAACAACCAGGTAGTAATTCCAAACAAATTTAAACAGTTTATAGTTTAGCAAAGAAACTGAAATGTTTCGCCAACACAATTTCTGTACAATTTTGTTATTCTCTTGTTTAGTCGCCGTTCATTGTGGTTTAGGTCTAGAAAAGTGCTCTTTATTCCTCACTAATTTCTCTTTCAACAGGTGATATTTTCAAGACCGACAAAAATGGTAAAAAATGTCCAACTGTTAACGAAGACTATAAAAGCGATGGTTGTGAGAATTCCTGTCAGCGTGCGTCAAAGATCTGCATTAGTCAACCTGGATGCTTATGCAAAGACAGATTTATGAGAGACAAATTTACTGGATTGTGCGTCTATTATAACAACTGCACTTTTCCATGGTGGTGGGTTACCCTACATCCAAGTAGCAGTTTTTTTCAATTTTATACATTTTAATGTTGAATTGTTTTAGTTTCCAAGGGTCAAGTGGATTTGAAGCAGAAAATCGATGATACAATCGGGTAAAATAATTACATATGGTTTAACTATTTCTGATTGTGATTATTAACACTTTCAGGCAACCTTTGAAGATTGCTAAGCTGCTGACGAAATTCGTCAATTAAACAGGATAGGATTATTTGTGAATTTAAACAACTGCTGACAATATTCTGAAAAATGTCTCATACTTACATTAATATGTACTAGTACCTAATGACAATAAGTGTACAAATTCATAATAATATAAGAAATTATAAAATTTGGTGATAAAAATAATAGAGGTATACCATTGAAAAAGCTTATTTCTGATGCTCCGTTCTTATGATTACATCCGTTCAACGTTAAAATTTAAAATTTTCTACTTTTAATTATCCATATAAGTAGGCGAATGGATCGAGCGTCTTAAAGAAGTACGGTTTGCAGCATTTTAAACAATTTTCAATCCTTTTTCAAGTCGTATGCTCATCTCTTTAAAAGAATCCAAAATTTTCATCAATTCTACCAGGTATGTTACCAGGTTATGTTTTCTAATTCCATAAAGCTGATCGAAGACTTTATTTAAGCCGTCAGGCCTTTAGAAATTATCTCATTTTGTAGATAATTAAATTTTCTTTCCAAAAAGTAGCTTAAAAGCAGTGCTTGGAACAATTACTTTTCGTGGGTAATTGAATTACAATTACTCATTACTTTGCAAAAAAAGTAATTGAATTACAACTACCAATTACTTTTGTGGGAAAGTAATTGAATTACAATTACAATTACAATTACTTTTTTACGAAAATATCCTAATTACCGAAACTGTTTTTTTAGCAATAACGTTCTTTATTGTAAACAATCTGACTGAACACAGAGTGCCTTCACTTCACAGTTGATATTCAAAATTTCAGAAAACTTCATTATAGAAGGTCTCCCTCCCTCTCACCATCTGAAAAATCGAAATAATTTTCCCCCCACCGATTAGCAAAAAGATGGGCAGCCCCTTGCGCCCAATAGCCTGCACCCTCGTTTAACTAGATCAAAATTACACTAAATATGATATCGATCGACTGACCAGGGTATTGAGTCGAGTAACACTAATCCCTAACGGTAATGATGGGCCCCAAGCGTCATTATCAGTTTCTTGGAAGGCAGCAATGTACAGGAAAACCATTGAAAACTAAACGAAACAAATAATTGTTCTTGGCATAGCTATATTTCAATATTTTTTTTGAGTTTAAAAACGAGGAAAGTAAACTTCGGTCATTTCTAAGTTTGAAAAAAAAAGTAATTGAGAAAAGTAATTGAAAGGTTCAATTACAATTACTCATAGCCAGTAATTGAATTACAATTACCAATTACATTTAAAAATAAGTAATTCAATTACAATTACAAATTACTGAAAAAGTAATCCAATTACTTGTAATTCAATTACTTCCAACCATTGCTTAAAAGCTCATTTCTTAAGTTTCAACGTAAAATGTTAAAATTCAAAATTTCCTAAAACTTCAATTGGCCATAAAAGAGTGTGGTTGGCGACATTTTAAACCAGTCCTTTTTCACGTCGTATGCACATCTCTTTCAAATAAATATCCAAAATTTTCATCAATTCTACCAAATAAGTAGGTACCCCCCTTTTCTTATGTTTTTTAATTCCGTAAAGCTCACGATTTTATCTAAGCCGTCAAGCTTTTAGAAATGATCTCATTTTGTAGCAAAACTAAATTCTCTTTCCAATAAATAGCTTAAAAACTCATTTCTGATGTTTTGTTCTTAGGTTTCAACGTAAAACGTTAAAATTCAAAATTTCCTAAAACTTCAATTGGCCATAAAAGACGAATGGAGCGTCTTAAAGAAGTGCGATTTGCGGCATTTTAAACAAATTTCAGTCCTTTTTCATGTCGAATGCTAATCTCTTAAAGAAATCCAAAACTTTCATCAATTTTACCATATAATATAAATTGTTGAAGTTATGTATGTACCTATAATATACCGGGTGATTCAGTTTGGTATTCGCCCCCCTGTAACTTTTTTATTTCAACAGAAAAATTTATGAAACCATATACAGGGTGAGTCTAGTTGGACAAATCAGTCGCCTAGCGTTTAAGATATTGAAATTGGAAATTCTATTTTTGGATATGTTGTAGCTGAAATGGTCCCCTACGCATGGGACCCATAAAGAAAGCTCCAGTTTTATTCAAACCGAAATTATTAAATAAAAACGAGGGCCTAAAAATTTTGTTTTCGATATCGTTGAATTTTTTAAGGTTATTTGGTTAGAGAATCATTTTCTCTTTATGTAAACATAATTTTTTGAAAAAAAAAGTTAACAGTAGCCGAGAGATAAATTATTTTAACTAATAAGGATTTTTAATTATTTCCTAAGGAAAACCACGGGAGCCGTGGTTTTAACAACTGAAAGGCAGTCTAGCTTATACTGTTGACTGTACCACCCGGAATGACAAGCGTCGGTTGGAAATGTCATGTGCCATCGTTTGTGGAAAAATAATGCGAAACTACGAGTTTTTGCCCTTTTCTTTACAGATAATTAGGTAATTTTTATTGGCTCATGGATTTTTTGCTAAATTCGCCGAATACAAGTGTCTTGGGTTGATGTTTTTTTACATTGCCATTGGAGTCGAATGGTTTGACCAAGAAAAGCTATTCTCGTCAGCCAGAAAGGAACAGTGACAAAATTTCAAATAAACATTAAGCCTCTGTCGTCACTTTCTAATAAGAGTACAAACTTTAATAGAAAGGTAGGTACCTACTTGAAAAAATATGATCTTAACGAAACGAGATTTAGATTAAAATGCAGTGGACTACAATTGATAGAGGTTTACATAAATGTTGCAACATTAAATGTACTGAGAAATAAATAACAATGTGGTGACAATAGTCTCCGTCCAATTTTAACGTTCACTTGAAACATCCTCCTGTGCTGTTTTTTTTCATGTTGTGATTTCTGGATGTTCGCAAGCATCATTGATGACCACTGCCCGAAATAACTCGCTAGCCACAATCAAGCCATTTTGCTTCGACATCAAACTTGTTCCTAATCTCGATTCATGTGATGTAACTGCTACATACACCTTCATTGCATCAATTCATATTTCATCTGTGCACTGCCTTTTGAATTGCATACCTATCCCAGTTTACACCCTCCGTCTTGAATTTTCTTAGTTTCACTTTGCTCAACGCTTCTTTGTCTTTTTTTCATTATATCAACAGTCTCAACATTTGCTACATGGAATATGAATAGACCCCTCAACATCCGATGATGATAAATCTTCTTTTCGTAAGTGTGAAAACTTAACGGCTGAAATAGGATTAACTTTTTAACAAGACATCAAAATCACCTTATTTAACAGCAGTGTACTCACTTGTATTCGGCGAATTTATCAAAAAATCCATCAGGCAATAAAAATTACCTAATTATCTGTGAAGAAAACGGCAAAAACTCGCAGTTTTGCATTATTTTTCCACAAACGACGCCAAATGACATTTCCAACTGACACTTGTCATTCTGGGTACAGTCTGCAGTATAAGCAAGACTGCATTTCAGTTGTTAAAACCACGGCGCTCGTGGTTTTTCTTAGGAAATAATTAACAATCTTTATTATTTAAGTAATTTATCTCTCGGCTATTATTAACTTTTTTCTTCAAAAAATTATGTTTCCATAAAGAGAAAATAATTCTCTAACGAAATAACCTTAAAAAATTGAAGAATATCGAAAACAAAATTTTTAGGCCCTCGTTTTTATTTAATAATTTGGGTTTGAATAAAACTGGAGCTTTCTTTGTGGGTCCCATGCGTAGGGGACCATTTCAGCTACAACATATCCAAAAATTGAATTTCCAGTGTCAATATCTTAAACGCTACAGCGACTGATTTGTCCAACTAGACTCACCCTGTATATTTGTTAATCGCATGACAAACTCTATTAAATGACGTAATTAAATCTTCAATATGATGACATATGTCAAAATGACCATAGTCAATTTTTTTTCTCCAAATGACATGCTGTATATTTCTTAGCGGATTCTTGTAGACATTTGTTTTCTACATTCAATTATGTAAAAAAAGTCTACACTTTTACTAGAAAAATTCCGAAAAAAAAATGATTTGATTAGGCATAATTTGAAAGTATCTTGTCAATAAAAGTAGTTAGCCATGGAAAAAATTGAATTATAGTGTAGTCTAAGTCACTCACATCGCAAGGACCGTAGTTTCTCATAGAATTATTATTACTTACCCTTTTAATAACAATAATACCCCATTTACCTTATAACTAGTGAATAACAATAACATTATTACTATTAACGATCTAACAGGTAAATCAATTATAATTTTTGAAAAACAGGATCCTTCGTGTGAGGGCGACATTAGGCAACACCATAATTCAATTTTTTCCACGGCCCACTACGTTTATCGACAAGAAACTTTCAAATTATGCCTAATAAAATAAATTTTTTTTCGGAATTTTTCTAGTGAAACTGTGAACTTTTTTTACATAATTAAATGTAGAAAAAAAACGTCTACAAGAATCCGCTAAGAAATATACAGCATGTCATTTGAAGAAAAAAAGTTGACAATCGTCATTTTGACATAATGTCATCATGTTGACGATTTATTGACGTGACTTCATGGAGTTTGTCATGCAATTTACAAATATATATGGTTTTATATATTTTCCTGTTGCAATAAAATAGTTACGGGGGGGCGAATACCAAATTGAATCACCCGGTATACCTAATAAAATGAACTTCAGAAATGTCGATATTAGGGCTTAGTCCTGTTGAACGATTTTTGTTTTTTACCGATCAAAAAAATCAACTATGTAAAACAAATTAGAGGCCAAAAATTTGCGAATTTTTGACCCTTCACTTATTAACAGACACTCCCTGCTGTTACTATGGTCCAAGCTTTATGATTGGTTGCATCATAGCAACTGCGAACCTTCGTTAAAAAGCGATGGGTCAAAAATTGACCCCCGTAAGATTTGTGGTCATAGCTTAAATCTACAGTGTGTCTCATTTTAACTGGAACCAATCAAATATTTCGGTTAATATTGAGCAAATTAATTCGCTTGTTTTTCTACGTGTAGAGCTTCAAAATTTGCTTCACTTTTTTTTATCCCGAACTATTGGCCCACTGCGATTAATTAAAAAGGACAAAAACAACGAAATCGTATTAGGCATTTCTTTATCGAAAAATTTTATTAAGAAAAGTTGCTCAGGATGACCTCAAATGGGTAAGTGCGGAGTTTCAGACCAAAATAAAATTGTTGAATTTCTGATGAAGGAAAAAATTAAAAATATCGAAAACTTCAATATTTTTACAACAAAAGAGTTACTGTGTAATTAAAAACAATTGAAATGAGTGTTTGACAGTTGCTGTTAGCTATGGCTGGGCAAAATTTAACAATTGCAGAAAAAGTTGAAATTATAAGCTAACAGGTAAATAATCTTAATAATTCCAACTGCTATAGCTAACAACAAATGTCAAACAAACCTAATTCAATTGTTTTTTTATTACACAGCAACCCTTTTGCTGCAAAAATATTGAAGTTTTCGATATTTTTGATTCTTTCTGCCAGAAATTCAACATTTTTATTTTGGCCTGAAAGTTCGGATTTGCCCATTTGGAGTCATCCTAAGCAACTTTTCTTAATAAACTTTTTTGGTAAAAAAATGCGTAATACGATTTCGCTATTTTTGGCCTCTTTAATTAATCGCAGTGGGCTGAGATTTCGGGATAACAAAGAGATGAAGTATTACGCAGATGTAGATTCTGGAGCTCTATATGTGAAAAAAAGAGCGAGTTGATTTGCTCAATATTAACCGAAATATTTGAGTGGTTCCAGTTAAAATGAGACACTGTATACGAATGTGAAGAAAAAAGACGAAACGCGGACGTCAGTATTATTTTAGCCAAATATTCCAATTTTTGGTGTTATTTAATAGGTAACTCCGAGTTACCAACCAGTTATTTTCAAAAAATTATTTAGTGACGGAAAATTTCAATGAATCGTGAACTTTAACTGAGTTGAAAAAGTAATTATTGGTATATTGTTGCATTGTTAAGCAAATAACTGTAATTCAAGATCACAGGAAACACATACCTCCATATTTTCTTGTAGCTCGCTCGTCCCTCTTGTTTTAGATAAAAGCTTCATAATTTTTATTAACCTCCCCAACCCCATCACAATTTAAAAAAAATGAGAGGTTACTGCAATCACTAAAATTTTCGAATTTGAGATACCACCAGATCTTTACGTTTTGAGGTCTCAGGAACCCAAAAAAGGGGTTTTTAAAATGTGTCTGTGTGTATGTACCTACGTACGTTCGTACGTACGTTCGTTTGTAATCACGCCACAGCCAAAACTACTAGACCGATTTGGCTGAAATTTGGAACATAGGCATCTCGTAACCTAACTTAGATCTGAAAAGCTTTTGGAGCCAATCGTGCAACCGAAAATGCCATTTTGGCACATCAACTTTTAAATTTTAAATGCAAACCCCCATTGTTCACACAGAGCTGGGCAAGCTACTTTTGATTTGGTAGCTAGTTACAAGCTACAGTTACTTGTAATTTTAAGTAGCTAGTTACTACGTATTCAAGCTACTTCATGAATAAAAAGTAGCTAAGCTACTAGTAACTAGTTACTGTATTCGTTTTTGCAGCTACTTTTAACAACTACTTTTTTAAATTTACCGCGCCAAAAATTAAAAACTTAATGGATCGTTTTTGTGTTTGGCCCTCGACAGTATAATAGTTCCCCAACGCTCTTGAAAATGATACATTTAAGGGAATAATGTCTCACATCACGTCACAAAAGCAGACTCAATTATCAGTGGTTTCGGTCAAACTGGTGAATAAATTAAAAAATAAATTTGCATAAATTATGAGGTAGGAGGTAGGTAATAATCTTTGAAAGGTATCTCTAGTAGTAGTTTAGCTACTTCGAAGTAGCTTAGCTACTTTGAAGTAGCTTAAGCTACCTCAGTAGCTTTTTTTGGTAACTAGTTACCGAAAAATCGGTAACTTTCGAATACTGAATGAATTTCTCTACAGCTACAGCTACAAGTTACTCAGATACACTAAGTAGCTTAGCTACAGCTACTTTCACAGAAAAAGTAACTAGCTACGTAGCTAAGTTACTTTGTAGCTAGCTACTGCCCAGCTCTGTGTTCACATCACCATTAGGAAGACCTTCAAATTCTGCTTCTAAAAGTGTATTCATTCTTAGTGCCCTTTAGACCAAAAATTTAAAAAAAATTGATTTTTATCGGACTTTAAAATCGCGGTACAGCCCAAGCCCCTGAACCGATTTGGCTGAAATTTTGCACAAGGGGATTGTATTACACGTCAAAGAGCTGAACAAATTTTGAATTCAATCGACTCACGGAAAGTGCCGTTTTGGCACACCAATTTCCAAATTTGAAATTATTCTCTCATTTGACCATTAAAAACAGGTTTTTGAAAGATTTATTCTCACCATCAGAAAGGTCTTCAAATTCTGGTTTTAAATAGGACAAAATTAATTCGCATTTAGGGCTGTTTGGTTCAAAAAATCGAAATTTTATAGGTACAGTACAAATACATTATAGCCCAAATTACTGAATCGATTTGGCTGAAATTTGGTACATGGAGATTGGGTGACCCGTTGAAGACCTAAAAGGCTTTTGAAAGCAATTGGCCCACGGGAAGTCCCATTTAACCATATCAACTTAAAATTTTAAATACAAGACCTCCTTTTTTATGTCGCCATTAGAAAGGCGATCAAAGCGGGCTGACAGTGGATGACATAAAGTGGCAGTTATTGTCAAAAAGGTGGCAAAAGATTAACCTTAAAAGGAACATATTGTCAAACGTGATGGATGGGTGATGTCCGAGGTGACGTCGGTATTTGTCAGAAAATTGCCAAATTAGTCAAGGATTAAAAAAATTCTGTTGAATTGACTACTCAGAATACAAAGATCCACGCGTTGGGGAGGTTCCAGCCGCTTCTCTGCTGCATTTTTTTTGAATTGAAAATAATGGCGCCAATATACTGGGGAATTTGCGTCTCGCATGTTGATAGAAGACTCTAAGTTAATTCTGTTTTGAAACCAATCTACAGTGCAACAAAAATACTTTCCCCTTCTATTTCGTTTAAATAGTATCATCAGATCCACTAATGTTTTAAAAATTGATAATAATAAATGAAATTATAATACCTAGTAATTTCACCACATAAATTTTACAAGGGTTGGCAACAGGGAGCGTCACTGTCTATGCGCTGTTTTGACAGCTGTCAATTCTGAAAATGTCAATCTCCTAATTTTTCGAAAATATTCTCAAAAATGGAATTAATAACTCAAACTAGTCTAGAAGCTCTTTTATGTGAGTAATTTTCTTCACGTTTCCTTAATTGGCATTAATTTTTAGTAAAAGCAACGAACCCACAAAATCAAAACATTGACAATGCGGCTGTGGAAGCCTTCTGTGCTTTGATTAGCAAAGAAAAGGATGGCCCCCATATCGGAGTCAAGGTAATAGCAAGTCGTCTTCCAGGGGGCAATGAAAGGGAAATGCTCCAAACGTTGAGCATCCTCGATACTTGCATGAGTCGCTGTGGAACCCCGTTTCAATCAGAAGTTGGCAAGTTTCGGTTTCTAAATGAAATGATTAAGTTGGTATCCCCGAAGTATTTAGGCTCGCAGACTCCACTTGCTGTCAAACAGGAAGTACTGCAGTTAATGTACGTTTGGACCCTGAATTATCCAAAAGAAATGAAGATTAAAGAGGCGTACGATATGTTAAGGAAACAGGGAGTCATAAGGGAAATACCGAACACGAACATCTCAGTGAGTGCACCTAAAAGAAGGGTTTCGAATTCTGTTTTCCACGATGAAGAAAAATCAAAGATTTTACGGAAATTGCTGCAAAGTAAGGATCCGGAGGATATTCAAGCTGCTAATTGGTTGATTAAAAGTATGGTTAAAGAGGTATGTAGACAGATCTAGACAGCTTTGCGTTTTGACATTAATGACAGTTAAAACAAAGCTACCTAGATGTGATGAATTTTTTTTTATAAGCATGAGTAACAAAACAGCCAGTCGGCAGCAGAGATATCAAAAGTAAGTTGATTCCCATAAGCGCGTTTTTTGTGTTAAAGGGTTTCGTTTAGGTGTACATTTTAAGCATTATAATTTGCGCAAATAAATCCGTCCCTAAGTTAGTCAGAAGGGCAAATTTTTTCACTTATTGCCCTATATCGGCGAAGCTGTAGAGAAACTTGTCAAAATGAAAGACACCATTAATTTTCTCTATTCTCTGTCCAATACAGTGGCGTCAACCGCAACTCTCTATCTGTAATAGTTTTGGAAATACAGCGGTTCAAATTTAGTGCAAAAATTTCGAAAATCGTCTGAAAATGTATAAATAAATAAAGGTTTCATAGATTTCCCACGTGTTTCGCGAAACAAAATATAAAGAATGATAATTTTCAAACGATATTGACTATCAGACCTTCCTTTGGACCTATTCTACAGGGTGTCTCAGAACGCTCGCACCAAATTCTAATGGAGTATTCAGGAGTAAATTCTTAGTCGATCCGTGTTTTTGAAAATTTCCATGGACCAGTAGTTCTCGAGTCATAAGAGATTTAAGAGGACCAATCAGATTTCAGCTTTGAATTGCTCCATAACGTTAGATGCACTATTTCCTAGGTAACAAGATACTATCAATGAAAATTTATATTGTTGTATCTTGTTACCTAGGAAATAGTGCATCTAACATTAAATTACCTTGTAAAGCAATTAAGAGCTGAAATCTGATTGGTCCTCTTAAACCTCTTATAACTCTGGAACTACTCTACTCTGGAAATTTTCAAAAACACGGATCGACTAAGAATTTAATCCTGAATACTCCGTTAGAATTTAGTGTGAGCGTTCTGAGACACCCTGTATAACTCCAGAAATATTGACATCAAAATCAAAAAAGCTAATATTATGCATTTTTCACGTATGGGGCCTTGTGAGGGGTTGACCACCCAGAAAAATGTGGTCAACTGCTCGTAATTAACAAATAATTTTTACAAATTCCGAGTAATTGTACACAATTTCACTAATACCCATAGAATTACATCTCACTAGTAATAGAATACATTACGTCGTTTAAAATATCAGCAGTAAAGCCTTGACATACTATTGAGCTTTCATGGCTTACTTGATGTTAAATGTTGCCGAGACCTTTCTGTCTCCTTTTTTTTTGTTCTACTTATGTCTTGGTTTAAAACATTTGGTGTCCTTTTCCATCTCACAAGGGAATGTGATAAAAAAAATTGGCAGTCTCGGAGACGGTAGAAACTTCTACTTTTTCACAGAATTTGTAAATGTAGCATTTAACTTTATTTAACCAAGGCCCCGGGCGTGCGGGCGGTTGTCGATGGCTGATGCGCGCGGCGCTCATTTACTAAAATCTAAAATATAAGTTTTTCACCCCTAAAATGACATTTTTCGAAAAAATGGCACCAAGATTTTTGACCCGGCAATGCAACAGCTATCGAATTCGATAATGATAACATTCCCTTTTGCTAAGAAAAATTCAAAAAAGGGCCTTTTCATCCTTAAAATGGAAAGTTTCTAAAAAATTGCTCTAAAGTTTTTGATCCAGCAATACAACAGCTGTCAAATCCGAGAGTAAGAATATGCTTTTTTTGTAAAATAAATGGAAACACGGGCCCTTTTGCCACTAAAATGACATTTTTCGAAAAAACGGTACTAAGGTTTTCAGCTTGAAAAAAAATCTAATCCGGTAATAAAAATATACAGTTATACATAGGTTTTTTTTCACGGCACCATTTAAGTGTGAATACATTTTTAGAAGCAAAATTTGAAGAGCATTCATATGGTAACGCGAAAAATGGGGGTTTGCATTTACATTTTTAAAGTTGATGTGCCAAAAAGGCACTTTCCGTGAACCGATGTGACCCAAATTCTAATCAGCACCTACAAATCTCCCACTGAATATGTGTGCCAAATTTCATCTTGATACGTTCAGTAGTTTGAGCTGCAGCGTGATCACAAACAGACACACAGACAGACATTTTTTCAAGAACTACTTTTTTGGGTTCCCAGGACCCTGAAACGTAAACATTTCATGTTTTTGGCGATACGATTTTTTTGAATTTTCCGATCGATTCCAGTAACTGCTTCGCGAGCGTAGAAGTTAAAATGATTTCGATATGAGAGAATATTTTCGTGATATTCTTCCACGGGAGCCTAAACACAAGATATTCACTTCTCGAAACGGGGGGCTAACCGCAAAGCAAATTAGTGTACGTACACTAAAAGGCTAGTAGAAAAAAATTGTTGAAAATTGCTAAAAATTACTAAAACCGTTATAAAATAGCCAATACCCAGAGAACTGCACACCAAAATCGCTAGTGGTCAACCCCTCAGAGAAAAGTAGCTTAAGATTTGGAAATGTTAGTTTTTTTTTAATTGGTAGCAGTGACTTTTCAATTAGGTTAGTCGTAAGAGTTGAAAGGCACGTCGAGATTTTGCTTATACCCACAGATTTACATCTCACTACTAATAGATTGCATTACGTCGCTTAAAGTACTAGCAGTGAGATGTTAACTTTGTAAGAGTAAAACCTCGACGTACCGTTCAGCTTCCATGGCCTATTTGAGGGTAAATGCTGCTGTGATCTTCAGTTTCTTTTTTGTATAACTTCAGTTTAAGGGAAAAAAGAACAAAAATACTAAAAATACTCTCCTAGTTCTACTAGTTTTCGAGAAAAGAATTCGTGAAAATTCCCATTTTCTCGGCCACTTAGAGCCACATAAAAATGTGACCGCCTGGAAAAATTTCTATATACAGGGTGAGTCTAGTTGGACAAATCAGTCGGTTTAACGTTTGAAATATTGACATTGGAAATTCTATTTTTGGATATGTTGTAGCTGAAATGGTCCCCTACGCATGGGACCCAGAAAGAAAGATCCAGTTTTATTCAAACCGAAATTATTAAATAAAAACGAAGGCCTAAAAATTTTTTTTTTTTCGATATTGTTGCATTTTTTAAGATTATTTCGTTGGAGAATCATTTTCTCTTTATGGAAACATAATTTATTGAAGAAAAAAGTTAACAATAGCCGAGAGATAAATTATTTAAATAATAAGGATTTTTAATTATTTCCTGAGGAAAACCACGAGTGTCGTGGTTTTAACAACTGAAAGGCAGTCTAGCTTATACTGCAGACTGTACCCGGAATGACATAAGTGACAGTTGGAAATGTCATTTGCGGTTTTTGTGGAAAAATTATGCAAAACTCGAGTTTTTGCCATTTTCTTCACAGATAATGAGGTAATTTTTATTGCCTGATGGGTTTTTTGCTAAATTCGCCGAATGCAAGTGTTTCGGGTTGTCAGTCGATTGATGTTTTTTAAATTATTGCCATTGGAGTCGAAGTTTGACCAAGAAAAGCTATTCTCGTCAGCAAGAAGGGAATTGGCAATAGTTGCTAACAGTTTAATAAGTGAGTACATTGCTGTCAAATATGGCGATTTTGTTGTTTTATTAAAAAGTTAATATTTTAGCTGATAAGTTTTCACACTTACGAAAAGAAGAAGATTTATCATCATCGGATGTTGAGGGGTCCATTCATATTCGATGTAGCAAATTACATTCATATTCCATGTAGCAAATATTGAGACTGTTGTTGTGACTGATATAATGAAAAAAGACAAAGAAGCGTTGAGCAAAGTGAAACCAAGAAAATTCAAGACGAAGGGTGTAAACTTCTCTAATCGGGCTCCTCGCTGAGATAGGTGCAATTCAAAAGGCGGTGTACAGATGAAATGAATTGATGGCAGGAAGGTGTACGTAGCAGTCACATCATATGAATCGAGATTAGGAACAAGTAGATGTCGAATCAAAATGGTTTGATTGTGGCTAGCGAGTTATTTCGAGCAAACATCCAGAAATCACAACATGAAGAAAAAGGCCACAAGAGGATGTTGAGTAACATTGAGTTAAACAATCATCTATTATTTTAAGTGAACGTTAAAATTGGACGAAGACTATTGTCACCACATTGTTATTTATTTATTTATCAGTTACATTTGATGTTGCAACATTTATGTAAACGTCTATCCCTTGTAGTACATTGTATTTTAATCTAAATCACGTTTCGTTAGAATCATATTTTTCAGGTAGGTACTTACCTTTCTATTAAAGTTTGTATTCTTATTAGAAAGTAACGACAGAGGCCTAATGTTTATTGAAACTTTTGTCACTGTGTTATGGCATGTAATGAAATGTTTATACTGAATTTTAAATCGCCCTGAAGTAAATAATATTCATTTGGATTTAATTATTTATTGAATAACGTTCATAAGCTATAGTACCTACGGACGCTCTTGGGCGTTTGGTGGGGTTACCCTGCACTTTGTAATTAAGATTTGCACACTTCTTACCAAGATGCCACTTGTTGTGGCAGGTTGCCTATCTCCGGGGCGTACTTTCCGAAACTTTAATTTTAAATGCAAACCCCCATTTTTCACGTCACCATAATAAAGGTCTTCAAATTCTGCTTCTAAAGATGTATTCACTCTTAGAGCTTATTCACAACCACTTTACGTACGTGACGTAACAAACTTTAACAATGGTCAATAATTGTTCATGACAGCTTCTGACTTTTCTAGTAATTGTTGACGATTGTTAAACTTTGTTATGTCACGTACGTAAAGTGGTTGTGAATGAGGTTTTAGTGCCGTTTTGACAAAACTTCAAATATTCTAGATTTTTTCACGTACTTTAAGAACGCGATACAGCCGAAACCTCAGGACCGATTTAGCTGAAATTTTGCACATGGAGATTGTATTACCCGTATTATAGCTGAAAAAATTTTGGAGGCAATCGACAGACGGAAAGTGCCGTTTTGGCACATTAATTTTCAAATCTAAACATAGTCTCATTTTACGATCTTAACAAGTTTTTGAAAATTTTATTGTCACCATCAGAATAAGGTCTTCAAATTCTGGTTTTGAATAATACAAAATTCATTCGCATTTAGTGCCCTTTGGATAAAAAAATCGAAATTTTGTAACAACATTAAAAATACATTATAGCCGAAACTACTGAACCGATTTGGCTGAAATTTGGTACATGGAGATTGGGTGATCCGTGGAAGAGTCTTGATAGCGAAAAAGCTGGCTAAATAGGCGATTCGGGAAAGTACGCCCAATAGAGATAGGCAACCCGCCAAAGCAAGTGGCCGCATAGATTTCAAACTTGGCAACACCTCAAAAAGTTATCTGTGGCATCATGGTAAGAAGTGTGCAAAGTACCATCTCTTAATTACAAAGTGCAGGGTAACCCCACCAAACGCCCAAGAGCGTCCGTAGGTAGGTACTATAGCTTATGAACGTTATTCAATAAATAATTAAATCCAAATGAATATTATTTACTTCAGGGCGATTTAAAATTCCGTATAAATATTTCATTACATGCCATAAAACAGTGACAAAAGTTTCAACAAACATTAGGCCTCTGTCGTTACTTTCTAATAAGAATACAAACTTTAATAATAGAAAGGTAAGTACCTACCTGAAAAATATGATTCTAACGAAACGTGATTTAGATTAAAATACAATGTACTACAAGGGATAGATGTTTACATAAATGTTGCAACATCAAATGTAACTGATAAATAAATAAATAACAATGTGGTGACAATAGTCTTCGTCCAATTTTAACGTTCACTTAAAATAATAGATGATTGTTTAACTCGATATTACTCAACATCCTCTTGTGGCCTTTTTCTTCATGTTGTGATTTCTGGATGTTTGCTCGAAATAACTCGCTAGCCACAATCAAACCATTTTGATTCGACATCTACTTGTTCCTAATCTCGATTCATATGATGTGACTGCTACGTACACCTTCCTGCCATCAATTCATTTCATCTGTACACTGCCTTTTGAATTGCACCTATCTCAGCGAGGAGCCCGATTAGAGAAGTTTACACCCTTCGTCTTGAATTTTCTTGGTTTCACTTTGCTCAACGCTTCTTTGTCTTTTTTCATTATATCAACAGTCTCAATATTTGCTACATGGAACATGAATGTAATTTGCTACATCGAATATGAATGGACCCCTCAACATCCGATGATGATAAATCTTCTTCTTTTCGTAAGTGTGAAAACTTATCAGCTGAAATATTAACTTTTTAATAAAACAACAAAATCGCCATATTTGACAGCAATGTACTCACTTATTAAACTGTTAGCAATTCCCTTCTTGCTGACGAGAACAGCTTTTCTTGGTCAAACTTCGACTCCAATGGCAATTTAAAAAACATCAATCGACTGACAACCCGAAACACTTGCATTCGGCGAATTTAGCAAAAAACCCATCAGGCAATAAAAATTACCTCATTATCTGTGAAGAAAAAGGGAAAAACCCGAGTTTTGCATAATTTTTCCACAAAAACCGCAAATGACATTTCCAACTGTCACTTATGTCATTCCGGGTACAGTCTGCAGTATAAGCTAGACTGCCTTTCAGTTGTTAAAACCACGACACTCGTGGTTTTCCTCAGGAAATAATTAAAAATCCTTATTATTTAAATAATTTATCTCTCGGCTATTGTTAACTTTTTTCTTCAATAAATTATGTTTCCATAAAGAGAAAATGATTCTCCAACGAAATAATCTTAAAAATTGCAACAATATCGAAAAAAAAATTTTAGGCCTTCGTTTTTATTTAATAATTTCGGTTTGAATAAAACTGGATCTTTCTTTCTGGGTCCCATGCGTAGGGGACCATTTCAGCTACAACATATCCATAAATAGAATTTCCAATGTCAATATTTCAAACGTTAAACCGACTGATTTGTCCAACTAGACTCACCCTGTATTTGTATTCAATCTTGTAAGAACACTTTATTATACCTCTACGCCGAAAATCCAAAGTTTAGTATCGTCCAGATCCTGATTTTCAATTTATTTCCTGGGCCACTATCGTATAGGGTCCTTTTCATCCTGATCAAGCTCTCTAAAATCAAGCAGCCTTTTGGCGTACCTACCAGAAAATCGCAAGATTTCTGTTAAGAACGACCTGGTGTTTAGGTATGTAAACCATTTATGCAATTTTGAGATTCTGAGTAGAGAAATTTTTTGATTTTAGAAAACCACGTTTTCATTGTGCTTTTGCCCGCTTCAGTAGCCTTTTTGCCTCCGTCTGGCTAGAAGAACTGTATTTAAACCATTCTGCCCCCTCAACTGCATTTTTCATCCACTCTGCCCGGCCCTGATTCCGTGAAGCAGTCCGTTCTGCTTCAAAGCATTTGGTGTACTTTTCCCTCTCATGGCTATAGGGAATGCGGTGAAAGGAGATAAGGAGGTATATTAAATCGAGTATTATCTGGTATTACATAATATTTTCGTAATCTTCTTCTACGGCAGCCTAAACACAAGGTATTCACTTCTCAAAGATTGAGGAGAAAAGTGAGGGGTTAACTACAGGCGAATAAGTGTACACTAAAAGGCTAGTTACAAAAATGTTTTTGAAAAGTGCTGAAAATCGTATAAAATAACGAAAAATACCCTAGAGAACATTTTACACCAAAATCGCCAAGTGGTTAACCCCTCGGAGACAAATAATTTAAGATTTCTCAATTTCTCATGCACGTACCCCACAATTTTGCATAATTTCTGAATAGTTCCCACAATTTCCAAATACTTTCTCATGCTAGTACATACACCGCAATTGCCAGCTCGTAATTTCCAAATATTTTCAACAATTTCCAATTTATAAATGAGTTGCTTAATTTCTAAACATTTTTCAAATAGTTTCTACAATTTCCGAATAATTTCTACAATTTTTCATCCATAATTTCAAGGTGGTCAACCCCTCGGGGCCTTGCAAATGTTTGACGAGTCAAGGTTACTCAACACAACACCTTTTACTCAAATTTTAAGTCCGTCGGGGTAGGAGGGCCCCAAGGAAGTATGCTTGGGCCACTCCTCTTCCTACTTCTCATAAATGATTTATCTCTTCAGTCGGGCTGTGCGGATGACACATCTGCCGTTGTTGCATCCCCTAATATGGACGACCTGAAGCTTTCAGTGTCAGGCTGCATTAACGAAATGACCACTTGGAGTCTAGATGATGGGTCGGTTCTCAATAAGAACAAAACAGAAATAATGTTGTTTGCTCCAGTACGAAACAAAGCCAGTGACAGTTTGCAGGTCACTGTTGACAACGAAATTCTGACGAGCAGTCAATCTGTAAAGTTTTTAGGAGTTTGGTTAGACTCAAACCTCTCGTGGAGTGTACACATAGAGAAGCTTTGCAAAAAACTTGCGTCACACTGTTTTGCCATCATACAACTGAAAAACGTAGTAAACATAGAAACATTAAAAATGTACTACTTTTCTTGTGTGCACTCCGTCATAAAATATGCTATTTTGGTCTGGGGTGGAAGTACTTTAATTAAGAAAGTGCCGCCAACACTTTGTGAGACATAGAATCTTGACTGTTTGTGCCGTGTATATGTTGGAATGTGCTTGTTTCATTAGACGGAATTTGGGGAAGTATCAGCGATTCAAAGACGTCAATAAGTATGAGACACGTAATGCCAATATGATCTATGTACCCTCATATTCACTTGTTCAAATTGGAAAAGGCCCACAGATATCACCCATTAGAATATATAACCACCTACCGAAGTATGTGCTCGATATAGGTACATAACTTTTCTGGTTTTAGACAAGCCGTTAAAATTATACTGCTTGATAATTGTTTTTACTCCCTGGAAGAATATTTCTCACATAAGTGGTATGGTAATTCGTAATTCGTTTTGCTCAATGTTCAAATCTTTATGTGTGCACGTGTTATTATTTCGTTGTTATGTCACCTCTTACACTAGCTTATATTTACTGAATTGACAATTCCCATACCTTGTACTAGGTCTAAGGAAATAAAGGTATTATTATAATATTTAAAAAGAAGCCATTTTCAGGCGATTATTGAAATTTTTGCACTAAATTTGCACCGCTGTACCTCCAAAACTATGACAGCTAGAGCGTTGCAGTTGCACTCTTGGTCAGAGAATAGAGAAAATTAATGATGTCTTTCATTTCGACGAGTTTCTCAACAGATTCGCCGATATTGGGCAATAAGTGAAAAAATGTACCTTTCTGAGTTTAAAGTTATTAAAATGTACACTCAAATAAAGCAAAAATTATGCTTATGGGAATGAACTAATTTTTCGAGCTAATTTATATCTCTGCCGACTGGCCTAAACAATCAAAATTTTAGGATGATAAACGTGCGGAGATGAAAAGTCGCCATATTTCTGAACTGGAGTCGGTACAAAATAACGTACGGCTTTTAAACGAAATGCTCGACTCTTACAAGCCCGGGATTTCTTCGCCGGACGAACTGGCTTTAATCAAAGAGTTGCATCAAAGCTGTGAACGTCTAAAACCTAATTTGATGGCTCTCGCAGCTGAAACACAGCAAACTGAAGAGATTTTAGGTTAGAGTGCCAAGATTCCTGTAATACCAACTTGTTTGATGTTTCAGAGATGGCACTGGCGGCAGATTTCTGTAATAACATCTCATAAAACTTGTTTAGAAAGATGGTATTACAGAAATCTGCCGCCAGCGCCATCTCATAACTTATGTAACATACAACTTTGCAGTAATATTAATCGATATTTTTTAGATGATGTTCTGCAGACTAACGATGAGCTGACCCAAGTATTTAGTAAATTTAGTCGAACAATCCACGACGAGGGCAACCCCCTGCTGGATTTTGATGGCCCCATTCATAAAAATGCGCCAGATTGTGAATGTACACCTGAAGTGGATGTGTTATGTGATATATTTAATGCCTCGAATAACATTCCAGAAAATGCGGAGATTTTAAAGCCGACAGCAGTGGTGACTTGTGGTGATGAAAAAAGCAAAGGGTTGGAAGACCTTGACATTTTAAGTGACCATCTATTCAAAGAAAATCTTCAATCGACAAGACAGTGCACTTTTAAGTATGTAACTAAAATTCTCATTTTTATCCAAAAACAGTTTTACTTTAGAAATCAAACTAAAATTCCAATGAATCTACTAACAAAACCAGCTGAGCCAAAGACCTCCAGTGATACTCTCAACTTTGACTACCTTATAAACAAACCCAAAGAAGAGCCAAAGACAATTCCCGACAACGGAACCGATGACTTTTTAGTAGATCTGAACGACGAACCTGATTCTACTCGAGAAATTCAGGATGTAAAACTGAGTGAAATTTTTGTAAAACTTGAGGATATAAAACCAAGTGAACTTGCCCCATTGTCCATTTTAAATGATGGAAATGGGATTAGTATTACTCTTCATTTTGCCAAAGGAAAATTACGTGAAGACGTTAACGTTTTTGTTGTAACGACTGTTAGTAAAAACATGTCCCCCATAAAAGATTACTCGTTTCATGCAGTAGTACCAAAGGTAATAGCCAAAAACTTTTGGTTTATTATTTTATTAACAATTTTTGTTTTAGGGTTGCAAGTTGAAACTTCAGCCACCTTCGGATAAAACCCTGCCCGCTTTTAAACCATTCCTACCCCCCTCGGCCATAACTCAAGTAATGTTAATTTCAGCTCCGAAAGATGTACAAGTGAATCTCAAGTTTAGCGTTAGTTTTGTAATGGATGGCGAAACTTACACTGAAATGGGGGAGGTTGACGATCTTCCATTCATATAGTCACTTTATTTTTAATGTATAATATTACTACTAGATGTGCTTAACTTTTTACGTTCCAAGACGTTATTCCAGTTAGCCGTTTTCTGCACTATTTACTTAGTTGTGAAGGCTGCAATAGTTTTTATTGTGATATTGAGAATTTATTTTTATTTGTTATATAAACGTATCGTTTTGAATAAATATTTTTCATTTTAAGCGCCTTCTGGACAGGAAAAGTGTAAATGTTGGTAGTTTTACGAGGGCGTGAGGAGAATTCATGCAACCAACAATACACGATTTAAGGGTGCGCACGGATTCAACGAAATGCAACCCATTATACATTCTTTCATTTAATCCTATGTCTTTTAACTTCACACAACTATGCCTTACGAAGACAAATTAACTTTGGCAAAAAATAGCAAATGGAAGAGCAGTCTTTACATTGTTTATTGACTATTTCAAATTTGCCATTTCATTGAAATAAATTAACGAAAAAAAAAAAGAATTCGTGATATGAAATTTCTTGATTTTTTTTCTTTAATTTATTTTAACAAAATAACAAATTTTGAATAGTTATTAAATAAATTAATGACTGCGCTTTCATCTGTTAATTTTTTCCGAAGTTAATTCATCTTCGTAAGGCAGATTTGTGTGAAGGCAAAAATACATAGGATTAAATGAAAGAAGGGTGTATAATTGGTTGCATTTCGTTGAATCCGTGCGCACCCTTATGGCTCTTTCCTTTCACACATTTATCTGAAAAGCCTCAGTTAATCTCAGAAATTTCATTGGTTCATTTCAATATTGACCAATCAAACTGCCGAGTTAAGTGAGCCTTCTCACATAAATGTGTAAATGAAAAGCAGCTTTAGTGCATTGATTGTTATCAGTTATTTTTTCGAATGCATTTCAATATCGTAATAATCGAGGTAATAATGAATTACGTTATTGGAATGCATTCGAAAAATTTCCGATACAATAATCAATTCACAAAGCACAAAGGAGATTTGGAAGATTAATGCGCAAGTCAACATTATTGCAAATTTAAATTTCAAGATGAATAAAAGAAAAATCGACCTTTATTTCTTTGGGCACCTACCTGACCTGACTGATAACATTGCATTTGTGCAATAATTACATTTTTCTACTCCTCGGTAAATTAAAGAAAGTTGTCAATTTCCTTCAACGAAACGGATATGATTTCATATCCACCATGGATATGAATTCTACCAATCAGAGATTTTTAAATTTTCCCTCTGTCAAGCAATCAAATTTTCGTAAAAAATGATAGTTTAACCGATAAAAAGTCAACTTCTTAATTCAGGGGCGTGTTTAAGAAGTGGAAGGGCCCGGTGCAGAGCCCCCGAAGGGGCCTAATGGGGGGGGGGGGGCGGTAGCCCACCGAAATTTTTTTTGCCCCCCCCCCCCCCCCCGCGGTGTTTATTAGCACGAGAAAAAATTTTTGACAATCACAAACGTTAAATACAATTTTATTTTTCCAAATTCACATCCTCACCCCTCTTCTTGCCTTCTTGGCCAAAAATTTTGAAATAACGTTTTCTAAACTTATCTCGTCGAGTGTGTCTCGCTCAATTGTTAAAAGAGCTAAGTCGGACGTCCTTCTTTGTCCCATAGTACTTCTCGAATACGTTTTCATTCTTCTTAGAACACTAAATGCTCGTTCTGGGCTGCATGACCCTATGGGGAGTGTTAAGAAAAGATGTGTGCATTATGGGATATTTACTTTGAAAATGCGCCATACGTCTCGACCTTATTGTTAATTCCTGAAACCTGAAGGGTCTTTTCATCGGTCTACTCTTTAGGGCGGATTGTATAAAACTTTTAATCCGGGCTTAAAAGTAATCCAGGATAGGTCGCTAGGCAACAGTCACTTTGAAGCATTATGATTGGGCTTTTCCATAGCAACTGATCCCGGATATTTTTAATCCCGGATTAAAAGTTTTATACAATCCACCCTTAGATTTCTGTGCCTGGAACTCAAGATGCCAAGCCAAATAAGGCCCCCAACCCCAGCCCTCAACGCTAGAAAATGAAGATTTTTGGAGGAACACTGACTGAATTTTAAGTTTTGTTCGTAATAAAATATTGTTATCGAAATCGGCTTAGGGGCCCAAGTGATCAGAATCTGCTTGGGGGCCCGGTACGATGCACCGATCCAACCTACGTTAAACACGCCCCTGCTTCTTATGTTTTTACCCCCGAAAAATTATGTAACGTATAAATATCGATTTTGAATTATTTGAATCGGAATTATGGTGAAAGTCGTAGAAAAAGTACGATGTACAACTCGAGTGGATTGCCCATATCGCACTCAGGCAATTTTGGAGCACTCCGCTGCGCGTCGTGCCCAAACATCGCCTTCGTGCAATATAGGCATCATATCTTGTTGTACAATATACAGGGTGGTCCAACGAAAAGTTTCCACCCCTAATATCCCGTGAACGGAACGAAATATAAAAATTTGCTCGGACAGGTCGATTTTTGTTTCGAGGGGGACACTTTAATCCGCGGTTGGTGAAATTCCACAACGCAACTCCTAACCCCCACTAACTCTAACTTCAAAATCTCAAATGGTAACCCCCCACTTGTGATGCATCATTTTAAAGCAAATTTAATTGCCAACCCAACGATGTAAAAATTTCTGGGATTTGATCAACTCCAGCGCCCTCTACGGTCAAATTTTAAATTACATTAGGGCCCTCCTTGATACATTATTTGAAAGGGTTTGAAATTCTCTGCAAAACGATGCAAGAATTTTTGAAATCCATTCACTCGTTCAAAAGTTACATTGAAGAACATGAGCTGGTTTTGGGCCTAGAAATCCTTCAAGTTTACGCCTGTAACTTTTGAACGAGTGAATGGATTTCAAAAATTGTTGCATCGGTTTAGAAAGAATGTCAAACCCTTTCAATTGATGTATTACGAATGGCCCTAATGTAATTTAAAATTTGACCATAGAGGGCGCTGGAGTTAAAGAAAGCTCAAAAATTCTTACAGCGTTGGATTGACAATGAAATTAGCTTTGAAATAATGCATCACAAGTGGGGGGTTACCATTTGAGATTTTGAATGAAGTTAGAGTTAGTGGGGGTTAGGAGTTTCGTTGTGGAATTTCGCCAACCACGGATTAAAGTGTCCCCCTCGAAACAAAAATCGACCTGTCCGAGCAAATTTTTATATTTCGTTCCGTTCACGAGATATTAGGGGTGGAAACTTTTCGTTGGACCACCCTGTACTATTGTGCACTGTTACCGATGTAGTACTGTGGTATCTAGGCAATAGTCCAAAACACACTTCGTTTATTGGCTAAAAACACCCTTGAAGCCTGCAAAATATGAAATCGCAGAACACCCTATAGTTTCGCCGAATAACATTTTGGCAGGAAAAATGATTGAATTTGGTCTGTCACATCAATTTTCTGACGTTTTGTTTTTACGGAAATTACGGGGAAATCTGAGGAAATTTCGGGGTAATCTTGCGAAAAACGATTCCGGAAAATCCTAGGGAATCCGAGGAAATTTTGGAAAATCTTAGGAAATCTGAGGAAATGGGGAAATTTGAGGAAATCTCGGGGAAACCTGGTGAATTCTGAGCAAATCTCAGGGAAATCTGAGGAAATCTTTCCAAAAGGAAATCTAGTGTACAAAATTTTCCCCCGATGCGACTCACCCCTCGGGTTCGAAAGGCACAGTTCGTTGTCCCAAAGACATCTTTTAGGGCTCTCAAAATTTCAATACTCCATCTTTTTCGTTGGCGAAAATATTAATTTTTAAGTATTAGGGGAAAGTGGTCTAAAATGATCCTAGGAGGTGAAATGATCCCCCCCTTTCAAATAAATATGAGTGGTGCCATCTTACAAAATTGTTGTAAAAGTTGATCTGCGTCGGTAAGGTGACTTTCTAGTTATGAAAGATTATGCGCCCAATTGTTTTTGACTGCATTCTTCACGTTTTTTTAAATTTTGCAGGTCTGAACTAAGGTAGGTGCTATTTCAACCAGCTTTAGATATTTTATTTAACATCTAAGAAAAATTTCAAATGTAGAGCTGAACGTAGCGGATATCAAAGTGTCAGGTTAGAACATTTTGCAAAAGTTTCCCTTATATGTTTTGTTAACATAAAACCTATGTACTGTTCATGCACTTGGGGCAAAACGATCCCCAAATGTTTGGGGTAAAATGATCCCAACTTTTTTCGTTCTTTGTATTTTAATATTAAAATTACTATAAATAGGTTTTTTTTCCAATCAAAGTGTCACATAATTTAATCATTTGTGTGAAAAAAACTACCCAGATAAGAGTGATATGCGTATAACACCTTAGAAGCCGTTCAACAAAGAAATGTTACCAATTAAACCAGCAAGTAAGGAGTTTTTGGTTCCACTGATGGTGCTAAAGCGGTGAGTCAAGGGCACAGACAAATTTTATAAAGTTTTACAATAGGTAAATACGTATTATAGAGCAGGGATCATTTTACCTCAGCCCCATGTCTAAAATGATCCCTTTGCATGCTCGTGGTACAAATTTTTTTATCGTCGTCCTTTTCGAAATTTAATTCACAAAAAAATTATGTAAGTTACCAAAGGTTGTATCTTGTTTCCATAAAAAAATCAGATTAAAAGAACCAGTTAATTCGGTTTTACAGCGATTCTGCCGTTAGGGGGATCATTTTGCACCACTCTCCCCTACCTACTAAATTTTCGTCTTTGAAAATTAAAAAAAAAAAATTTCTCGGAAACTATCACAGTATCACACTTGGCTTTATGGTAATATTATATCAAAATTCTAGTACCTAATACCATAATGCAGAATCAGAATATAATAAGAAAATAGGGGTACCCCATTTAAAATTACGATAAGTTGCTGTCGACTTTTGGTATAATAAGTTAATAAATTTAAAAAAAAACCTTTTTTGCTACCCCCATTATTGAAACTTTTCATCATATTTTGGATCGTAGATAACGGCCTTAAAATATTATCCTCTAATTTCGGGACACCCTGTACTCAGAGGGCTTCCACAACTGAACCGCTCAAATAACCTACGATCTTTTTGAAAAGAAAACTCAATTTTCTTCTAAACGGCGGTTTTTTTGAAGGGCACCATGTGGCACTCCACTCCAATCAAAATTAAACTTCAAGTTGGTGATAAAAACCAATAAAAAACTTAAGGCCAAGAAAAACTCCATTTCCTGAAACAACGCCGTGTTAAAATTCATGCATTCAAAAAAACAGCAAACGGAAGGCGTATTTTTAATGCACTTTCCTGTTTAATAACAAGAACACAAACCAGTGCAAAATTAATAAAAAAGAGGAAAAAGTTGATTTGAGTCGAGCGAACGCCGCCTGATCTCAAACATAAACTTTTTAAAAAGCTTTTTCGTTAATGGGAAATAGGCGGGATTATCCGAACGGCTAATGTAATTTGCTCATCTGAACATGTTTAGTACGTTTTCGCGTGACTGACGTTTTTTCAAAGGCCGTCCTGCTTTATTATTCCTCGCTTTTATCTTTCGTTAATTATTTTTGTGAATCCGCACCATATTCAACCCTTCGCTTCGCGGAAAAAACAAGCGCCTGTTTAATTTTTATATTAAATATCCCGCGACCCCATTCTTATACGCGATTGGACGTAAGCCAATGGCGTGCACGAAATTAACGTTTTGTCCTACAAGAACTAGTGGCTTGCGTGACGGTTGCCAGCGATAATTGCGGCCAGATAGCTCCAAAGTGCTCTTCATAAAAATGATGTTTCGCGTGTTAAATTAAAAGTCTAATCTAATTAACGCTTTATTGGAGTGGCCTTTTGTCTTTTAGATAGATTACTGCCATATTTCAATGGTCAGGTAATTAAGCGCTGTTTTAATCCACTTTCTTTCTAATTACGATTACAGCTTCGTGTACGCAATTTCATAAATTGCTTCATGGAAATTTTAATTATTGGCGATTTAAAAATCTCGTGTTTCGCGCAAAATATTGCCTTTATTATAAATTCTGATGTCCTCATGCAATCTGCACACGCAAAAATACATGACTTTTAGAATAATTTCAAAGTTAAAATACAGTGCGAGTGTAAAGTATGGAATAAGAATCATAAATTTCTTACCCTTGATTTCTCAGTGGAAACACTGAACAACTTCGGTGGAAAAATGCACTGTCTAGAAACACCCCACTACACCGAAACACGTGATTTTCACTGCTGACGCTTTTCGGACACAATGTGCTCATTATTTAGCTGCCAAAATTCCTCGGACAGGTCGATTTTTTTTTTGATGCGGATCTAACGATGTAATCAGATTTTTTTATCGCTTCCGGTTTAACCTGAAATGGTCCCCAATTTGGTTTTTCAAACAGAATCATACTTTTTTTTAACGGATTCGGAATCTACGAATTCTTTTGAGACAAGAACATGTATGATGCTTTCCCAAAAGTGAAGTCATGGCCACCCTAGATTTTCAAAAATATCGAGGAAATCGGTCAAAAAACAATAATTTTCAAAATCGCGAATACACGTCAACCTAATTTTTTCTATATACAATTTCAACTGCGCAACTATACATTTTCTTAAATTCTTTTTACTACTTTGGCAGATTGGAATTTTATTCCATACTTTACACTCGCAGTGTATATTATTCTCCGTTTACGATGTTTAAAAACTGCAGTCTACGATATGTTTTTCTTATGTTGGTCACCAGGTTGCTATTTGACGGAACTTTGTAGCCGTGTTGTCACATTTATACACTGATTGTTATTTGACAAATATTTATTCGGTCATTGTTAAGTCGAACACTGAAAATTTACAAAAATACCTATTACCTACTGAAAAATTGTAAAAGGTAAACTGAATCCCAAATGCGTTCAATTTTATAACCGTCGAAAAACGAAATTATGCGAATTTTGCAAAATTAGCACTTAGGGGGTTGAAAAATCGTAAAGGTGGATGAAAAATCAAAAGGTATCAGGATTAACCGTGGCTAAGTAAAATTACGAAAAATAACACCAAATTAACCCAATTATGTAAATTTAGCATTTGAAGACTTGAAACATTGCGAAGGGGGATGAAAAAAGTGAAAAATTTTATCATCATCCAAATGGGTTCAATTTATTACAGAAGAAAAACGAAAATATCCGAATTTGGCAAAACTAACACCTCGGGGGTTGAAAAATTGTAAAGGGGGATGAAACGTCAAAGTGGATGAGAATTAATCGTAATTAAGCAGAATTACAGAAAATAACACGAAAGTAAACCAATTATGCAAATTTAGATTTTGGGGGTTGAAATGTTGCGAAGGGGGTTGGAAAAGTGAAAAAGATAAACATAATCCAATTGAGTTCAATTTATTACCGAAGGAAAACTAAATTATGTGAATTTTGCAAAATAAACACTTAGGGGGTTGAAAAATTGTAAAGGGGGATGAAAAGTTAAAAGGGATGAGAATTAATCGTAATTAAGTAGAATTACAGAAAATAACACGAAAATAAGCCAATTATGCAAATTTGACTTTTGGGGGTTGAAACATTGCGAAGGGGTCGAAAAAGTGAAAAAGGCAAGAACAATTCATAAGGCAAAACTGCGCGAATTTTACAAAATTAACCAGCGGAAATCACCCGAAAAAGAAGCGATCTGAAAATTTGCCCATCCGCCTACAGTGGCGCTGTAAATTACCACATCAAATTTAGCCCTGATACGTTGAGCAGTTTTTGAGTTCTCGCATTTTTTTGTTTCGGCATGTTAGGGGGTTGTACCGCCTTTAAGGGTCGTTTTTCGCGAATGATGAATAAGACCTTTTTTGTACCATCAATAGAAAGCTATCGAATGGTAATATTTTCAACTATATATTCTTCATTGAAAATTCGAGTTTCCACCCCTAACTTTCATCCCCTTCGATAATTTTCTCCTAAAATTCGATCTTCCCTTCTCGAAGATGCAGTGTGTAAGATGTCACAGTTTCGCAGAAGATATTGCTTCTCTGTGTCAAATTACAGGGCTTTATGGATGTTTCAACCCCTAAACTCCAACCCCCTATTTCACCACCCCCACATGCCCTAAAGGAAGTTGTGTTTTCAATTTCACCACCCTAACCCAATTCGTTTAAAAATTAAGGTAATTTGTAGATTCATGTTTTCAACACCTCATGATTTCACCCCTTTATGATTTACAGGGGTGAGTTTATTTTTCCGGTGTGACATGACTCCTTGCGTATTTACTGACTTCAGTTGTTCATAAATAAACCAATAGGGTTTCAGAAAAAATAAATAAAATATAATTATCGACTTGCAAAGAGTTAGGGGTGGTTAATGGCCCAGGGGTTGGTTTTAGATTGAAAACTCATAAGACCTTTTTTCAATAGTTGACCGAAATCTATCGAACCCCGTAATTTTAGGCTACCATTTACTTGAAGAAATTTCAAGTTTCAACCCTTAAATTTCATCCCCTTTGTTAGATATTTTAGAAAATTTGTCCATCCACCTATAATGTCACTGGAAATTCACAAACCAAATTCTGCCTTGATACGTTGAGTAGTTTTTGAGTTCTCGTATTTTTGTGTTTCTGCATGTTAGGGGTCGTAGCGCCTATAAGGGTGGTTTTTCGCAAAATATGAATGACACCTTTTTTGAATAATTAATGGAAAGCTATCGAATGACGCCAATTTCGACTAGTACTTATTAAGCGGAATTTCGAGTTGCTACCCCTAATTTCCACCCCATTTGTTCGATTTTACGAAAAAACGCATCCCCCACAAGATTTCACCGATATATGTGTGTACGTTGAGTTTCCGACAGCTGCGTGCAACCCTTGCGGAGTTATCATATTTTTTGTGGTTTTCATCCCCTAAATTTCATCCCCCGAAATTTGCACCCCCTCACTTTCAACAGACTTGAAGGTCGAACGTGCATACTAATTTTCAGCAAGATATCTCCACTAGTTCTCGAGTTATTGCAATTAGTAGTTTTTCGGTTTTTCACCCCTAGCTCCCACCCCCTTGGTCCGATATGGCCCAAAAGCAATCCCCGCCTTACTTTTCGGGAGTCGAAGCTGCCTACCAAGTTTCAGCTCGATATCTCGATCATTTCTCAAGTTATCCGACGGACAGACTGAGGAGCGATCGAGCGATCGAGCGAGCGAGCGAGCGAATAAGCTAAGACAAGAGTACCTCCGCATTCTGCTACGGCACTAAAAACTATACCTCCTACTCCTAGTGCAGAAGCGACATTACCTATTGGGCTTAGATATTCGTAGGCGTTTAGTTGGTCTGGTAAGCTTATAATTATTCATTTTTGATGAAATTTTACAATTTAGGTATATACTTTAGGTTGAAAAGTCGGATAAAGTAGCAACAAAATCAAGAAAATCGCAGTGGAAGCAATCAAAATGATCTCAAGAGGAAGCGCCTCTGGTGCACTTATATTAAATTATCTTACGAAGCTATTTTATTCAGAGCTGAAATCTGATTGATCCTCTTAAATCTCTTATAACTGGAGAACTATTGGACCCTGCATGGAGATTTTCAAAAACACGAAGAGACTTGGAATTTAATGCTGAAAGCTGGATTAAAAAGTGCGAGCGTTTTGGGACACCCTATACATTATACGGGATATAAGTTACAGATTTCAACGCGAGGAGTGAAGTTGTCACTCCGAACGCTAAATGAGACTTCTCCCTCGTGTATATAACAGTTATTATAACACCATATTTTTTTCGTAAACCCGTCAAGAAACTCAGACTTTCCTGACTATTTTGAGCCTAGAAAGTATTCTGAATTGACGCTTTCTGAATTTGTATTTGTATTATTTGTATTGCGATTCTGATAAAGAAGTTAATTGAGAAAACTATTTTTTGAGGACCCTTTGAGTTTTTCATTTTTTTTTTTTGAGAATTGAAATTTTAATTTACTATTGATACCTTTGTGGTGTCAATAATAATAATTGTAACAGTAGGTGTTAATATTCGGCCTGACCTGATCCTGATTCTGTAATTTTTTGATAAATAGCTCTATACAGGGTGTCCGGAAATAACGATGAAATATTTCGGGCGGTGATTCTGTAGCTCAAAATATGAAAAAAAGTTCCTATAAACATGGGTCCGGAAATCGCTCCTAAGGGGGCTAGGGCCCACTGAAGGGGGCGCTCAAAATTCGATTTTGATTTAGTCAATTATTAAGTTTTTGCATACTATCTGACATCGATAAGCAACATTAGATTACTTTAGATACGAATTTTTAAAATCCGTTCAGTTTTGTAACTTAATAAAAATCGTTTGATAAGCCTCGGAAATGCAAATGGATCTTTAAATCAAATTTTTTCGAAAACGGTTGATCCTACGGTGTTATAACAAGAGAGGCTTTTTATGTAATTTTAGACAGCAAAACAAACCATATTCCGGTGAGAAATTGTCTAAAAAATAACACTTAAAAAAATTTGGGTGGAGAAAGCTGAAGCCACGCCCCTGGTTGAATCTGCTTTTAGTAGATACCATAATCTGATGGCGCTTACTGATGTTAGATAATGTGCAAAAAGTCGTCCTGATTTATTAAATAAAAACCGAATTTGGGGCACCCCCTTCAGAAGGCTGTAGCCCCCTTAGGAACGATTTCCGGATACATGTTTATAGGAACTTTTTTGCATATTTTGAGCTGCAGAATCACCCCCCGAAATATTTTATCGTTATTTCCGGACAGCCTGTATGTACACCTTTTCCAGACGTAGTTCAGAAAGCGGCAATTGAATTTCAGAATCCGTCAATGGAATTTCAAAATCAGATAAATGTAGTCCAGATTATTCAATTGAAATTCAGATGCGTCAATTGTATTTCAGAATAATCAAATTAATTTCAGAATCCGTCAATTGTAGTTCAGAAATGCGGAAGTAACTGAATTAATAATGCATTCTGAAATACAAATGATGTTTTCTGAACTACAATTGACGAATTCTGAATTTCAATTCATGATTTCGGAAAATTAATTGACCAATCTGAAATTCAATTGAAGCATTCTGAAATTAATGTCACTATTTCTGAAGTACTACTGGAAAATTTGTAGTCAATACTGAAATCAATTGCGAAAACCGAATGGCGTAAGCATTGGTTACGTCCTTTTCTTAGAGATATCAATTTTTATATCAATATTTTAACCTCCCCACTCCACTTCATAATTTAAAAAAAGGCAGCAGAGAAGCGGCTGGAACCTCCCCAACGCGTGGGTCTTTGATTTCAGGGACTTCTGTTTAAGATTCTAAAGTTGATATGCCTAAATGGCACTTCCCGTTGACCAATTGCTCCCAAAAGCCTTTCAGCTCTTCAACGGGTCACCTCACCTCCATTTACCAAATTTCGGGCAAATCGATCCACTAGTTTGGGCTATAAAGTGGTTTCAGTATTATTACAAAATTTCGATTTTTCTACCCAAAGGGTTCTAAATGCGAATCAATTTTGTCTCATTTAAAACCAGAAATTGAAGACCTTTCTGATGGTGACCTCGATAGTGACAATAAATCTTTCAAAAACTTGTTTTGGATGGGTAAATTAGAGAATAATTTTAAATTTCGAAATTGGTGTGCCAAAACGGCACTTTCCGTGGGCCGATTGAATCCAAAATTTGTTCACCTCTTCGACGTGTAATACAATCCCCTTGTGCAAAATTTCAGCCAAATCGGTTCAGGGGCTTGGGCTGTACCGCGATTTTAAAGTCCGATAAAAATCAATTTTTTTTTCATTTTTGGTCAAAAAGGCACTAAGAATGAATGCATTTTTAGAAGCAGAATTTGAAGGCCTTTCCTATCGTGACGTGAAAAATGGGGGTTTGCATTTAAAATTTAAAAGTTGATGTGCCAAAATGGCATTTCTGGTTGCACGATTGGCTCCAAAAGCTTTTCAGATCTAAGTTGGGTTATCACATGCACACGTACCAAATTTCAGCTAAATCTGTCGAGTAGTTTGGGCTGTGGCGTGTTTACGAACGTACGTACGTACGAACGTACGAACGTACGTACATACATACAGACACATTTTAAAAACCACTTTTTTGGGCTCCTGAGACCTCAAAACGTATAGATCCGGTCTTATCTCGAATTCGAAAATTTTAGTGATTGCAGTAACCTCCCTTTTTTTTAAATGGTGGAGTGGAGTGGGGAGGTTAAAAAAAGGGAGGTTACTGCAATCACTAAAATTTTCGAATTCGAGATAAGACCGGATCTGTACGTTTTGAGGTCTCAGGAACCCAAAAAAGTGGTTTTCAAAATGTGTCTGTATGTATGTACGTACGTACGTACGTACGTTCGTTCGTAAACACGCCACAGCCCCAACTACTCGGCCGATTTGGCTGAAATTTGGTACGTGTGCATGTGATAACCCAACTTAGATTTGAAAAGCTTTTGAAGCCAATCGTGCAACCAGAAATGCCATTTTGGCACATCAACTTTTAAATTTTAAATGTAAACCCCCATTTTTCACATCACCATAAGAAAGGCCTTCAGATTCTGCTTCCAAAGATGTATTCACTATCAGCGCCCTTTTGACCTAAAACTAAAAATATCGAGATATTTATCGGGCTTTAAAATCTCGGTAAAGCCTAAGCCCCTGAACCGATTTGGCTGAAATTTTGCACATGGGGATTGTATTACACGTTGAAGAGCTGAACAAATTTTGGATTCAATCGGCCCACGGAAAGTGCCGTTTTGCCACACCAATTTCTAAATCTAAAGTTATTCTCTCATTTACCCATCCAAAACAAGTTTTGAAAGATTTATTGTCACCATCAGAAAGGTCTTCAAATTCTGGTTTTAAAAGAGATAAAATTTATTCGCAATTAGTTCCCTTTGGGTAGAAAAATCTAAATTTTGTAATAGTATAACACTGAAACCACGTTATAGCCCAAATTAGTAGATCGATTTGTGCGAAATTTGGTACATGGAGGCTAGGTGACCTGTTGAGAAGCTGAAAGGCTTTTGGGAGCAATTGGTACACGGAAAGTGCCATTTAGGCATATCAACTCTCAAATTTTAAACACAAGTCACGGAAATCAAAGACTCACGTGTTGGGGAAGTTCCAGCCGCTTCTCTGCTGCCAATTTAAAAAAATGCAGCAGTGAAGCGGCTGGAACCTCCCGTAGTTATCAACAAATTACAGAATTAGGCCGATTGAATAATTGGTGGTGTGTCAATAAATTGTATCAAACACTTTGTTTGTGACGACGATATTTAATTTTTTTCTGCAAAAATGTTTGAACTTGCATTAATGTGCCTTTTCCCCGTTTAATTGCCAAATATTGCTAATATTGGTCTCTTCTACCCATTTAATACTTTAAGTACAACCGGGGACTTCGAAAATGCCCACCCTACCGCGACGGTTCACTTGGTCGACGGCAAACATTTAGCACGTTGCGATACAGTCGACCAAGTGAATCGCCGCGTTGTGGTGGGCTTTTTCAAAGTCCTCGACTGTACCTATTTCCAAAATATCAAATACTGGATTTTTTGGTATAATACTTGGAGCAGTTCTATCTTTTTGATGCTCGGAAGGTTTTATTCATAATTTTGCAGGAAAATATTAGTTTTTTTTTAAGGGTTGGAATTAGTTGCTCAGAAAACACGAAAATAAAATATTTAATTGGGCATTTCGCCCCGGCGGCTACAGTCCGCGATATAATAATAACTTCAGTACACAAACGCTAAACAAGCGAGCATCGTTTACCCGTGCTCTATTGTTCGGCAACAAAAGCCGACGCCAGACGCTACTTTGTTCCTACTCAACGCTGATTGGGCAACGTCTTTTGTTCTATTTACTAGCGGATTACTTACGCCTGCTGGATTCCTTTTCCGGATGAGTTTGCCGACAGGAGCGACATCTGATATCCGTAAATCACAACGATTTTCTGTGGAATTTTTCCACGACCCGGGGTGAAAATCTGATTAGACTTAAGCGAATATTTAGCGGAGATTATTTCACTACGGGGTGTCGTTGTTTGCTGCGTCAACAATGATCACAATACAAAATACTACAATAAGATGATCCACGCTACTGTTTGCATGAAAGCTATCGGGTGCCACGACCCATCAGGTAGTTGCCCTTTATGGGGCGATCACCCGAATAAATGCATACGAGGGCTTTCTGGTCCCATTCAAAAGTGGATCCTATTAACCGCATTTATGTGAAAATGTAAAAACAGCTGTAATTCTGCTTCTGGTCGATGATAGTTACAATTTTATTCATTGGTGCTTAATCCCTCAGTTTACTGGTCGTATTATTGCATTTTCATCAAATCTCAGTGGGATTTACTATAATAGGAATCACTCAATCAAAGAGCTATCAGAATATTATATGCAGGAAAATTGCCAAGATAATCTGCATCAAAAATTATGATGACCAGTTATATTCCTGTCCTGGCCTTTTTTAGAGAGAATTTTATTCGGAATAATTTAGATAATAACGCTTTTTGCCACGAAGTCAACGGTTAACGCATTATGTGAAAATGTAAATGCAGATATCGAGCTGAAATTTTGTACACATGTGTATACCCCGAAAATCTCGGTGGGGACCATATCGGACCAGGGGGGTGGGAGTTAGGGGTGAAAAACTGAAAGAAATTACAATTTTCGACGTTTGATCGCGAACGCTGCCTCAACGCTTGAAGCTAGAGCAAGAGTTTGTAAGAAGGAGTTGTCGGCAATGAAAAGATCTACAAAAAAGTCCCCGCTATCTACGATGGGTAGCCCACCGAGATCGTTTTTGTGTCTTAATTTTTGACGAAAATAGCTTCAGTGGCTTATTGTCGGCTATCCGTAACAGATATTTATATGCTATCGCGGACTTTTTTGTAGGTCTATTCGTTGCCGACATTTCTCGCTTATACGATTTTAATCCATCTTCAAGCGTTTAGGCAGCGTTCGCAGTAAAAGCGCGAGAATGCGAGGTTTTTTTCGGGACCGAAAAACTATTAATTGTAATAACTCGAGAACCAGTGGAAATATTTTACTGAAACTTGATATGCATTTTTGACGTACAAGTCTGTTGAATGTGAGGGGGTGTCAATTTTGGGGGATGAAATTTAGGATCACAAAAATAAGAAAAAACTTCTCAAATATTTTCTCATGGAGGTCTGAAACTACATATATTTTGACATTATTTGATAAGGGATGGTTTTTTTCTGCAAGATGAAACAGAAAGGGGTTCAAATTAGGGGTTGAAACTGTAAATTTCACATAAGTGTTGCTTGAAATTCAAGCAATTCGATAATTTTTAATCAATGGCCCAGAATAAGTTTTGAGCATATATTTAGTCCTTAGACCCTTAGATCACCTAGGACAGGAAGAGAAAGAAATTGCACCTCTAAAACTCAACCCCTTCAACCTTGAAACAAAAAATTCACTTAGAGGAAATGTAACCCTTGGAACACCTATTACCGGAGGAAACTAATTGAACACAAAAAATTACACCCCTGAAACTCGCCTCCTTCAACCCCCAACCACAGAAACTTGACTTGGAGGAAATCTAACCCTTGCACCACCTACAACCGAAAGAGTTGAATTGAACAAAAAACTACGCCTCTAAAACTCACCCTCTTCAACCCCGAATCACAAAAAATGACTTGGACGGAATTTAATCCTTTTACCACTCATTATCGCAGGAACGCAAAAAATTGTACCTCCAAAACCCACAGTCTTCATCCCTCGAACACAAATAATTGACTTGGATGTAATTGAGCCCTTGGACTATCTAAACAGAAACAGACTAACTGACGGAAAAAGTTGCAACCCCGAAAACCACCCCCTTCAACCCCCAAATACGAAAAATTGACAAACATAAATAATTGACTCGGTGGAAATTTAAGCTTTAGACTACTTGTTACTGGAAGATACTAATTGAGCGTAAATGAATTTAAGATTTGGAGCACTGTTATTGATGGAGGATAGGTACCAAGTAAGCGCCCCCGAAACCGCGAAACCCACCCCCTTTAACCCCTGAGGATAATAATTGAACCCAAAAATTTGCACCCCCTTCAACCCCCAACACAAAAAATTGACTTGGTGGAAATTTGATGCTTGACCTACAGTGTGTCTCATTTTAACTGGAACCACCCAAATATTTCGTTTAATTTTAACCGAATCAATACGTCCTTTTTTCCTGCATGTAGAGCTCCAAAATCTGCGCCTGTGTAATACTCAATTTTTTTTATAAACCGAAACCCCAGCCTACTATGATTTATAATGACGAAATCATATTAGGCATTTTTTATTGAAAAATTGTATAAAGAAAAGTTGCTCAGGATCGCTCCAAATGGATAAATCGGAAGTTTCAGGAAAAAATAAAAATGTTGAATTTCATGAGGAAGAATCATAAAATATCGAAAACGTCAATATTTTTGCAACATAACGGGTGAAGTGAAATGAAAAAACAATGGAAGCGCATATGTTTGCTGTTTGTGGCACACTGCAACAGATTAGTTGGCGTGTCCATTGAAATTGTTAAGAAAAACGAAAATCTGACACTATCTTAATAATTTCAATTTTTTCTGCGATTGTTAAGTTTTATCCATCCATAGCCGATAGCAAATGTCAAATCAATTCATTTGAATTGTTTTTTTATTTCACAGCACCCATTATGCTGCAAAAATATTGAACTTTTCGTTATTTTGTGATTCTTCCTTAAGAAATTCAACATTTTTATTTTTTCCTGAAATTTCGGATTTAGCTATTTGGAGCCATCCTGAGCAACTTTTCCTTATAAAATTTTGTCATTTTTGGCCTCTTTATTAAATCGCAGTAGGCTGAGATTTCGGTCTATAAAACAAGTGAAGTATCACGCATATGCAGAAAAAAAGAACGCATTGATTCGGTTAAAATTAACCGAAATATTTGGGTGGTTCCAGTTAAAATGAGACACACTGTGTATGTACTTACAACCGGAAGATACTAATTGAACGCAAAAAAATTCATCAATTGATACACCCTCACGAATTCTTTATCACTACTACTAGGTGCAGATTACATCTGCAATCAAAACCACCAAGTCCAACTCGAAATATGAATTATTCACGGTGAATAAACATCTACAGGGATACGCATCGCATTGATATACATCTTCCGTTGGCTTTTCATGAAATCTCAGTGCAGGATTTACTATAATAGGAACCACTCAATCAAAGGGTCATCAGAATTATATGCAGGAAAATTGCTAAGCTTTGCTCCAGATAGGTTATATCAAAAATTATGATGACAAGTTATATTCCTGTCCTAGCCATTTTTATAGAGAATTTTATTCGAAATCATTTAGATAATAACGCGTTTTGCCACGAAGTCAACGGTTAACGCATTATGTGAAAATGAAAAACAGCTTTAATTCTGCTTCTGGTCGATGATAGTTAAAATTTTATTTATTGGTCCTTAATCTCTCAGTTTACTGAACGTATTATTGCATTTTCATCAAACCCCAGTGGGATTTAGTATAATAGAAACCACTCAATCAAAAGGCCATCAGAATTATATGCAGGAAAATTGCCAAGATTTGCTACAGATAGGTTGCATCAAAAATTATGATGACAAGTTATATTCCTGTCCTGGCTTTTTTTATAGAGAATTTAATTCGGAATAATTTAGATAATAACGCCTTTTGCCACGAAGTCAACGGTTAACGAAATCATCAGCTGTAGCATTAGCAGTAAACCAACCTCTGATCTCTAAATGTGAAATGGTCATTCGAGCATCAAACCCATCGCGGATCCCAAGAGGACCTCGCTATTACGAGCATTAACGCCGTCTGTTAGGCACATCTGTTAATTTTTGCACCCTATCCGGCCCTACCACGATTTTATTGCTGTTATTGGTGCGTGTAATGGGGGAAAAGTCCACACAGACACATTACGGCAAACATATCATGGTAGCCCTAATTAAAATGTATTCGATGTTTTGACAGAAAGCGATGGGATTTTTTTCGTAAAACGACGGATATAAATCTGAATATAAAACATCGACAGTTTCAAATTAAGATACAGATCACGTGTATAGAGAGGAAATATAAAAAGGCGATAGGTTGTCAGCGCGAGTCGAGTTGAAATCCCCGGGGAAATATAGGTGCGAAGATACAAACCTGAAATATTAGCCAACTTTTCGTGTGGACGGGCGCCGTCATTTATTTTATGCAAATTCGTGTCAAAAGTTTGTCATTTTGTTATTTCGTTGTTTGCTCGATCCACTGGTTTTATTATGGAAGGAATTAAAAACGTGCCGTGGACCATTTACAAACTTTGGAGGCTAATAAAGAAAATGAGCGCATTTCCTCTTGTAAATGGTGCGGGTCGGTTTGTTGCACGAGTTGGTGAAGGCTTTTAGCGAATAAAAGCCCGACTTGTTTTATTAAGTTTCGCTTTTGTTGAAAGGGCCCACTATAGCCAGCCAACAAAGTGCGCTGTAGTAACGAAATCAGAGAAGTTTGTAGCTAAACTGGAAGTATGTTGGACGTGAGGAGATTTTTACCACACTCTTCCACCTCAATTACGGCGGCTCTTAATAGCTTTTCACACAACTTTTGACTCTAGCAGTAAAACGCCTAAATTTCCGCAATGTTTATTCGTCCAATTAAAACCCACAGAATTATACACTCGGGGACTCAGGCATTTCATTGTAGTTTAGCTGTTAAACTCGTAATGTACAGGGACGAACAAAAAAAGTGACTCCCGACACTTTGTGCCTTTCCACTATTTATTATTAAAAGAGCCGCACGTAGGTGTTGTCCATTCTTGATGGGTTTAGGGAGCGATAAAATTATTTGCCAGATTTTAACCTGAGTCTCAATTCCCTTGTGGGCTGAAATCGATTTTCTTCATTAAAATCTTGCATTATATCGTCGTATTAGAATTTTTTTATGCAAATGTGGAAATAATTAGAAGACCAATAGTTTTTTGCGCTAAGATGTTCTACTTTATGTAAAATGCTTATTATGCGCATGAATTTTGAGATGCCACCACCGGTAGCAACATTTCTGCAACATTACAATAATTGCATCTCTCTATCGAGGACATTTCATTTTAAAACGGATGCAGATATAGTCTGTCCGGGATCTAGGCGACTTTTGCTCCCCGGGAAATTTGAAATCCACGTCGCCGATTGGTTAAAATTCAGCCATAATTAATCGCAACAAAAATGTGGCTTGCAGGAATTAAGAATGTAGGTTTAAAAATCAAATTTACCTCGCAGGTCGATGTAAGTTACATTTTAAACCGTTTGCGCTGCATTACTTTTATAATATTGCAAAATTATTGATTTGCCGCGTAAAAATTTTGCTCTCATGACAGATATCCTGCTGTCTGTCACATCATTCCTGCGACACGTAATAGCCAATGGGTGCGATAAAAGCGGCTATTCTATTGGCTTATTTAAAGTTACCGCTATGAAAGCCGCCATCTTTCCGAATTCCGGCTGCGGCTATAAAAGTGTCTGTACAAATTTCCCTAAGTTGAACAAGGTGCAGCTTCTGGATAAAACCGCTGAGTTTACAGGTAAGGTCAAACACATTCCTCTTTCATGATAACGTGTGGTGCCGATGTTCAACAACAATTAAAGCTTTATTAAAGGAAGAGCGTAGTACAAATACTCTATCACAGCCCAAAGTAGGTCGAAGGGATCAGCAGATTGTATTGGATGAACATGAAAAATATCTGTTGCGAAGGATAGTGCATCATAAGGAAATATCGGAAATGCCCTCGGAAATGTCAGAAAGAAGTGAGGGAAAATGTCCGAATGTCCTGGAAATGTTAGAAACCCCTTGGAGATAAAAATTCATCAAAAATGGCACTTTCTGGTCCAAAACTTGATCAGGGGCCTAATTCTCGAATCGTTCGAATCTGTTTCGTATGCGGTGTTGCTAGGCAGCCGCCAATCAGATTGCTCGTACCTTAGTGATTCCGCATACGAAACATTTCGTACGATTCGAGAATTGGACCCCAGGGCCCATTAAAAATGTAACGTCATGTAAGCATTTTTATATTTCGGTGTTTAATTACCTAAGGACATTTTCATACACCTTCCCACGAAAAATCACTATTCAGTGTTTGATTTAAATTTTTTCCTGGACCGATGTCGTATAGGATTCTTTATAAATGTTAGGAAATAATCCATTTTATGGCTAATTGCCATTTTGAGTGTCCTGATTTGTAAATGCACAATTATATTACTAAAATTGTCTGTGTATCAGGGAATGGGACGGGAAACTTCAATGATACACAGACAATTTTAGATTACGATGGACGAAGAATTGAATCACAATTATATTACTTTCTCTTTATTGATGTGCTGATTTCTTTGTTTTTCGATAATGTAGAAAGTAATAAATCGTTTTATTTGTCAGCTGACTATTTTGTATTTATTCAAAACCCCAAATCGTTTAAACTGAAAGAAGATTTACTTTGAATTTTATGAGCCCCAAGGATTACTTTAAATTACCCGCTTAATTTCAATTTAAAGTTCCCGCGTTAAGCAAGCCAATCAGATTTAGCATATTTGAATTTGACATTTATCAGAAAATCCTGCTGGCGAAAAAACGCCTAGAGAAGTTTTTCCATCATTCCCCATTGTGAAGCGGGCCGGTCGCGTGCAGGATGGACAGAGTATAGCTGCAGAAATCTGCAAAATCCTACTGCTGGCGCCATCTCATGATTTATGCACCTAATCATACTTATATCAGTTATATCATGACGTCATGATATAAATCGACCTGAAATTAATCTACATGTGCGATTTTTTCAGGTGATGTAATTTTAAAAATATAATCCAAACTATATGTCCAGGTTTTAACAAAGTAACGAAATATCCAACATTTTTTTTGCAAAAAACCGACCATCACAATAACTAGAAAATTAATGTGTTATATTCGAAAGCAGTAGGCATGCCTCCCTAATGATCACCATCAATTTGGAAGCATTTTATATTTTTTATAGATGCCTGAACTTTTTGCAATTTTTTCTAAATCATTAATTTTAGATGTTTGATATCTGATATACCTACCCACAATTCTTTAAAACAATAAATGGCCAATCGAGGTTATCCAAACCACCCGATTGTTGGTAGTGTGTAGGGTGCGGATACCACTTTTTGCGGTTTTCCTATTACTTATCAGAAATATTTAAATGTTGGGGTGAACCAAAATGTCCGAATTTATGCCGTGTGTCCGAAGTAACACCAGATGACGGTACCTCCCTTCTGGCGACGAATTTTGAAATATATGTAACTACTTATTGATTATTATATTATTATTGATTGAGATAAGCCGCTCATTGACTTTACTTTGGACTTTGATGGATTTCTTCAAATTTTAAGAATAATTGGCCAAAAAAATGTCATCATAGCAAAAAAATCGTTCGGGTCGAGCGTAAGTAACCGCTTTGATCCAAAATCCGAAATCCAATCTTCAAAAATTGCCAATCAATAGTTATTTTCACCCCTAAAACAATCATGTTTCGAAAAAATGGCACTAAGGTTTTCGATCCGGCAATGCAACAGATATCGAACTCGGTAATAGTAATATGCCCCTTTGGCAAGAAACATTCAAAAAGGGGCCTCTTTGCCCCTAAAGTGTCAGTTTTCGGAAAAATTACACTAAAGTTTTTAATCCGGCAATGCAACAGCTATCGAATCCGCTAGTGAAAATATGCTCTTTTATTAAAATAAATTCAAGAGGAAGCCTTCTTGCCACTAAAATGATATACAAAGGTTTTCGGCTTAAAAAAAAATTAGCTTACAAATGTTGTAAATCCGCATAAAAATGCTGAATTTCTTGAGGAAAAAATCAAAATTATCGAAAACTTGTATATTTTTGCAACAAAAGGATTGATGTGTAATAAAAATCAATTGAAATGAGTTTGTTTGACATTTGCTATTTGTTAGGGGTGGGCAAAATTTAACAATCGCAAAAAAAGTTGAATTATTGAGATTTCAACTTTTTCTCCGGCTTCGTTTATGAACTAACCCCCGGGGAGCTGTTCGTCGAGTATTTTTCCATAGCTGAAACGTAAAGATTTGATGTTTTTGGCGATTCGAATTTTTAATTGATTTTAGTAACTACTCTGCAAAGCGTTGAAGTTCAAAAATCACTGTTAAGTACCTAAGTGAACTTGGTGAAAGATAAAAATCTCAAGAGGTACAGACTAGCATAGGCTACCCCTACACACGCCAAAACTTTTGCAGTCAATTCTCGTGACTGGGAAAAAATTTAATTAATTTTCTCATTTTATTTGCCTATAGGTACACAGGGTGTTTTTTTAAACTACCCACCTTTAATATCGTTGAACGTAAAAAATATATTGAATTGAAATAAACCCTGGTCGTCCCAGCATGAAGGGGGACAACTGCGCGTATTGAAGGAATTTTTTCCAGTCCCGGTTTAACCGGACATGACCTTAACTTTAAACCTCCCCACCCCACTTCACCATTTAAAAAAAAGGAAGGTTACTGCAATCACTAAAATTTTCGAATTCGAGATAACACCAGATCAACACGTTTTGAGGTCTCAGGAACCTAAAAAAGTGGTTTTTAAAATGTGTCTGTGTGTATGTTCGTACGTACGTACGTTCGTACGTTTGTAAACACGCCACAGCCAAAACTACTAGACCGATTTGGCTGAAATTTGGTACGTAGGCATCTCATAACCCAACTTAGATCTGAAAAGCTTTAGGAGCCAATCGTGCAACCGGAAATGCCATTTTGGCCCATCAACTTTTAAATTTTAAATGCAAACCCCCATTTTTCACGTCACGATAGGAAAGGCCTTCAAATTCTGCTTCTAAAAATGTATTCACTTTCAGTGCCCTTTTGACCAAAAATTTAAAAAAAATTGATTTTTATCGGACTTTAAAATCGCTGTACAGCCCAAATCCCTGAACCGATTTGGCTCAAATTTTGCACATGGAGATTGAATTGCACGTCGAAGAGTTTAACAAATTTTGGATTCAATCGGCCCACGGAAAGTGCCGTTTTGGCACACCAATTTCCAAAGATAAAATTACTCACTCATTTAACCATCAAAAACAAGTTTTTGATAGATTTATTGACACCATCAGAAAGGTCTTCAAATTCTGGTTCTAAATAAGACAAAATTCGTTCGCATTTAGTGCTCTTTGGGTCAAAAAATCGAAATTTTGTAACAACACTAAAAATACATTATAGCCCAATTTAGTGAATCGGTTTGGCTGAAATTTGGTACATGGAGATTGGGTGACCCGTTGAAGACCTGAAAGGCTTTTGGAAGCAATTGGGCCACGGAAAGTGCCATTCAAGCATATCAACTTAAAATTTTAAATACAAGGCCTCCTTTTTTATGCCGCCAATAGAAAGACGATCAAATTCTGGTTCTAAAGATGTATTCACAGTTTCTGCCATTTCAGTGGAAAATAGAGAAAAAATTCTTTTTTCAATAAAAGAGAGCGGGCTGACAGTGGATAACATAAAGTAGGTATCAGTTATTGTCAAAAGGATGGCAAACTGTTAACCTTAAAAGGAACATATTGTCAAATGTGATGGGTGATGTACGAGGTGATTTGTCAGAAAATTGCGAAATTAGTCACAGACGATAAGCATAAAAATTTTTTTGTTGAATTGACTACTATCTACACAGAATACAAAGATCCACGCGATGGGGAGGTTCCAGCCGCTTCTCTGCTGCATTTTTTCAAATAGAATTATAGTTTTTCTCAATGGATTCGAAAACTACGATTTTTTCTGAGTTAGAAACAAGTATCATACTTGACCGGACGTACAGTCACAACCAGCCTAGATTTTCAAAAATACTGAAGAAATCGGTGAAAAATTAAGATTTTTGAAAATCGCAAAAACGGGTCAACTCTATTTTTTTAGAAATGTATCTGAAGGAGTAGTCTGATATTTGTTTTCAGCCTCCGGTTTGACCGGAAATTGAAGAGTTCGATAGATCTCGTTTCTTAATGAAATAAAGACAGATGAATTCGCCTCAAAAAAACTAACTTGACGGGTTTTTGTGTTTTTTTTTAATTTCAGTTCTTCACCGATTTCTTCGATGTTTTTGAAAATCTAGGGTAAAGTATAATTGTACTTGTTTCTGACTCAGAAAAAATCGTAGATTCCGAATCCAGTTGAGAAAAAAAGAACTATAATTCCATTTGAAGTGGAGTTAAGGTTATTTTCAGTTAAACCGGAAGTGGAAAAAATTCCCTCAATATACGCGCAGGTGTCCCCCTCCTTGCCGAGACGACCAGAGTTTATTTAAATTGAATATCTGTTTTACGTGAAAAGATATATTGAAGATGGGAAGTTTAAAAAAACCCTGTACGATCTCGGGCTGCTGATATACAACCGGTATACAGGTCGGTTTTTTTAACTTCTCACCTTGAACATCCTTGAATGTAAAAATGATATTAAAATATATGAAATAAGTGCTGATCAGCCCTGCATGTATTCCGTTAATTTTTTTTTACCTGCGTTTTAACTGGAAATGGCTCAAACTTTGTTTTTTCAAATGGAACTGTCACTCCTTTCAAAACGGATTTGGAATTTACGATTTTTTAAGAGCTAAACAGTGTCATTTTGGCATATCAATATTAAAATTTTAAACACATCAAGGCCTCTTTTTTATGTGATCATTAAAAAGGTGATTAAACTCTGGTTCTAAAACTATAGTTACAGTTTCTACCATTTCGGCGGAAAATAATGAAAATTTTCACATTAAAAGAGAGCGGACTGACAGTGAATGGCGTCAGATGTGACAGGCATGACGGGAAAGATGTTTGCTGCTTTCCTGTTGCAACAAAATCCGTTCAGATAAGTTAATGTCAGTATATTGTTCAATTCCCAACACCGGATTCGTGTAACCAATAAAATAACTAAGTTATTAAGTGATCCACGCGATGATGGGGAGGTCCCAGTCGCTTTCTTGGCTGTCCATTTTTCAACTTCATATTTATCTCCCTCCATTATCCTTTCAATATTTGCTATCTGCTTCACTCTAGAACTATTAGGCATTAGTTTACGCCTCCGGCCATAATCGCTTCTTTACGCCTATGGTAACAATATTTTCCTCAAAACATGATATTCACTGAAAAACATTCGATTTCATTTAATTAAATGAGCAATTCAATTAAAGAACGAAACACACGATTCCGCAAAAAACGTAACTTGGGGACATGATTACCGTTCGCCTGAAATTTTTAATTTTGTTATTGGTCGGCTTGGTTAAAAATAAAGCCCTTGGTTCGCGCTGTGTGAAAATTCCCTCTGAAATGTATATTACTTTGTTTCGTTTTGTGTTTAGTCGGGTTTCAGAGACTTAGCTCACAGCATTTTAATTAATGAATTAATGTAGCTCGTCTCTTAAACACTGTTTATGTCGCGGTAATTACGAGAGTTGCCGCCACTAGATAATCTCCCTCTCTTATTTAACGGCCGTCCCTTGCTGGAGAGGGTAAAAGCCTAAATCGAGCCTAAGGAGAAGTTAAGAGAAAATTAAGGCCGGATATTTCATTCGTGGGAGCGGCGTCATAATTAGGAATTGCGAGATTCGATTTAAGTAATCCAAGTATTTTAATTAATTAGTGTGATAATTAACCTTTGGCGCACACAATCTCCGGTGATGTTAATTGAGGACGGCGGCTGGTAAACGGGTAGAGCTCTAACTAATTTCCATTTTAATTCGCTACTTCCTCAACTAAGAGACAATAATAGTTTGAATTTGGCCTGGGGAGCTGTGAGTGGTCACATGAAGCTTACGACGACATGATTTCGCAATTAGCGTCGAGACGCTACTCGCCCTTCTTTGTTAAGGCGGGTGCTACACGCTAATTATACCGTTCAGGGGCGCCACCTCCAACTGTCAACCGTAGCAACCGTTTTCATGTTAATTTCGTTCGATTATAAATGAAGACATTAAAGTAAATCAATCCAATTATTAGCTTATCAAACCATCTTGATGTTGCCATACAACTAAGGTTAATAGAAGTTGCGTACAATAATGGGGTTAGCAGAGATAAGCTATTATGGATATGAATATAAAGTGGACAGTTTAATTAACTTAATTACCATTTTTTCAAGCTTAGACCATCCTTGGCGTGACATACAGAGGTGATTAATATTACTCGGAATGGCTTACACCGTCGGAAAAATTTAGATTTACAAATTGCAACAACTTATAGCCATTACAAGTTATCCCGGCGCCTCCACCATTTCTGTAATAATGATTTGAATAGAGAAAGGCAATTTGGGAACCGCTTCGGCGATATTGGAGGCCAGAAACCGGGAAGATTCTTATCCCGAACGTAATGGAGAAAGCAGGGGGAATCTCCGGGTGTAGTCTTACTTTTAACAGGGTGAATTAGTATAAGATTAGGGAAGTACCCTCTTCTGACATCAAAGATGGCTGATTTTTTGTATAGGGTAGTCTCTAATATAACTTTTAAGCACACATGAACGGTTCAGCGCGTCCAAATCAATTAGAAATTAACATGAAATCTGTCATAGTAACAAAGGGTAAGTAACTATAACAATGTAACATAGAGAGCAGTTATGACATGATTCAAGATGGCTGTGACGTGCCTTAACTGGTAGCATTAGGGTCGAGCCGAGTGTTTATGTGCCACATAACTGTATTATGACATTAGATTCGCACTGGCCGGGTTAATAAAGCAGATAATAGCCCCCTTTATGCGGATTAAAGCTGGGAATCGAGAGGTCTAATAATTTTATTTTCGATTCCACCACCACAGAAATTACGGTAAATGTATTGTTGCCACCATTAGACTGGACACAAAAGATAATCTCATTACACATAAAAGCTACAACATCGTACAATACATTCTGACAAATGGATCTTGTGGAAATCACGTTAAATAAGACACGTGTTCGATGCACCAATTAGGATGGACAAGGACTGCGGGGGGTTGGATAGGTAAAGGGGGTAATAAGGCATAGACGATAAGTGGTATTATGATACGCTACTGATACACCGCCCTTTTGTTATTTTGTTGCATCAGAGGGCCTAGGGCATCATCAGTGTTCCCCAGATTTTTTACGCCCCTGTTTTTATGGGAAGCGATTTCTGTTTGCATAAAATTATTATCAAAACGAAGTCATGAGAGAGAAATGGCATAACCTCTTTTTTGCATATTGACCTCCTAACGCCACATTTTAAAAAATGGTAGGTTACTGCAATCACTAAAATTCTCGAACCAAGCTTTCAACCAAACAATTTATGCTTTTCGCCCGTACAACATTTTACCTAATTGTGTAAAATCCAATTTTTCAAAACCCATTTAGGTAATAATTATTTTTGGCATTGTTGCACTATCTTTCGTTTCTGACTCTTGTTCACCGAATCGCAACCTGACCTAGCAAATACCTGAAAAGAACCCCTTAATAGCCCAGTCGTATTAGAAAAAAATGTGGATAATAATTAGAAGATAATGGTTTTCTGCTTTGAAGTGTTCTACTTTATGTACTGTTTAACATACTAAAAGTCCTGACAAATTCTGCGTGTGCGTTAGCCGCAATCTTCAAAAAATGGTGGAGGACGTGCATATGGATCCCACTGACGTTTTTCCTTTATATCTCGAAAATCGCTCATCCTACGTGAATTTTTCACGCGACTAAACTGAAAGAGAATAAAATTTGCAACAGAGTGAGTATATACTTACATTCATGGCTTTCTTCTGTTATGCAGAAAAAAATATAAATTGAAAAATTTGATGCATATTACAATTTTTTTTATGCAAATGTGGAAATAAGTAGGAGATAATAGTTTTTGCGTTAAGGTGTTCTACTTTATGTAACTGTTTAATATACTACCTTTATATCTCGAAAACCGTTGATCCTACGTAATTTTTTCACGTGACTAAACTGAAAGAGAATAAAATTTGCAAAAGAATGAGTCTATAGGTACTTGCATTCATGGCTTATTCTGTTTTGCAGAAAAAAATATTAATTGAAGATTTTGATGCGTATTAGAATTTTTAACCTCCCCACTCCACTTCATCATTTAAAAAAAAAGGGAAGTTACTGCAATCACTAAAATTTTCGAATTCGAGATAAGGCCGGATCTATACGTTTTGAGGTCTCAGGAACCCAAAAAAGTGGTTTCTAAAATGTGTCTGTATGTATGTACGTACGTACGTTCGTTCGTACGTTCGTAAACACGCCACAGCCCAAAGTACTCGACCGATTTGGCTGAAATTTGGTACGTGTGCATGTGATAACCCAACTTAGATCTGAAAAGCTTTTGGAACCAATCGTGCAACCAGAAGTGCCATTTTGGCACATCAACTTTTAAATTTTAAATGTAAACCCCCATTTTTCAGGTCACCATAAGAAAGGCTTTCAGATTCTGCTTCCAAAAATGTATTCACTGTCAGTGCCCTTTTGACCAAAAACTAAAAAAATCGAGATTTTTATCGGATTTCTCAGGACTTTTAGTATGTTAAACAGTACATCTTAGCGCAAAAAACTATTGTCTTCTATAATTAAGAATAGGAAAACCACAAAAAGTGGTATCCGCGCCATACCAACAATCGGGTGGTTTCGATAACTTATTGGATTGGCCATTTAATGTTTTAAAAAATTGGGGGTAGGTATATAAAATATCAAGCACCTAAAATTAATGATTTAGAAAAAATTGCAAAATGTTCAGGCATCTATAAAATGCTTCCAAATTGATGGAGATCATTAGGCATGCCTACTGATGCTTTCGCATAACACATTAATTTTCTAGTTATTGTGATGGCCGGTTTTTTTTTGTTTGCTAAAACGTGGACATATAGTTTGGATTATATTTTTAAAGATTACATCACTTGATAAAATCGCACATGTAGATTGATTTCAGGTTGATTTTAGGCTGATTTCAGGTTGATTTAAAACGTGGACATATAGTTTGGACTGTATTTTTAAAGATTACATCACTTGATAAAATCGCACATGTAGATTGATTTCAGGTTGATTTTAGGCTGATTTCAGGTTGATTTATATGATTTATATCATGACGTCATGATATAACTGATATAAGTATGATTAGGTGCATATATACAGGCTGTTTCACGACGAGCGGCAGTTAGCCGTATCTCGAAAAGTACTTCGATTGGTGTGGAGAAAATTTGCACACTAAGGTTTCAGCGGAAGCCGAATTCAATGAAAATATTTTGAGTTTGATGGCACTTCCGGTTTTACCGGAAACAGATACAAACTTTGTTATTTTAAATGGAACGCCCAGAATATTATTGCATTTTTGGATTCTTTGTTGAATTTTAGGTAAAGTTTCATCAGAAAGTGGTATACCTAAAGTCAGCCGTTCTTGAGAAAATTAAGTCTTTCAAAAATTTTTCCAAAAACAATGTTAACTTCAAAAAATTACATCTTCGTTGTGGTGCCAATTATGGAAACGAAATTACACCGTCCTTTAAACCAATGCATGTGCTAACTAATGGTGTATTGCGAACTTCCTTTTCTCAAAGAGGAGGCGCCTCACGATTTTTTAAATTTCGGGAACTTTGATCATAAAAATCTCCGTTTTTCTAAATGGAATGCCATAGAAATTGAGTATTCATAAGAAAGAGAATTTAATTCTCTTTCTTTTGATTATCTCATTCCTATACCTAACTATCTTAGATTTTGTTTTATTTTAGATTATTTGTCATTTTGCTGCATTTTTCAATAATTTTCCCTTTAACAATCTCACAATCATGATTTCTATAGCAACGCCACTGTTACCAGTCGTAAGAAAACCTTTTTTACACCCTGTATATATCATGAGATCCGTTTTAGAATGAATGTCCTCGATGGAGATTGGAGAGATGCAATTATTATAATGTTGCAGAAATGTTGCTACCGGCGGTGCCATCTCAAAATTCACGCGCATAAATCTGGGGGGCTGATCACTAGTGGAATTAGTTGTACATCCGGCTTACAATTAATTCCGGAATTATGGAATTATTACGGAATTATTCTGGAATTGATGGAATTTAAAAGGAATTAATGGAATTAGTTGGAATTAGCCGGAATTAGTTGGAATTAGTTGGAATTAGCTAGAATTAGTTGGAATTAGCTGGAATTATTTGGAATTAACTGGAATTATTATGGAATTATTTGGAATTGATATGGAATTATTTGGAATTGATGAGTACATCATTTAAAAGGAATTAAAGGAATTAGTTGGAATTAGCTGAAATTAGTTGGAATTGGTTGGAATTGTTTGGAATTAATGGAATTAGAATGGAATTAGAATGGAATTAATGGAATTAGAATGGAATTAATGGAATTAGAATGGAATTAATGGAATTAGTTGGAATTAGCTGGAATTAGTTGGAATTAGGTGGAATTATCTGGAATTAGTTGGAATTAAGTGGAATTATTTGGAATTGATAAGTTTATCATTTAAAAGGAATTAAAGGAATTAGTTGGAATTAGCTGGAATTAGTTGGAATTAGTTGGAATTATTTGGAATTAATATGGAATTGTTTGGAATTAATGGAACTAAATCGGAATTAGTGGAATTAGAATGGACTTAATGGAATTAGAATGGAATTAATGGAATTAAACTGGAATTATTGGAATTAATTCCCGATTGGAATTAGTTGTACACAATTTTTTTGAGTGATCAGCCCCCCACATAAATCAGACTTATGTCGTAACATAAATCAACTTGAAATCATCCTCATGTAGACATAGAGCCTTAGTTGTTTGTTTTAATTTGCAATAAATTTTGTCTAATGTTATAACATATTGTTAATTTATAAAGCTGTTAACAATAATAATGCAGTTTTTGCTATTGCATTCAATAAACAAAAGATGATTTCTTTAAAAATTTTTGTTCCTTTTTTTGCAAACGGTACCTTTTGCGGGGAGGAATAAACTCATCCACGTAAAGTTTGACATTTTCTGGCGAGTTTTCAGTTCTTCACAACAACTTCCAGCAAAAAGCCTTTTAGATATGATGAGCCTTGCTTGAGAACCCAGTTTTCTGACCTAAATAAACAGGCTATTATTATCTAACAGTTTATTCAAATCGAAAGAATCATAGCTATAATTGAATCGATTTTTATTGGGACGCTCTCTATTACTAATACTTTTAGTGCCCTAAAGAATCAGAATTTACTTTAAGCTCGCACTGAAAGGGTTCACCGAAAAAGAATACCTAAAAAGCAAAGTTAAACTTTTGCTTTGTAAGTAGTTATGCTTCGAATGCCCGATTTTAATATCGCGTTGTATTTTTCCGGTTTGAGGTTTCGTAAAATCGAGAATTTCACGGCGCGATCTCCGCACAGAGAAATGATGCTCAGCCGTAAGATGGAGAGTTTCCGTGGCGCATAATATCGCAAGACAAATACATGCATATATAAAATATATAAAGCTGGAACAAGTATAAAGATACAAAGAGAATAAGCACATTTCAATGTAAAAACCTTTAGCGAGAACGGCCATGACAGCGTAAAGCTCCTAAGCTGGGGTTTAGGGAAGAAAGACTGCTAATAGAGCTTTCCGGAGCTTTTACCGGCGCGCTGAAACCCAATTCATGATCCAATAACAAAAGACAACGATATTACCGACCGCTCGGACAAAGACCGACGCAGTTTGGATCCAGATTGGATCAGTGGGCCCGCCGACGTCTGAATTTTCTTGCATCAATGAAAAGACGGAAAAGCTACTCCAACGTACATATTATGGTCCAAATTAAATAGTGCGACCCCCGTTGTATTTACTACCCCAAGCGTCTAATAGTGCTGTCAGATTTTTAAAGGGAGTCAGAGAATCATTGAGGGTGGCTCATTTAGGGCTTTCGAACAAAAATTAAAGGTCCCACTCCTACACATAAAAACCTTAATAGACTTTTGATGTGTCGGTTTGTGCCTCCGGCTAAATCACCGATGATGACAAAATAAATGAGTGGTCGGCCCTTTCCATTACATAAACTTTGATCCTGCTTGTTTTATGGCCGAGGTTTATTCTACCTCAGTTATAAAAAGGTATCAAGGATATGGCACCTTTTTTATTACGCCCGCGGTCAACGAATTTAATGACAGATCGAATCTAACATGTTAATTAAAGAGAAAAACCGTGCACGACACTGCACCATTAAGCCTCAGGAAATAGATACTTGAGTTAAAGCGTGCGTGTATGAAATTATAACCATATGCCCATTATCGAGTGCCTCACAAAACTCAAGGGTTGATTTATTAAATTAAGGGGGAAGCGGGTCTGCGATATCATGTTGCAAACTGAAGGATTTGCTACATCCCAAAATTATCGTAGACTTGCGCGTTTTGCTATTTGCTTCGATTTATGCACATTCCATCATTAAAATGCACTTGCTTATGCCCTAGAGCTCAGGATTAGGTAAACAACTTCACTACTTGCTCCTAATTAGGAGTAAAAAGCCCCGGGAAGATGTACATCAATGCTATGTGTATCCCTGTAGATGTTTATCACGTTAATGAGTATGTAGGGGCGGCTGGTCTTACTGTTGGAATCGGGTGCAGATTTTATTAATTAAGAATTGCCGGAATTAACAACATTTAGCGAATTTTGAAAAAATTAACACTCAGGGGGCTGAAAAATTGCGAAGGGGGATGAAAATCAAGAGAAATGAAAATTAAGTGTGATTAAGTAGAATTAGGAAATATAACGCAAAAATAACCAAATTATTCAATTAAAACTTTTGTTGGGGTTGAAATACATACTTGTACCCACCTACCTATTGCGAACGAAACTGGAAAATTGTAAAAGGTAAACTGGATCCCAACTGAGTTCAATTTATTACCGACGAAAAACGAAATTATGCGAATTTTGCAAAATTAGCACTTAGGCAGTTTAAATCGTAAAGGTGGATGAAAACTCAAAGGGTATGAGGATTAACCTTGGTAAAGTAAAATTACGGAAAATAACACCAAAATAACCAAATTATGCAAATTTAGCGTTCGAGGAGTTGAAATATTGCGAAGAGGGATGAAAAAAGTGAAAAATGTAAACATCATCCAAATTAGCATTTAGGGGGTTAAGAAATCGTAAAGGGGAATGAAAAAGGGATGAAAACTAAACCTAATTAAGCAGAATTACAGAAAATAACACGAAAATAAGCCAATTATGCAAATTTAGCTTTTAAGAAGTTGAAATATTGCGAAGGGGTTGAAAAAGCGAAGAAGATAAACATAATCCAAACGAGTTCAATTTATTACAGAAGAAAAACTAAATTACGCGAATTTTGCAAAATAAACACTTAGGGGGTTGAAAAATTGTAAAAGGGGATGAAAAGTTAAAGGGAATGAGAATTAATCGTAATTAAGCCGATTATGCAAATTTGCCTTTCGGGGGTTCAAATCTTGCGAAAGGTGTCGGAAAAGCAGGGTTGGCAAAAACCCGGGTTTTTGTGTCAGCCTCACGGGTTTTTGTGTTTTTGTGTATGGGTTTTTGAATTTTTGTGTGGGTTTTTGGGTTTTTGTTGTAATTTTGACAGTTTTGACACTTTTTAAATCGGTAATGACATGTTTGACACACACACAGCACATCGAACACCTAACTTAACAATATTTACTGGCTATTTAGAATTAATTAAGAATAAAGTAAGTATTTAAGGGGCTCTATTATAATTTTTGGAATCATTATTCATTCAGTAAAGGTCTTTACTCGAAGAAGACTAGGAGAAATTTCTTGTTTTGACGGTAAATGATAGTAAACCTGTCAACAAAAACTTTACCGACCTATCCTTTGCCGCATTCCTTGCCTTGTTAATATACCTAACGCATTTGCCTTGCCGTGAGAGACGTTAAGACGTAGAATGCAGAAATAATTATACAAAGCGAAATCTGAAACTGTCCTTACGTCTCATGGGTTACTAAATAGATCGGAAAAGTTTTTGTTCACTTTTTACTATTGTGCATTATTGTACAAAGTGTTTTTCTATCTTGATTTTACTGATGCTTTAAGCTGATTGTGATTTTCATTTAAAAAAGTTGGGTTTTTGTCTGAGGATTTTTGTGTGGGTGGGTTTTTGTGATTTGAGGTCTGGGTTTTTGTGTCAAAAACCCACCCAAAAACCCAAGTGGGTTTTAACTTCTGCCAACCCTGCGGAAAAGTGAAAAAGGCAAACAGAATCCATATCAGTAGAATGTATTGAATTACCGAAAAAAGGCAATATTGGGTGAATTTTACAAAATTAACGCTCGGGAGTTGAAATATTATGAAGGGAGATGAAAAGTCATGAGGGGTGAAAATGAACTGTAGTTAAGTATAACTAGCGAAAATTACACAAAAGAGAAAGAGAAGCGGTCTGCGTAAATTTAGCTTTTTGAGGGTTCACATATCATGAAAGGGGTTGAAAAATTGGGAATGAGTTAAAATTAATGAAAATGAGTTCGAGTTATCGAAAAAAATCACAGAGAAGCCCCTGAAAATAAATAAAATGTATTTAGGTACTGCGCTTGCTATGTGTTGGGGTTGGTTTTAGGTTGCAGACTCGTAATTCGTTTTTTCGATAGTTAACCGAAAGCTATCGAGCCCCGTAATTTAATACCATCTTTTATTTGAAGAAATTTCCAGTTTCAACCCTTAAATTTTATCCCCCTTGTTAGGTTTTAGTGAAAATTTATTCATCCGCCTAACAGCGTCACTGGAAATTACCTTACCAAATTCTGCCTTGAAACGCTAAGTAGTTTTTGAGTTCTCTTTAAGGATGTCTTTTCGCAAAATATGAATAACACTTTTTTGAATCATTAACGGAAAGCTTTCGAATGACGCTATTTTCGACCAATGCTTATTAAGCGGAATTTTTGAGGTACAACCCCTAATTTCCACCCCATCTGTCCTATTTCATTGAGAATGCAACCCCCGTAAGATTTTATCGAAATATGTGTGTATGTTGAATTTGAAATATGTAGCTGCGTGCAACCTTTTTGTGATTTTCATATCCCCCGAAATTGACACCCCCTTACTTTACTATCAACAGACTTGAAGGTCGAACGTGCATACCAAGTTTCAGTACGATACCTTTAGTAGTTCTCGAGTTATTACAATTAATAGTTTTTCGGTTTTGCACCCCTAGCTCTTACCCCCCTTTTCGGATATGTCCCAAAAGCAATTCCCGCCTTATTTTTCGGGAGACAAAGCTGTATACCAAGTTTCAGTCCGATGTCTCAATCCGTTCTCAAGTTACCGCTCGGACTAGAACTGCATGGGCGATATCGAAAATCCGATATCGAATATCGATATCAGAAAAAATATAGATACACCGGATGTATCGATATATCGATGTATCGATAATCGATGTACCTATCGATAATCGACATAGCGATATAATTATATAAACAGATATAATAAATCACTTAAACGTTGAAATAATAATACCTACTTAATGACACTTTATTGCTAGAAATATTGACAGTTCTGAATACCGATAACCGACATGATATCCATTATTAATATGAAAAATAATAATATACGCAAACGACAAACGATATTTAGCGAATAGCGAATATCGATATACATCGATTATCGATATATCGATAAATATCGATTATCGATGTATCGATAAATATCGTTATATCGATAAACATCGATTATCGATATATCGATGTATTAATAAATTCACATCTTGATATCGTAAATCGATATATCGATATTATTATCGATACATCGATAATATCACCCAGTCCTAGCTCGGACAGAATGAGGAGCGACACGACGAGAGAGCGAGCGAGCGAGCGGACGAATAAGCTAAAACAAGAGTGCCTCATATTGCTACTTCACTAAAACCAGTATGCAGCATCAGAAACTGTGGGATAACTTTAAAATGTTTCCTAATTCTGCATTTTATGGTAGTGAGGTCGCGCCAGATAATCAGATCACGTTTAATATGAGCAATGTTGGAGGACATCAGTGATTTCTTTGGGGAAATTAGAAGTTTTGATTATCCACAGTCGTGGCCGGAATAGCAAAACACGATAGGGAGTTAACACCTCGCTTATTCGCCATTTAGACGTCGAGGAATTATTTTGCATTTTTATACAGGAGAGGGGCGGTGAAAGGCTCGTTAGTGATGTTGTTTGAAAAGAGGACGTTAAGGAGTTGATTTTGGAGATATGTTTTCAAGTTGTCGTCAAGTTTGCGAACCCTGGAGACATCAAAAGTAAAATTAACAGAATCGCCGTCCATTTGTGTCTTTGATCATGTCTGAATAGCTCCAGCTCAAGGAAATGAAGATCATCTCATCTCTCAGCGACGAACCCCATTCTGACAAATTACCGAGATTAAGAAGCTCATGTTTAAATTAAAATGATTAGGTAGCTTGAACTCAAAGAAACTGATTTCATCTTTTTACGAGGAACTCTTAATAATTATTTCCGCTTCCGATAAACTGCAGAAAGTGCAGATGTTTCAATACATATTTTCATAATTTTCTGGTTTACTGGAACGTCATGATCCATCTGGGATGTTATGGGTAACAAAAGCAGACCGAAGACAAAACTTAACCAACCGAAACTGTTCACTTGTTCTATATTGGCGGCAAATTTTCATCTGCAGCGTTTATTTCGCTCAAATGCACAGAAATTATGAGAAATTGCCGAGGAAGGTCCTTCCCAGGTAACTTAGAAACAAAATGTTTACCATCAGATTACAGGGATTATGGTAAATGGTTATTTTTCGCTAGTTTTAACCCATCACTGGCGCCAACTCCCGTCTATGTCTTCCAAAAACAAGACATAAGATATAAAAATATATTTTTAACTGACCGGAAATGTGAATTTTATTAGCTACACATGTTTCGGGCCTATATGTGGCACCTACGACTCATTAACCCATTAGCAATTATAATTAAACGGTTAGAAATATTAATATTAATTTGTAGTGGACTATTAAAAAATTATGGGAGTTTTATTCATTTAGAATTCGTTAACCTGTTTTGAATAATACCATCTATTAATTCTATTAAATAATTTCTAGTCACCAAACATCGTTCACTACATTCACAATTACTGCAGAATCAAACACGAAAGATCATCTTTCAATTTCCTTTTTATTAATCCAGCGCTTCCACCATTTTAACTTGAAATTTGGTATGTGATGTGATCATTGTGGACGTTAGATTTTATTAGATTTTGTTTCATATCAATACACGAAAAAAGCCTTCTCGGCACATCATTTTTAAAATTTACATAAATTGTAGGTTGTGCAATGGACGGTAGATTTAAAGGGAAAGTTGAAAAACAGTGCTTTAAGCGCTGTTTTTCTACTTTCCCTTTCAAATTTTAATTGATGAACCCCATTTTTTATAACACCAGAGGAGAGTCCCTCAAATTGACCTTTTGGTGAAAAATCCAGTGCTGTGAAAAAATATACTGTATACAGGGTACCGTATAAAAATAGGGGGTGATTATTCATCTTATTTTAAGGCGAAAACTTCATATCGACATAAAGGGGTCCTCGAAAATTGAGTTTTTTTTCAAATTATCCAAAAAATACGGTTTTGAAATTTGTTATAAAGGGCCTCCTATTGATTTTTTTTCAGATTTCTAGTAGCATCGTAGGCGTACGTTTTTAGGGAGCTTTGTAGATTTTTTGCATATTTTTCTGTTATGGGCATTTTTCTCGCAAGTTATTAATAAAATCTCAATCTGTGATCTGTTCTACATAAAAAACATGCTCTTGTTGCTTGTTGCTAGGACACACTGTTTTCGAATAAAATGGCCCTAAATGGATGAAATCGCTAAAATTTATTAGAGAAGATTTTGTTTCATCTGCCTAATTGTTAGAAATAAGCATCATTTTAGGAAGGAAAGCCCATATGAACATGCGACAAAAAATCCTTCCGAAAGGAGTTATGGTCCTTCGAAAATCATGTTTTCCCATCAGACACCATTTCGCAGGGCTATAACTTCCCTTAAGTAGGATTTTTCGCCATATATTCATATGAACTTTTTTTCTTAAAATGATGCAAGGAATCCTCTTCTGTACTTATTTCCGCCAATTAAGCAGATTAAACAAAATCTTCTCTCAGAAATTTTCAAAAACGGTGTCTTAGAGACAGCAAGAGGAGGTTTTTTTATGTAGAATAGATCACAGATTGAGATTTTATTATTATTTTCTGAGAAAAATGCCCATAACGGAAAAATACGCAAATAATGCACAAAGTTCCCCGAAAAACGTACGCCTATGATGTTACTAAAAATCTGAAAAAAAAATCTATAGTAAGCACTATAACACTAACCTTTGCTTCTAATTTCAAAACCGTATCATTTATACAGTGTGTCTCATTTTAACTGGAACCACACAAATATTTCGGTTAATTTTAACCGAATCAATGCGTTCTTTTTTTCTGCATGTAATAATAATAATAATAATAAATATATTGTCTACTAGAGTACAATTTGGCGTACAATTGAGACATTGTCAAATAACACATAGAAGTAAAAAACACAACACAATTTGGTCAACGACAAACAAGTTTAATTAAAACTTTAGTAAGAAAAATTCATCAATTGAATATAAGGCAGCTTCAACCAATATTTTTTTAACATTTTGCTTAAAAATAGGAAATTTAGTCATGTCTTTCAATTCACCCGGCAAGTGATTGAATAACCGTATTGACGACACAAGGGGTCCATTCTCAAGCTGGAAAGACCTGATTCTAGGAATTTCAAGTCGACCCTTTCCACGAGTTGAGTAGCTGCTGACCTCACTACGATGCACATATTCGGCTAAATGTTTAAACACATAGCAAACGCATCTATAAACATATAAGCTGAACACTGTTAAAACTCCAAATCTCACAAAAATTTTGCGGCACGAGTGATTATATCCCAAGGAAAAGATTGTTCTAATAATTCTTTTTTGCATTACCAAGAGCCTCCCAACATGACATGAGTGACCCCAGCAAATGATGCCATTCTGCAAATGAGCACTTACGCAGCTATGATAATATGTGAGCAAGGTTTCAATGCTGACAAAATCCCTCAGTCTTCTTAGACAAAAGCATCTAGTGGCCAATAACTTAATAAGCTCGTTGATATGTATTTCCCAAGACAAGCAATCATCCAATTGCAAACCTAAGAATTTGACACAACCATTTTGGACAATAGAACTTGCCCCAGACTTTATTAGTAAGGTGAAATTGTTTTTCTTGTATGTAGATGTGAACATTAGGCTTTTAGTTTTATTAGTATTAAGCTTTAAACCATTTGAATTACACCACTGATTCATCAGGTCGACGCAATGAGAAGAAGTTAGAGAAAGTTCTGAGATAGTTGGTGCACTTATTGTCGCAGAGGTGTCATCTGCGAATAATGTTAGGTCAAAGGGGTTCATAAAAGAGACAATATCATTTATTATTAACAAAAATAATAGGGGTCCAAGGATGCTGCCTTGTGGCACTCCAGTTCTTACATGCATCGAAGATGAAATTGAGGAATCAACCCTGTAGAGCTACAAAATCTGCACCTGTGTAATACTCAACTTTTTTTATAAACCGAAACCCCAGCCTACTGCGATTTAATAAAGAGGCCAAAAATTACGAAATCGTATTAGGCATTTTTTTATCGAAAAATTTTATAAAGAAAAGTTGCTCAGGATCGCTCCAAATAGCTAAATCCAAAGTTTCAGGAAAAAATAAAAATGTTGAATTTCTTGAGGAAGAATCATAAAATAACGAAAACGTCAATATTTTTGCAACATAACGAGTAATGTGAAGTAAAAAAACAATGGAAGCGCATATGTTTGCTGTTTCTGGCACATTGCAACAGATTAGTTGGGGTGTCATTTGAAATTGTTAAGAAAAACGAAAATCTTACACTATCTTAATAATTTCAACTTTTTCTGCGATTGTTAAGTTTTATCCATCCATAGCCGACAGCAAATGTCAAATCAATTAATTTCAATTGTTTTTTTATTTCACAGCACCCATTATGTTGCAAAAATATTGAACTTTTCGTTATTTTGTGATTCTTCCTCAAGAAATTCAACATTTTTATTTTTCTCTGAAATTTCGTATTTAGCCATTTGGAGCCATCCTGAGCAACTTTTCCTTACAAAATTTTTCGATAAAAAAATGCCTAATACGATTTCGTCATTTTTGGCCTCTTTATTAAATCGCAGTAGGCTGGGATTTCGGTCTATAAAAAAAGTGAGTATCACGCAGGTGCAGATTTTGGAGCTCTACATGCAGAGAAAAAAAAGAACGCATTGATTCGGTTAAAATTAACCGAAATATTTGGGTGGTTCCAGTTAAAATGAGACACACTGTATCTTTAGGATAATTTGAAGAAAACTCAATTTTCGAGGAATTTTCGAGAATCGCCTCCTAAATTTAACGCAGAACCATTAACTAACACCTTAGTGCCATTTTTTCGAAAGGTTATTATTTTTATGGCTGAAAAGCTTCTTTTTATACTTATTTTAGCAAAGAAGCGTGTACACCATACGTCACAATAGCGCACCGCGCCGAATTTTTAATTACTTACCTCAATGTCTGGTCAGTTTTAATCTCTTGAATCAAATGGAGGCATTGAAATTTCTGAAAAATCTCTATTTTTCGAATTATCAGAAAATTAAGAATTTCCGAATTCCAGACATAGATCCACTAAAGTTTTTGCTAAAATCGTCATGTTTTCAATTCTATCAAAACGTTGTCAATAAATCTTTTTCGATGATCAATGAGCTCTCTGCAATTAATAGGTTTTCCTGAGGTTTTTATACAAATAATTAAATTAAAAGAAATGAAAATTACTGCGGAAAAAAGGGAGGTGAACCTGGTTTTGACCTTACCTTTGTTTTTTGCCATGAACAACTGCCAACTACAAGTTATAACAGTGCAAGTCTTCAACAAGGTAGTAGATTGGAGAAAACTGGAATTAGAAATATGACACAAAGACAGAACGTGAAAGTGAAAGCACCCTAAGAAAATGTAAAAGAGTAAGCACTCAGAAAAACGCATCGGTTCTCAGTACTAGGGTGCTAGTTATCACAACAATAAAAATTATTGGAAATAGACACAACTGAAAAGTTAGTTGCGAAAACTAATTTTTATTGTTAACGGGTAAACTGCTGTCGAGAACAAATTTGGATTTGCTTTGACAACAAATTTATATTTGATATAGTAACTAATAAGTTAGTACTGTTAACTAAACTTAATCAGTTTCCGTAAAATGAAACAATGCCATGACAAAACATATTATTGTTGAAGTATATTCATTATTTGTAAAAACCAGGAAAAAAACTCAAATTAGCCTTTTTACATTTTTATTTCAATTCAAAATTAAACTATAAAGGAACAACTGAAACAAAGCAAAATCATATAGACATTTAGTTAAAGTTTAAAGGTATTAAATAAGAAAATTAAAACAAGTTTTTCATAGTAACATATTCACCATTGTGATATGTGATGCAATTTGTATTCGTCCTGCCCTCACCATTTAACCATTTTAAAACGCACCATCACTGTTTTATCTCACCACCGCTACCGTACACCACCACTCCAGTTTTAACCTCCCCACAACCATATAAAAATGGGAGGTTATTGCAATCACTCCAAAATTCGAAATTGAGATAACACCAGATCTTTACGTTTCAAGGTCCCAGGATCACGAAAAAGTGGTTTTTAAAAAATGTCTGTGTGTATGTACGTACGTACGTACGTACGTACGTATGTGAGCACGATTTCTCGGAAACTACCGAACGGATTTTAATGAAATTTGGTATGTATGTTAGGGTTAGCCTTCCGGTGAGCCCAGTTAATTTTCTCGCGAATCCACAGACGCTAAGTGCCTTTTTGGCATGTAAACTATGAAATTTGACAGATGAACACTAATCTTTCTTATCAGCGCATGAAAGGCCTTGAAATTATGTATCTGAAACTGTATTTCCACTTAGTGCCTTTTTGGCACAAAATCTAAAAAATCGAAATTTAGAGGAAACATTAAATAACACGCTACAGCCTAAACTGCTGGATCGATTTGGCTGAAATTTGGTAGGTACAGATACCGCTACCCGCCGTAGAGCTGATTTAATTTTGGTGACAATCGGCAAACGGCAAGTGCCATTTTGACATATAAACTTTGAAACTTGAATAATGAACTCCCATTTTCTCTACCAGCACATGAAAAGTCTTCAAATTTTGTTTTCAAAATTGTATTCAAGCTTAGTGCCCTTTTGGCAAAAGATCGTAAAATTTAGAAAGATCACAGAGAACACCTTAGGTTTGGTGGAGTAAAACTTAGGTATAGTAAACAGTAAAATTTACTTGATATTGGTGATAAGATTGGATCATTCACCGAAGTGGGGAGGTTCCAGAAGCTTCCGTAGCTGCCCATTTTTTTTAACTTCTATTGCACTTGTTTCCGGTTTCAGCTGGTTATCCAGACAATACTAAATACAAATGTTATCAATGCCGATTCTTTATTAGTTGTGATCAGAATGTTCGGGAAAATCAGAAATGGTATTCGTAACTGCTCTAAAATTGTTGCCACTACCAATTTTTATGATTCGTTTGTTATCACAACAAGCAAAATAAGGTCATAATAACAAAGAAAAAATTGCTCTTGCAGGAGTAACCAATAGGTTTGTTACGGTAACAAATCTGTTGCTAGCAATATAAATTTGTTGGGGTAGCTGACTGAAAATTGTTTTATTCAAAAACAGTGGACACAAAGTTGTTATTCTTTACACAAACATTTGTTGTGAATACTAAAACTATCCCAACAATTATAATATTTGTTTAGGGAAGCAATCCAGTTTTAAGAGTGAGGACGAAGCAAAAGTCTTCAAAAAGAGAGCAAGAGGACAATCAGAAGGAGGACCTGGATTGCGAAGTGAGAAACGCATCAGTGATGAAGAGAGGAAAACTTGGGAGGACTCAACAAAACAAATCATTCAAGAGAGAAAGATGTGGAAAAGAAAAGAACTGTGGAAAAGACGAACCTGGGAGGACTCCGAAAACTCCAAATAGGTGCCACGATTAAGAAGAAGAAATATTAGTATTAATTTGTAGTGATGGAATATTAAAATGAGAATTTTACTCACTTAGATTTCCTTAACCTATTTTGAGTCACTTTGTCACAATTCTTTTTACTTAAAAAGACAAAATAAGAAATTTAAATTAAAATGGCAAAATTGCTGCTAATTCAGCGCCTCCACCATTTCTGTGTTATAATTCAAGCCATATAGATTTCCAAAACTACCTATTGTATGTGTTGGTTAATTAAGTATAAATAATTTGCTTGGAAAATGTACGAACTCGAAACGAAGTAAAAAAAGGATGTTTCAGTTTAACCATCCAATTGTTGCAGAAACTCGGTGGCCGCAGAGCAAAAAGAGACAAAAAGAATTAACCGAAACAGTGGCAGCGCTCCAACAATTTAATTCGTCATCTCTATCGGCGGAATAAAAGGAATGCCAACTTGGACGACTCTGCAAAACCAAATTGAAACACTAACAAATGGAAACTTGAAAAATAAGAGTGAATATCGATTGAAAAAAGACAACAATGAGGATAAATTGGGGAGCGATTGTTGGTTGTGATTGTCGTTTACCCCAACGGGAGAAGCTTTGATGTCACTTTTTAATCAGGCCTCGGATATATCGGAGCGTTTCTTTGACATTTGACCGAATAATCAGTCCTTTTGAGGCATCAAGTCTAATAATAATATATTTCGAATTAATTTCGGGGGATTTGAGGATGGAAATGATGGGAGGGGTCGATAAAGCGTCCAGCTTGTTGGTTACCGCTGACCCGTAGCAATTGGGTTCAATCAGCGGTAATTGATTAAGACCACGAGAGCAAAGCTGCAAACTACCCATTTCATCGATCGATCAGCCACTAACCACTTACTCTAAATACACCGACCTCTACCTGATAGATATACGCTTACTTGCAATTAAACAAGCCTCAAAGAGCCACACCTAAGCGCTGAAACAGGCCTCGATAAGCCAGCAGATTGAGACATAATTCGCTAAAACGATTTCTATAATCGAACTTCAATTTTTTTCAGTTTGCGGAGAGTTCTTTTTGATGTACCTTTACAAACATAAATATAGAAATTGTATCAGTTGTATTTGTATAACGCGGATGAACGTTCCTAACAAGGAGATCGCACACTTAAATCGCACAATTAAAAAAAATATATCAGAATAGAATACGCGTCTCGATGAGCTGAACAATTCTTATTATTCAAGTTCAGTCGTGTTAAAAATATTCTGAGTATAAGATTCTAAAACTCCCATAAAAATTTGTCATGGACGCTCGTTTGTCGCTCGTTCTTCAAACATATTCCCTGGTACTGGTATTATAAAAACCCTCATAACGTTAGTTATAATGGTAAATTATACTACATCTAACCAGTTATAATTAATTATTCGCGTAAAAAATTGCAGGTATCAATCAATCGTGCCCAAGGGACTAATCTGAAAGTTATAATTGGGAGTTGAAATTATGGGAAAAGAGTCATCAAAAGGCCATCTTTGTAACTAGAATGTTTTTAGGGTTATGAATTCAATTAATTGCCAACAATTCACTGCCTACCAACTCTTCGCCCATAATTCACCGCCGAATGAAAGTTATTGCGAAAGGTTAATTATAACATACTTCTGTTTCTTATTTGATGATTCCTTATTTACTATTGTACCGGGTGGACCAACACTATTGCCCACCTCAATAATTGCCCTTTACCTTCAAGCTAGAGTTTTGATTTTTTTACAGGGTGTATGGGTACTAAAAACCCTTCAGAGGACGTAAAAATTTTTTTGATTGGCCCAAAAATGTGACGTCACGAAATTTTCAATGGGGCTATTTTCATGAAATAAATAATTTTTGCCCACAGGTTGGTTATTTAGGGCCTTAGGATCACGCTAAACTGATTATTTAATTTTTTGGACATCAGGTTACCAAACTGCAGAAGCTAAAAATCACGTCAATTTTTCTCACAAGTCGCCCATGAAACAACACCTAATCATTGCGAGGTATGTCCTTTATCGATCGGCGGATATTCAGAAATGTCAGTGTCAGCTTGTCATGTCGGCAGGGTCATCAAACCACATTATTCTTCATTTTCGAATTCATTCAATTAATCAATTAATTTTCCCAGAAAATTATTCAAACAAAACCCCTGAAGCATAGGGTTTGTGTGAGACAAGCGCGTGCGTAATTCCATATCGATAAAATGACACATAACGCACATAACCTCGTTTTGGTGAAATTTTTCCAAATGTAATTTACAACCAGCACCAAGTACGTTTACCCATTGTACGCTTTCTGATTTGGTAAGTTTTTGGAATTTAGGTCGATTTATTTAATTGTAAAATTGAAAATTTTAGATGGAGACCAAAAATGTTTAAATAAAACGATGGGGCCCTTTTGTGAACCCAAAATCTAATAATGAGAAAAATAGAAGGAATTACAAGAAGAGATAGGATTAGGAATACGACAGTCATAAGCCAACTGGATATAAAGCCAGTCGAGATGATAATAGAAAAGAGACAGTTGGGATGGCTGGGACATGTCCATAGAATGGAAGAGGGCAGAACAACTAAGAGAATCTATGAAGCTAGAGTACAGGGTAAAAACAGAAGAGGGCGCCCACGGAAAACGTGGGAAACCCAAGTACGAAATGCGGCAGAAAAAAGAGGCTTAAGATGGAACGAAGTTAGACAAGCAGCGCAACATAGAAGAGAATGGAAAGAAAAAATAAGGGAAAAACCACACACATGAAATACATAATACATAATATATAATATATATGTTTTGTATTACAATGTCCGACACCCTATGGGTAAAAGGACCAATGATTAAATAAAAATAAAAAAAAATTAAATAAATTCAGCTCATTTTGCCTATTTTCGTTGACAAAGTGAGGGAAAACTAATGAAAGGATCGATGCCAAAAAATTACAGCTAGACCAATTATGACGGAATTCTATGATAGTTCAGTATTCAGGTTTCATTAGGCTTAGAGTTTTTTTTCAGAAAGCGTCAATTGCATTCTCCATGCTGGAAGATATTAACATCACGACATTTTGCAGCATACATATTGGGAAACGAAACTTTCGTCTTACGCAAAGATTGAAAAATTCCAAAGTTGCTTTATTGTGAATTTTGAGGGCAAAAATACCTGCAAAAATAGTTTGAAAAATTACTTCTCGGATAGCCTTTACTGGCATCAGCAATTCGTAATAATTGTGTGGAGAGTAGCAATAATTGTAGTTGTGAGGAAAGACGAAAGTTTCATTTCCTTTTAGTATACTCGTTTTTTTCCGAATAGTTATTTAACAATAAATTAATAAATTAATGCAAGCTCAATCGGCGGTAAACTGCACGGCGGTGAATTGTTTTTACCGGTGAATTCGGCAGTATTCAGCCGAATATTCGATTTGTCCGAATACCCAAAAGTCGCTCTTCGATGCAACCTTACCTAATTGTGACTTTTAAGTATGAACATTTGCAAAAAAAATAAAGACTAAAGTCGCTTTTAAGGGGCTACAGAACCTTACTCAAATTGCAGAAATTACGAAAATTCCAAAACCATTTATGATATCAGGCACTTCTAGACCGAAATTTTGCTATGGAGAATCCATGAGCCTCCTTTTTAATAATACCACATACATCCCCTTCACCCCTCTCGTCAACCTAAAAATCACTCCTAATTGCTATGAAGCAAATCAATCTGAATTGAATCTTGCTGCCTGGAAACTTTTTAAATTCTTAATCCTTTTAAAAATATTGAATAGTTTTTGAATTTTCTCAATTTCGTTTCTTCACTTTTAGTGTAGCCCTAATGGGTGGTTTTGCTCAAAAGGTGCTTCAGCTCTTTTTTGAACCATTAAAGGAAATTTGTCAAATACTTACTTATACCTTATTAAGCGGAATTTCAAAAGTTGCAACCGCTAATTTCCACCCTATCTGTTAAATTTTGCCGATAGTGGATCCCCGCAAGATTTCAGCTATAAATAGTGTACCTATAGAGATTTGTAAAAAATCATTCGAGTTCTCCAGACTACGATGAATAATTAGAAAACGAAACATTAAGTATTGATGCCTAATAATTAATATCTCGAGAGCGAGTTCAGTAAGCTTCGATGAAAATCATACCAAAAATTAACGAAACAATGGTACCGTTTTTCCTGAATTTTTTTTTGCCATAATAATCGAAGTTTCTATAAGATCACAATCATGTTAAATTTTCTTAAATTGAAACTTTTAAACGGGCTAGTGAAACAACTCAAAATTTAAACGAACAAGAATAAGAGTAATCTATAATCTATATAATCTATATAATCTATAATCTCGGTCGTGTGGATCCCGGACAGACCATATATATGAAATTTTCACTAAGATGCAAGTTTATAGCAAATGGCTGCTTCACACAGATTTTGTTGTATTATGGGTTGCAGGGTTGATGGTGACTTTGCATGATGAAACGATACCTTATGTATTGACCATTCCAGATTCAGTAAGTGTTGCTACTTGCCGCTAGGGCTTTGCGTCAACAGGCGACCGCTTCGACTTGCGCTGTTGCCTTTATTTAACTACATCAGACCATTACCCTAACAAGGTAAAAAGATGTCTAGTACGATTCAATGTTACATTACTGACGCTGACGCATATCGTCGGTTGAAATGCAAAACAAACTAATTGACAAAAATTTAAAATAATTTTAATTTGAAAAAATCAAGACCAGGTATTTGATTTTTTATAACTGTCCCCTATTATTTTAACAGCATATTGTTTCCGAAAAAGTATTCACATGCGATATCACCTTATGCTGCAAATTACAAAATTAAATTAGTCGATTATGATTTGTCAACATTTATCATATACACGTCGATAGAAACGGGACGAATAATTCCTGCAAATAATCCAGCTAGAAATTACCACAAGTTGTAAATGATTGAGTGCAAATTCAGAGTGGGTGAAAACATCTGAATATACTTTTCCCCCTGCAGTTTGATTTTCCGCTAGTTCTCCCACTTTCCGCCGACCAGCCAATGGAGCAGCCTGTAAACTACCCCGTCAGTTCACAACCGCAACCTTCCAATCACATCTGAGGTTTTCAAGTCAATATTTGTGACTTTATGAGCTTAAATTTGACGTCTTTGTAAAACTGAAATGATCAGTGTAGGACGACAAATGGCTATGGATTCGCGGAGCGCTGTGTTTACACGGTTTTGCGCTCATCCCGTCGATCCGGGCCGATATTTTTTCCGTTATTTTCAGGACCGGACTTATCGCCTAAACCCATCGTTGCACAATAACGTGCGAATGCCGACACAATCCGTAATCGTTCTCACAATGGACGCTTGTTAACAAGCCGACCGTGCATAAGAGATCGTTAGTTAGCAAAACATTTCCATTGTCACCTTTTGTGATGACAATAAGGTCTTAAGTACACCTCGGAGGATCCGAGAGACTGTGACTTATTGGGAGCGAAAATAAATCAAACCCTCTTGCGTTGTTTTTCTAAATACTTACTGATCCACACCCCCGGCGCGAGTTTGAAATTCGTTCATTTTGAGAGCTATAAAACGAAATAAATATATAAATTTCAATAAAAAGATCGCGTGACCTCATAGATTTTAAAAGAGACTGTCACATTCTGATGGCATGGTGTTTTACAGTTGAAAGATAATCCCCTGTAAATGCCAACAAATAGGGGCCTTAGACGATGTCGGCATAAGGGCTATTTCCAGACACTTGATAATAATTGAGAGGCACTTAAGGTGCTATAAGAGCTTACGGAACGGATTAGAGGTATTACAGTTAAGTACCCTCAGAAGTGCAAACGCGAATTCAAAAGTGGCGAACTCGAAGTGGAGTGCTTAGCCGATTTGAACGATTTACATTTCAGAGCGTTTTAGAGATAAATAGCTTTTACCTATTTCGACGATTTATTCCAGTCTGAAGGAATTATTATCCGAAAATATTCAACAATTCAACATTTAATCAATAAATTGACGAAATTTTCTCAATGTTTTATTGAATTTAAGGTTCTAGGGTATAAGGTACAAAAGCAACATGTTTGTTGCTCCTGGTGCCGACGGTTGAAATTTCGAAAGGATCTGCGGGCTGCCATCTGATGTGCTATTGACATATTTCTGTAAAACAGAATACTGGTACAGATAACGTCAGAAGTAATGTGAATGTGGCACCCACATGTACATGTCAATATCAGTTTGACTTGAATGTCATAACTTTGACATTTCAAGGTCACGGGACATTGTATAATTGGCAATCGGCATCATTTCTCAACTACTAGCTCCATTCCAAATCTTAAGGCTCTAGCTAGCGCGGTTCAAGAGATTCAGGGGGGGGGGGCGGACGTTAAGTCTTCACTGTATACCTAATAAATAAATTTTATCTATGTCATTAGTGAAAAATAAGGACGGTGGATGATTCCTTGCATCATTTTAGGAAGAAATGTTTAAATTGATATACGTCAGAAAATGCTTCCCCTATAAGGGAGCTGTATAGTGTATAGCCATTCCAATACCTCTGATGTTATTATAAAAATCAGAAAAAAATTGAAGAGAAAGCTCTTTTTGAAACTATAACCAATGCTCCAAATTTAAAAATTTCATTACTTACATTTTAGAGAAATTTAGAAAAAACTGACTTTTTGTGTACCCTTTTGAAAGGGGGTACTATGAAGCATTTCCGTGACTACGTCCACAGGAACTTTTCTTATTCCTACAATATAATGCAAGGAATAACTTCCCAGAGTTTAACACTATGCATTTAGGAACACCCTGTAGATCGAATGCAAGAGGGAACTATATGCATGAAAGATATTTTACTTGAAAATTTCAAAACTGACCAATAATTTGTTTGCGATAATTTTGCATTCAAATTTTCGTATACAGTGTGTCTCATTTTAACTGGAACCACCCAAATATTTCGGTTAACCGAATCAATACGTCCTTTTTTTCTGCATGTAGAGCTCCAAAATCTGCACCTGCGTGATACTTCACTTTTTTTATAGACCGAAATCCCAGCCTACTGCGATTCAATAGAGGCCAAAAATGACGAAATCGTATTATGCATTTTTTTATCGAAAAATTTTATAAGGAAAAGGTGCTCAGGATGGCTCCAAATGGCTAAATCCGAAATTTCAGGAAAAAATAAAAATGTTGAATTTCTTGAGGAAGAATCACAAAATAACCGAAAGTTCAATATCTTTGCAACATAATGGGTGCTGTGAAATAAAAAACCGATTGAAATGAATTGATTTGACATTTGCTATCGGCTATGGATGAATAAAACTTAACAATCGCAGAAAAAGTTGAAATTATTAAGATCGTGTAAGATTTTCGTTTTTCTTAACAATTTCAAGGGACACCCCAACTAATGTGTTGCAATGTGCCACAAACAACAAACATATGCGCTTCCATTGTTTTTTTATTTCACATCACCCGTTATGTTGTAAAAATATAGACGTTTTCGTTATTTTATGATTCTTCCTCAAGAAAATCGCAGTAGGCTGGGGTTTCGGTTTATAAAAAAAGTTGAGTATTACGCAGGTGCAGATTTTGGAGTTCTACATGCAGAACGCATTGATTCGGTTAAAATTAACCGAAATATTTGTGTAGTTCCAGTTAAAATGAGACACACTGTATAATACCACGAGTGACACCAAAGTTTCCGGACATTTTTTGACATTTACGACAGATTCCTTGCCAAGCGGCAAAAAATCTGGAGCAAATGTCAAAAATAAATTTCCGGACATTTTACGGATCACGAGTGGTATTCAGAGAAAAAATTTCACTTAAGTACAACATCCGGACAGTAGGAACCTGACAGAAAAATTTCCGATATAATTTTCACTTGATTGGCCAGAATCCGTCGTAAAGTTTTAAATCCTCGCTTGTAATTGTATCAAGCTTTTAAAGTGGAATTTTCAAGGTAATTCAGTTTTTGAAGAGGAAGGTGAAAAAATTGATCGGATGAATTTAATAGAAAGTGAAAATTTTTATTGCAAAACGCCTGGAGATGATTACCCTCCTGACTGGAAAGGATTTGTCAAGTTTTCTTTATTATTTATGATGTATACAGGGTGGTACCTTTTCACTGCTCACCGTTGGTTAAATTAGAGAGAATTTGAAGAGAATTCCCCGATATCTCGATTCGTTCCTGAGTTATCCCAACAATTGCGATTTCAAAGAAAAATTCATAGCTCTTTAACGAAAGACGCTATTTGTCTGAAATTTGGGACTCTTGTATTATTGACAGCTGTCAATTAAATAGAATTAACAGAAACTTTCGAGGCCTTCTAGATTTTGAACAACGGCAGTCAAGTTTATTTTTTCTTATGGCCGCTAATTTGGATTTTAACACTATTGACACCCACGCAAAAAATTAGCATTTCAGAAATATTAGCAACATGGACTTTTTCAAACAGATCGTCGAAATTTGAAAATTGGTATTATATAATAATTAGTAAAATCAGCTTAAACTTAGACGAGAAAAAGTAGCAAAAATCAAAAAAGTACATTATTTAAAAGTAAAAGTTTTCATATTATTAGTTGAAAACGTCCATGAAATTCGCTGTACCTAACTATAAGGTATAGTGGCAATTTGTTGCCGGGGCTTGTTTAATTGTTGTTGCATTGTCACTTTTAACGCTGAGTGTTAAAAGTAAATGACTTTTACCTAATACTGGTGTCATAAAATGTCGTTTTTAACAATTGTCAACAAACGTTGAAACAACTGTTTTTAATAGTGTTTGTAGGAAATAGTATATTAAAAAACACGTTTCATAAGGCCAACTATTATCGCACGAGGATGTTTGGACAACGAGGGCGAAAAGCCCGAGTTTTACAAAATCCGAGTGCGATAAGAGCCTTATGAAACACGTTCTTTATACAATTTTTTCTATTTCGGATACCCATAATCAGTTAGAAGAAAATTGGTTTTCTATTTTCATAGACAGGTCAATGTTCGCTTGACAGTTGGCGCGTTTGTTGGACATAATGGTTGTCTAGGTTACGATGTACACAAAAGCCGTGCTCTAATAGAGCACATTAGAGAACGCGTTTGGGTGCTATAAAGTGTTCATTAGGAAACCGAAATAGAAAATAGTATATTAAAAAACACGTTTTATAAGGCCAATTATTATCGCACGAGGATGTTTGGACAACGAGGGCGAAAAGCCCAAGTTTTACAAAATCCGAGTGCGATAAGAGCCTTATGAAACACGTTTTTTATACAATTTTTTCTATTTCGGATATCCAACTTGTTAGAAAAAAATTGGTTTAAAATTTTCAAAGACAGAGGTCAATGTTCGCTTGACAGTTGGGGATTGTTGGACACAATCGTTGTCTAGGTTACGATGTAAACAAAAGCCGTGCTCTAATAGAGCACATTAGAGAACGCGTTTGGGTGCTATAAAGTGTTCATTAGAAAACCGAAATAGAAAATAGTATATTATTGACCAAGGTAGATAAGAACTATTTTAGCTCAAGCGGCAAGACGTGAGGGCTAAAATTGTATTCTCTACCGTGGTGAATATAGTATTTTTTTCACTTACTAGCAAAAAAAACGGAATTCTCAGTTCAAAGATAAGTCAATAATGGTACGTTTTAAAGCTAGTAGTGAAAAAACATTATTATTATTATTCAATCAACTACTGTCAAAAATACAAAAGTTTCAAGTTTCATTAAAATAACATTAGTCGAAAGAAAGTTATGAATTTTTCTTTAAAATCGCAATTTTCATATTTTTCACGATCGCTCAGGAATTCCTTCCTAGCTTCTGTATAGGTAATTGTTTGGTATCGATCCCTCCCTGTCTTTGTTGGCTAAAATAAGTGAATCTGAAGAGAAGTGCAGAAGAAGGAATAATATCTCAAATTAAAATAGCAACAGAACACAAGAAAACCCGAAAAACATCAGTATGTCCAAAAACAAAGAACTGATTAAAATTGCTTTCTTAACTGAAATTCGCCCTATGATGAATAAAGGAACTTTTGACCTGACCTGACTGAATCTTAAAAGTGTATAAGTTTCGGTTGTCGTTGCTTACATTACAATTTAGAATTCAAATACCTATGATATTAAAAATATACTAAAATAAAGGGTGTTGCGTTGCGCTTAAAATTTGTGATGGCAAAACAGGCTCTTAACAAGATATGCCATCAAGCTAAAGGAATTATTTGTAAACGTATAATTCGAAGTTTCCCGTCAAGATTTGGCTGTAAACGAAACAGGCACTAAGACGAAACACTTGAAAGGGGTACCGACAGGGGGATGTAAACAAAGATGCGCGAATTACATCACAATAAGAAAGAAAGCAACACCAAATTGCACATAGCACAACGTGTAAAGTATATGTAAGAGGCCCCTAAACTTACAACCGTTAGGGGTGCGACAGAAATGGCTGTATACAAAAATGAGGGGTTGGAGAGAAAGAAACGGCGTCAGGTAAAGTTAGGGGTGTTTCTGTTGAAAGAGGGTGTGTCCTCCATTTCGCCGCCCTCTTGATCATACAAACTCTCTCAAAACACTTACGACCAGTATTTGGTCATAGACAATCTGCTTGTTTGCCGATATTAATACCGTCTCTTGTTCGATTTTTTGTGTGTGATAAGTGGTGTGCGAGGTGAAAATGAGTTCTCCAATGCGGGAGATTGAGGTTAATGTGGTTTCGAGTCCGGAATCGACGAGTAGGAACAATTCCCCCGAACCGGATAATAATTTTCGCCTGGTAGGCCAGAACATTACGTGTTTTCCGGTGATTAAAACCGACGATGACAAGAGTAGGGACTTGGCGAAGAATCAAAAGACCACCGGCGCCTCCACCAATTTTTCTATCTCTAGCATCCTTTCGCGGACGGAGCCGACGGCGAAGAAAAACGGCTTTCTAGCGCTGGATAATGGCGCGATTGCCAATGATAGTGCCATGTTATCCAGGTAAAACTAACAAGACAGGTTAAATTATTTTGAAATGTTAACAGATGGCTAAAAAGACATAATCTTTGTAATTAAATATTTTAATATGAAACGTTTACATTTGAATTTCTAATTAACGGGTTTGTTATGTTAAAGAGGCTTGTTTCCGGTTGGATTTATGATTTCGGTATGAAATTGCGTTAACATACAAAGAAGGGCCTTTATTGCAATTTATAGTAATTTTTGGTCACAAATGGCCAGTGCCATATGTACCTAGGTATAGGATTTATAAGGAATAGCTAATATCTTCGCCAGCGATTTTCATTTTGTGAACGGTAATACCTAAAAAAGTATGTGTACTTAAGCCATAACCTGCCTTAAGCTATGATGGAAAGATGTCGTTATGAAAAAAAAAATTGTCAAAAACCTCTCAAATGCTGACCCAATCTTTCATAATGGCAATCGGCTTGATTCTGCAATTTGTTGATAACTAAATGAAAAATCTGACTGGCGAATGTCTTTTCTTTAAGTTGTTTTCTTGGAGATATCATCAATATTTTCCAGAAACATATCAACATTTTAAGCGGTGGGGGATTTGCTTGTATCTTAATTGACTTATAAAAATATTGGTACCCTCATTTCCGTTCACAATAAATATCTCCAAGGGAGCAACTCAAACGATCCTTATACTCTCAATTTCTCAATTTCAATATTTTGTCTCAAAAAATGGAACAAAAAAGTTGAGTCAGAATCACCTTGAATGAATTTATAATTTTTTAACCTCCCCACTCCACTTCACCATTTAAAAAAAAGGGAGGTTACTGCAATCACTAAAATTTTCGAATTCGAGATAAGACCGGATCTATACGTTTTGAGGTCTCAGGAACCCAAAAAAGTGGTTTTTAAAATGTGTCTGTATGTATGAACGTACGTTCGTGCGTACGTACGTATGTACGTTCGTAAACACGCCACAGCCCAAACTACTCGACCGATTTGGCTGAAATTTGGTACGTGTGCATGTGAAAACCCAACTTAGATCTGAAAAGCTTTTGGAGCCAATCGTGCAACCAGAAGTGCCATTTTGGCACATCAACTTTTAAATTTTAAATGCAAACCCCCATTTTTCACGTCACCATAAGAAAGACGTTCAAATTCTGCATCTAAAAATGTATTCATTCTTAGTGCCCTTTTGACCAACAATTTAAAAAAAATTGATTTTTATCGGACTTTAAAATCGCGGTACAGCCCAAGCCCCTCAACCGATTTGGCTGAAATTTTGCACATGGGGATTGTATTACACGTCGAAGAGCTGAACAAATTTTGGATTCAATCGACCCACGGAAAGTGCCGTTTTGGCACACCAATTTCGAAACTTAAAATTATTCTCTCATTCACCCATCAAAAACAACTTTTTGAAAGATTTATTGTTATCATCAGAAAGGTCTTCAAATTCTGGTTTTAAATGAGATAAAATTTATTCGCATTTAGTACCCTTCGGGTAGAAAAATCGAAATTTTGTAATAACACTGAAACCACGTTATAGTCCAAACTACTGGATCAATTTGTCCGAAATTTGGTACATGGAGGTTAGGTAACCCATTGAAGAGCTGAAAGGCTTTTGGGAGCAATTGGTCCACGGGAAGTGCCATTTAGGCATATCAACTTTAAAATCTTAAACACAATAAGTCACGGAAATCAAAGACCCATGCGTTGGGGAGGTTCCAGCCGCTTCTCTGCTGCCTTTTTTTTTCTAATACTGACATTCTATACTGGTTCTATGGTGCATTTGAATTAGCTTCTTACGTTTGCGATAAAACACGCCATTCTACAAAAGCTCGTCGCCCATTACAACGTGTTCTAAGACTAATAAATCAAGAATTTTTGACATTTATCACTTGAATTGACAAGAAAGTTCAATAGAAACTTTAAAAGGTCATGTTAGTGGTTAGTAATTAGAAGAAATTATGAAGACAACACGGCGTTTTATAGTATAAAAATCTCGCCCTATTATATTTGAGCGACGATTTTTTAAAACTGACTGTAAAACACTTGTTGTCTTATAATCAATAGTTCTTTTTCTTTATGATATAAGTATTAAAAGTGGTTTTTTATTTTGCGAGAAGGGAAGTTTGGGACACGACGCGCAGTGGAGTGGCCCATCCCTTCGAATAAAATCAAATACCTAACTTTTAACACGCATATCATACCATATTAACCTCCCCAACCCCATCACAATTTTAAAAAAATGGGAGGTTACTGCAATCACTAAAATTTTCGAATTTGAAGTAGCACCAGATCTCCACGTTTTGAGGTCTCAGGAACCCAGAAAAGTGGTTTATAAAATGTGTCTGTGTGTATGTTCGTACGTACGTTCGTACGTTCGTACGTACGTTTGTAAACACGCCACAGCCAAAACTACTGGGCCGATTTGGCTGCAATTTGGTACGTAGGCATCTCATAACCCAACTTAGATCTGAAAAGCTTTTGGAGCCAATCGTGCAACCGGAAATGCCATTTTGGCACATCAACTTTTAAATTTTAAATGCAAACCCCCATTTTTCACGTCACCATAAGAAAGACCTTCAAATTCTGCTTCTAAAAATGTATTCATTCTTAGTGCCCTTTTGACCAAAAATTTAAAAAAAAATTGATTTTTATCAAACTTTAAAATCGCGGTACAGCCCAAGCCCCTGAATCGATTTGGCTGAAATTTTGCACATAGGGATTGTATTACACCTCGAAAAGCTGAACAAATTTTGAATTCCATCGACTCACGGAAAGTGTCCTTTTGGCACACCAATTTCCAAATTTAAAATTATTCAATCATTAAACCATTAAAAACAAGTTTTTCAAAGATTTATTGTCACCATCAGAAGGGTCTTCAAATCTTGGTTTTAAATAGGACAAAATTAATTCGCATTTAGCGCTGTTTGGTTCAAAAAATCGAAATTTTATAATAACAGTAAAAACACATTATAGCCCAAATTACTGAATCGATTTGGCTGAAATTTGGTACATGGAGATTAGGTGACCCGTTGAAGACCTGAAAGGCTTTTGGGAGCAGTTGGCCCACGCGAACTGCCATTTAAGCATATCAACTTAAAATTTTAAATACAAGGCCTCTTTTTTATGTCGCCATTAGAAAGACGATCAAATTCTGGTTCTAAAAATGTATTCACAGTTTCTGCCATTTCAGTGGAAAATATTGAAAAAATTCTTTCTCATTAAAAGGGAGCAGGCTGACAGTGGATGACATAAAGTGGCAGTTATTGTCAAAAAGTTGGCAAAAGATTAACCTTAAAAGGAACATATTGTCAAATGTGATGGGTGATGATGTACGAGGTGATGTCGGTATTTGTCAGAAAATTGCGAAATTAGTCACAGACGTCAGACGATAAGGATAAAAAAAAATCTGTTGAATTGACTACTATCTACACAGAATACAAAGATCCACGCGATGGAGAGGTTCCAGCCGCTTCTCTGCTGCATTTTTTTTTCTACAAACACTATTAAAACTAAAATCGAGACAAAAAGTCTTCAAACAAATTATTAATTGAAAAGTGACAATTTGTTGCCGCGGCTTGCTTAATTTTTGTTACATTGTCACTTTTAACACTGAGTGTAAAATGTAAATCACTTTTAACATCAGTGTTAAAAGTAAATGATTTTTAATGCTGGTGTCAGAAAACGCCATTTTTAACAATTGTCAACAAACGTTAAAACAACTGTAACTGTTTTTAATATAGTGTTTGTATACTTAGAGAAAAAAATCTTTATGATGAGATTGTTTATCAGTTACAGTCATCAAGTTACATAGGTATATGCTTTTTTGTTGAAATAATCAATGTGATAATAATAAACGTCAACTTGATGACTAATTCAATTGAACAGAGATTAAATAGCTTGTCACACGAAAAACGTCCCAAACGTATATCTATAACTTTATTCATTTGCTGTCCGATTTCAATGAATCAAAAACCAAATGAAACTATGTTCAGCAAATAATCAAATATGTAGGCACTATACAAAAAAACTATGTTGTGGCAATTTTTTTAACATCATCTTAAGTTACATCAGGTAGAAGATTTCTTAGGTACCTACATATTAAGAAGTTTCCAATTTGAAAATCCCGCAATTTCAATTTCGGGATTTTCGAGATTATTGATTGCCTGATGATAGTTTGGTATATTTTAGCATGATTTCCATTCTCCTTAATGTTTATCCTGAAAGTTTCATGACGTAATGGTCAATGCAACATAAATAATAAATAAGATCATAAAAGCGGAAATAATGAGTGATGGATACTGGTTTAGCAGACTTAGTTTTACTATTGCAGAATTTAGAAAAAAGATCAGATTCTCATAATTTTACCTTTCTAATTTTGTCCATCAGTTATAAGAAATACTCTTGCTCCCTAATTTCTCGGCCTATTATATTTTCGTTTTCCATAACGTCGCTCAAATATAAACTACGGCCTCGATTTTTAAATTGCCTATAAAACACTTGTTGTCTTAATAAGCTATAAAACCATTTTGGGATTGAATTTTAACAATTTATTTGTTATGATCCCGAGATCCCAAAAATCCCGGGAGCCTACTCCCAGAACGGTATAAACTGCTCAACAATTCAATTGGTCCACCCATAAATTTGCCGTAACTCCTCAACCAGTTGATCGATTTGAATAAACCTTTTTTCCACGGATAGTGGATAGGTGACAAGGAGTCATACCTTATTGACAAGGTAACGATCCTTCAGGCTTTGTCAAAATTTTTGTCGCCTTGGTTTCACGAAATTGCAGATGTGCGAAATGCCTGCTTTTTGTCCGAAACCCGTCAGCCAAAGTACTGGTATCAGCACCCTCAAATGTGATCCAATTCAGACGAAGAGCATCTTAAAATATTCAGGATGAATGGCTCTACGACGATATGCTTTCAATTTTGGTCCGTTTTTAATCAAGATCATTTCAGACGCAGAATAATTTTGAGTTCAGTTCAGTGGGCCCCCTTTCCTGTGACATTTTATATCCGGATAATTTTGAATTTATGACAATTTAGAGTGAAGTTCTTGCGTTACAAGGACCCCCAGGAAATTAAAATTCGTGTACAACTAAAGGCGCTATTAACGACCGGTGAAGAAACAGTTTTTTTGGCCCTGCACCCTAACTAGAGGAGATGGAGCAAGTTTCAAAAAAACGTCTGGAGGTATGGACCTGAGACGTCTTCTCAACCAGGCAAAAAAAATTAGAAAAATTTCTTTCAGAATCGGGGGTGGTTTTAATTTTCGCCATTTTGCGGTACCCGGCTCTGACACCCTGTATTGTATATTTAAATAAAGGGAACCTGAAATAAAACGTGGAACATGTCATGTAGTAGCCAATGAAATGGGCTATCCGTGGAAAAAGGGTTCATTCAAATCGATCTACTGCTTGAGGAGTTACGGCATTTTGAATTGTTGAGCAGTTTAGTTACTTATTCAAGGATATCTAACAAGTCGGTTTTTTGTTACAGTAATTTAAGTTAAAAAGTACCCGTCATGAGGGTTTTTTACATTACTAGGGAATACGTTTGAAGAACGAGTAGGTAATGTAAAAACACAATAACGTTACGTGTAATGTAGGTAGCATCTTTTATTTTATCCTAAATATTTCAAAAAATGTGAAAAATGAAGTTCGGTGGTATCTTTCATGACGAAAGCTAACAATGGCTTCGCGTTTCAAATTATGTTTTCCAAAACTTAGTGCCTTTTTGGCAAAAGATTTAAAAAATTTGAAAAGCTTATAAACCCCAACACTTAAAGACTGATGATGAATTGAAAATAAGAAGTAGAAGAACAAATAATTTTTGATATAAACCTAACCTTCTGTTTTGCTGGATTCATTAAAAGTGTTCTTCTACATATTTTCTAATCTAAGCAATTTGCCAACTTTCGCACAAAAAAGGAAAATCGAGAAAGCTAAAAATTCCTGTAGTCACGGCCTGTAGAAACTCCAATGCAATTTATGCGATAAGATGAATTACCGATTCCGGATGAATTTGCACAACACCCACACACGTTTAAAGTCAAATACTTAGGAGCTTATTCGGTACCTACGTTATACCTATACTTCAAGGAGATTAACAAAACAACCCTAAGAAAATTCGGAATATGAAACGGGATAGAAATTCGGTTTAAATTTGTTGGTCTCGGTCGAAAAAGACATGACTGAATGCGGAATGACAATTTGATGACAGAAGCTGACACTTGAGATGTGAATGATGCCGGGAATGGATTCCGGGTAGTGACGTCGCACCAATAGAAAAAAGGCAAGGAACGACAAAATTTTAAACTTGTTTTTCACTGTTTTGCCATAATTATTCACAATGAATACTTCTAATAATGTTACATCTACTTTTTATCGTACTTTCCGAAAATTAAGGTTTCAAAATTTTTTTTCTTTCATTGGAATACTCTATTATTAAAAATAACAACATTTTCAAGTATATTACTCTGGACAGCTACCAAAAAAATGCTTACAGCTAAAAAATGTCTCCTTCTTTGGAAACTCTCTAAAAAAAATATTTTTCGTAATCAAACGCATCATATGTTAAGTAATTCTGAACACAATTAGAAATAAAAATGCCTGCCAAAATGTGGCATGTATTCACAGCATATTTTCAGTAGTTTTACATAGTTTTTGATACTATATCCGAAAATGCGAATACAAAAAAAAATTAGCAGCTACGGAAGCGGCTGAAACCTCCCCACTTGGTGAATGATCCAATCCTATCACTAATATCACTTAAATTTTACTATTTACTATGCCTAAGTTTTACTCCACCAAACCAAATGTGTTTTCTGTGAGTTTTCTGAATTTTACGATCTTTTGCCAAAAGGGCATTAAGGTTGAGTACAATTTTGAAAACTAAATTTGAAGACTTTTCATGTGCTGATAGAGAAAATAGGAGTTCATTATTGAAATTTCAAAGTTGATATGCCAAAATGGCACTTGCCGCCCTCGGATTGCCACCAGAATTAAATCAGTTCTTCGGCGGGTGACGGTATCTCTACCTACCAAATTTCAGCCAAATCGATCCAGCAGTTTGGGCTGTAGCGTGTTATTTAATGTTTCCTCAATACTTCGAATTTTTCGATTTTATGCCAAAAAGGCGCTAAGTGTGAGTACACTTTCAGATACAGAATTTCAAGACCTTTCATGCGCTGTTAAGAAAAATTAGTGTTCATCAGTCAAATTTCATAGTTTACATGCCTAAAAGGCACTTGGCTTCTTCGGATTCGCAACAAAATTAACTGGGCTCACCAGAAGGCCAACACTAACCTGCATACAAAATTTCACTAAAATCCGTTCGGTAGTTTCCGAGAAATCGTGCTCACATACGTACGTACATACGTACGTACATACACACAGACATTTTTTAAAAACCACTTTTTCGTGATCCTGAGACCTTGAAACGTAAAGATCTGGTGTTATCTCAATTTCGAATTTTGGACTGATTGCAGTAACCTCCCATTTTTATATTGGTTGCGGGGAGGTTAATTAGGGCTGTTTGTATTTCTATACTTCTTTGAGTACCTGGTGAACCTTCTCAACTGGCTGAAAAATAAAACCCACCACACAATCCTATGTGGAGATTTTAACATAGACAACTGTAGCCCATCAATAAACCAACAGATGCTGCAAGACATCTTCTTTGATTGCTTCCGATTGAAAAATAAACTGCATTTACAACCAACACGAATATTCACTAATAAAAACAACCACACCTCGTTTACAGCCATTGACTACCTGGTGACAGATATCGCTACAACACAACAATTTCAAAGAGGAAATCAACAAAGAAGATTGGGGGATGCTGTATACTGTAAATGAAGTCGATGAAGCATTCAATACATTTATGAATACTTTTCTCTATTATTTCGATTGCAACTGTCCATACAAAAAATTTGCCCAAGGAGGAAATAGAAAATCGCAATGGGTTAATGGAGAAGTTATAAAAAGCAGCGAGGAATTAAAGCAACTATTCTTCCTCAAACAATTAGCAAGACATGATGAGATCGTTACAATGTATAATGAGAAGAAAAAAAAACACAAACATCTTCTGAGAACTGTGAAATTTGAGTTTTATAGAAATAGAATAGCCTCTTCCAGCAATCCAGGGAAAGAGGCATGGAAAATTGTAAACGAAACATTAAAACCTAAAAACTCATCTCAAATCAACATCGAAATTAATGGAAATGTTGTGAAGGATTCATTGAAGGTGGCAAATACCTTTGGTGAATATTTTTCAACCGTGGCTGAAAAACGTGCACAAACGCATTTCAGTGGAAGTACAGTGAATGTGACTACAACCGACAATGTGAATTTCAGTATGTTTTGTGAACCAACATCAGCTGAAGAAATAAATGAAATAATCCAAAATCTCAAAAACAAAAGTAGTGCGGGTTGTGATGGGGTACCCAGCAAAGCCCTAAAATGTGTTTCTCAAATTATATCATCACCTCTAAGTCACTTAGTGAACATGTCCATTGTACAAGGAAAGTTTCCAACTCGACTAAAACTAGCCAACATCACACCGATCTATAAAAAGGGAGAGAAAACCTGTATAGAAAATTATAGACCGATTTCCCTGCTGAGTTGTTTCTCAAAAATCTTTGAGAAAGTAATACATTTGAGATTGATGAAATATCTGCTATCAAAAAAACTGCTCTCAGTTGCTCAACATGGATTCCGCCCAGAAAGATCTACTGAAACAGCTTCAGTCGCATATCTAGGCACCCTGTATAACACAGTGGATAAAAATAAGCCGACAGCAGGACTGTTTTTTGATCTTACTGCTGCATTTGATATGGTAAATCATGGACACTTAAAAAGCAAACTATATAATTTAGGGATACGTGGCAATATTTTAGATTGGCTAATGTCATTTCTAGACAATAGGAAACTAGTTGTTAATGTTAACGATGTTAAGTCTGAAGCATATAATGTAAGAGTAGGTGTAGCACAGGGGTCAGTGTTAGGGCCTCTAATCTTTTCACTATTTATTAATGATCTGCCAGGTCATATTAAGTGTGGAACTGTGATAATGTACGCGGACGATATATCTGTGGTTGTTTCATCAGAATCAAAAGAAGATCTAGAAAGAAACTTAACCAATACGGTCGCTGAAATATGTAACTGGTGTAAAAACAATGAACTCATTATTAATCAAGATAAAACAGTATGTTTGTACTTCAAAACCACTGCGCCTAATCTAACCCAAGGCACAAAATTTTTAGGGTCACATGTAGATGTACATTTGTCATGGAAACATCAAATAAGTCACATTTGTAAAAAATTAAACTCAGCTTACTATGCTCTTTCTGTACTTAAATCTAGTGTTAATGCAGCATTTCTGAAAAATGTATACTATGCAATAGCGCAGAGCCACATAAGCTATAATTTAATAATTTGGGGCGGATCAGCTGGAATCAAAAGAGTATTTATCTTGCAAAAGAGGCTAATTAGGCTTATATTTAATATAAAACAAAGGGACACTTGCCGAAATGTATTTAGGAAGGAGAAAATTATGACGGTCCCTTGTTTGTTTATATATACAAATGCTGTACTTATGTATTCCAAAACAGAACTTTATTTGATAACAACAATGTAAATCACTACTACAGCACTAGGCATGCTACTGATATAAGGGTACAAAAACATAACACAGCCTTATATGAAAAATCACCGTATTATACATGCACGAACCTGTACAATAAACTACCCATGGTCATAAAAGATGTGGCTAACAAAAATTTATTTAAACTTAAATTTAAACAATTTCTAGCCACCAAATGTTTTTACACTGTTGCAGAATATTTAAATATGTAATTCTTGTCCTAGTATAAATGTGACCAATAATATATGTATTGATGTATTGACGTATTATATATTGTATTGTATGATTTTATGTATATACACATGTTTTGACTTTATCCCATGTCTAATTAAATGTATGGACCTATGGACGAATAAATATTATTATTATTATTATTATTATACCATATGAAATAAAATAGTTTACCTATTTTGTCAAGATCTATAACTTTTTCGCCAAGCTTCATCAATTTCGTACTATATTCGTGAAGTGTATTAATATAATGGTTTTAGTTCAATCCCGAAAAACAAATAAATATATATGTTTCCGCGAAAATCGTTCAAGAATTGACCATCATAAAGCGTGGCTGAATGTCGTTCAAATGCCAAAACGGGTTCATCATCCCCGATTTCATCAATTTCAGACGTGCAAACGATTACATTATATTTGATTTTCTATGATAAATTACTATTTTAATTAATTCAAAATATGAAGCCTGCTGCAGCATTCGATAAAGGCTCGTCCATTATGGTTTTATTTAATTAAACATAAATGATCTACTCATATTTTCATTTAATATTCAATGCATCAATATAGTTTTTATAACCGGCACTTTTCGATTCGAATTATTTATCACCATCAGCAGCTATTATTCAAAATTTTTGAATTTCTAATAAAGAAAATAAGTTAGTGTCGGGTAATTTGGCTAATTGGCCATTATAGGAAAAGGTCTACAAAGTTTTACTGCGAAGCTTTGGGATGGAATACGAAATCTTCGTTAAGATGGATTATCAGATGATCGTTCCAGGCTTCTTCGACTAATCCACAAAAGAAAAGGGGATTCCGTCGTGATATTTCTGACAGGCAAACAGTTTTATTTTTCATTTTTGCCGTTTCAAACCTAACGAAGAAGTAATTTTAAAGATAGAGCGCTTGAGCATAAACTTGTTTATCGATCATGTCGCAATATCGAGCCACTTAAACGGGTAGTAAGCTTCTTAGGGAATTCTGCGGAAGTCTCCTTCCGCTCACCGACTCCTCTTTGAAGAAGAACACTTAACTTGATGCAAATTTAATGCCAGATAGACTTAGTTCGCAGATTGCCTCTAGGGACTCGAATATATCGACCTGACTGAAAATTTCCTACTTTCAGATTGGGCCTTATGTCGCATTTCGGTGCCCTCGCAGCCGCCAGCAGTCGTTACGCCGCCCTTTGTGGGGCCCCCACCGATCCTCGGACATTGCCGTGGTACTGGGGGCGAATACCGTCGCAATTACCTCAAGGAAAATCCAGTCCTAATGGTGAGTAATTGCGACAAATTACAAAGGTTTCTTTTAAATCTCCGTTAAGTAGATTATGGAGGTATTTTTATTGTTGCGTTTCGTATAGCTGTCAACGTTGTTCAATCCGCATTTCTAAGTCTTCTTCTCGATTAGACGCAAACTTGACGTAGGGCTTCGGAAGCCATTGGCATGCGACGCTATCGAAGAATTAGGAAAGTAACCGTTTAAAATGCTTTTCTGTTATTATCAGGAACCTCGGATGATCAGTCACCTCCAATTTCACCACGCGGCCATAATCCAACCACTGAAACTAGTCGATCACGACCATCCTCACCCTCGGAAAGATCACCACCAGGAAGTCCTAACCACAACGTAATTGCAAACCCACATCCAGCCTTTTTAGACCAAAGTTACATGCGTTCGAAGAGCCCCTACAGGGAAAGTGAAAATATGGTAATTGACGAAGAAGTAGAAGAAGATGAGAGCGACTACGACAACGATAAAGACAAGAAAATTCAGAATTCGAGTTTAAGTCCTGGAAGTTCACTATCGAATAAACGAAAAAAGAAAACTCGCACGGTCTTTTCCCGCTCACAAGTTTTCCAGCTAGAATCAACTTTTGACATGAAGAGATATCTCTCTTCAAGTGAAAGGGCGGGTCTTGCCGCCAGTCTTCATTTAACAGAAACTCAAGTTAAAATTTGGTTTCAAAATAGAAGAAATAAGTGGAAGAGACAATTAGCAGCGGAATTGGAAGCTGCGAATATGGCTCATGCCGCTCAGAGATTAGTGCGTGTACCAATTTTGTACCACGAATCCAACTCTGGCATAAGACATCCGTTTGAACAAAACCATTCCCTTGGACTTCACCATCCTCTAGAAGTGGTTCGAGACGGTACCAACAATACTTCAGTAACATCACCAACATATCCTAGTCCGCTGTATTATCACCACCAAGCGGCGGTAGCTGCAGCTGTGCACAACCTACCATCAAGTCCGGTGAGTCGACCGCCAATGTCAGGACTAGTTTGAAGGGGTTTTGTGCAAATCGAGTGTTCGCGACTGGGGATTTTCGCTCTTCCCCTAAATTACGTGCAAATAGTGTTAGGAGCTTCTTGTACATATTGTGTATTTTATTTACTTACTTGTACATATTTGTATTTACATGCTGCTACCACAGTTACCTATAAAGCCAAAAACATAGTACATTTTCGTCTATAACTGTGTAGAAAAGATATTGTTGTTAAGTGAATAAATGGACAAAAGCTTTATTATTTTTCATTTTGTTTTGGCGTCTTGAAGTGAAAATAACTTCGAATTTAAGTGGTTGCTTCTGTTTTCAATTTCAATCATAGTACAGTGCAATTAGACGAAAAAGTAGGCTAACCTCGGCATAAAAAAAGATGAAACTTGTTTTTCTAATTGGCCGTAATGGCCGAAAGAACCGGTTCAACAGTGAAAATTCCGCCAATTATTTTTTAATTTTGATATATACTTTTGCAGTTAGATTGTTAGGAACATTTTGAGACACAATTCGTGTTGCTTTGCCAAAAATAATCGACGCGGAATGCGCCTGAGCGACCGACCGATCGAATCGATTCTTCACTATAACTTTTCAGAAAGTTGACCGATTTTGATGAAACTTGCAACGTCGACGCAGGTACTTGTGAGGTTGATGCCTATTGCTTTACTCGGCGATCGAACGACCGGAGTACCGGATAAATGCAGATATGTTAAAAGCATTGAATTTCAAATATCTCAGTTTTTATTGGACTTATGCCAAAATATGTCTGAATCAATGTTGTGGGAAATTCAATTCTCTACAAAAAAGCACATATACATCTTAACCCCCCCAACCCTACAATTTAAAAAACTGGGAGGTTACTGCAATCACTAAAATATTCGAATTCAAAAAAGTGGTTTAAAAAATCTATGTCTATGTACGTTTCTTCGTTCGTTTGTTCGTATTGGGGCAATTACTTCCTAAATTTTTAATTTTCTGACAAATTATACCGTCTGTGATATGATGCGTTTTGGCTTAGTTTAAGAAAGTAGCTTTTACAACTCACCTACATGATTACGTCGTGTTTTTAAAATTGGGTAATTGGTCCACAAAAAAAGTCTTTTAACAAATACTGTCTGCTTTTCAATTCTCCACATAGTAAAAAATTTTTGAAATAGTTAATTAATAAAAAAGTCAGTCGGGTGTTTCCTCTCAAACTGATACACCCTTTAAAAAATACTGCGAAAAAATAGCGATTTCAAATAAAAATTAATATTTTCCTAATGATTGACGCTTTTTAAATGAATCTTCGGACTGTCAATCGAATGGCATCCACAGAAAATTTCTAGGCCTTCTAGATTTGGAGCAATGGCAGTCAATTTTTGATTCTTTTATAGCCAAACTAGCTTTTCAAAAATCTAATCAATGTGGACTTTTTCGAAAAATCGTCAAAATTCTATTTGTTTGATTAATTTATAAAATCAGTATAAAACTTTTGAAATAAACTATAAAAAGTAAACCAGCTTTTTCAATCTCTTTTGACGTTTATTACAATAATTAAAATGAAAATAATTCAAAATTTAATAAAATAAATTTTAAGTCGTCTGACTCAAACATTAACATGTTTTTTGAAAAACGTTTTTCCTAGTTATGTACATATATTTTTGAAAACCTAAATTTTTTGTATGTCGGATAGTGCCAAAATTCAACATGGCGGCCATAAGAAAATCTAAAGTTGATAGTTATCAAAAATATGAAAGCTCCAAGTTTCATTTAAATATAGCATCTATCGTTAGATAAATATTCATTTTAATTTAAAATCGCAATTTTCAGATTTTTCGGAATAACTCAGATACGAATCAAGATATTGTGATGGAATTTTTTGCAGATAGCGCAAATTTTTCCTAATTTAACCTACTCTCTCTCTTACCATTTAGAAGATGTGAATAGTGAGCAGTGAAAAAGGAACCAGCCTGTATAACCTAATACGTTACTTCGGCTACAACAGACATAGAATCTCATTTAAAGAGATGAGAGGTGTGATACTGTGATAAGTACACTTGATTTGAGTAAATTGTAAAATTATCCTTGTAGATCAAATATGCGGATATAATTTAATATTTTTAGACTAAGGATAATTAGTGCAGCCAAGGAAGGCAAAATTTTAACAAAATAATTTGTGGAAACTGGAAATAAAAGTAAAACTTTTAAAAGATTCTTTCATTAATTCGAGATGTAGGTTTGCCATGTCTCACTAGTGCAAAATAAAATTAGCATTATAAAATAGAAAAAATGATCGGAAAACGTAAATTAATGTTAATAATTTAGAAATACTAGGGAACAATGAGATTTTCGAGATTTATCGTCGAAACTAAAAAATATTCTTACATCAAAATCTTTGAGACTAAGATTTGTCTCCGTCTAAAGTGATTTATGATGAATTTTAGAACTCATTTATGTTACGTAGGCACATACGAGCAGAAAAGGAAAACATTTCTGCCTGATAGTAATTAAAACGGACAAGAATATCTGCATCATCTAAATTAGAGGTTGTTGCGTCTGTATTATTTTTTTAATTGGAGCTCTCGCAGATGATTTCGATAGCCATGCCAGGGAATAATTAAAAAATACCGTTAGATTTCTAATATTTTTGGCAGTTGCTCCGTCCAAAATAATAATTATTGAATTAATTCAACCAAGGGGTGGACGTTCGCGCATATTAAAATCGCAATAAAGCGATCTTATCGCTCGATGGCGGCATTTAGATATTCTTTATGACATAAATGACGTTCCGCATACAAGTAAAGGGTCACCCGAAATTTTGGCACCAGGACTAATTACACGAACAAAATTGCATTTAAATCGACCCATAATAACTTCCGTGTGGGCCGTACAGCCAGGATTAAACATTATTCGAGTACAAAAGCGACCTCCCCAGTATTGCAAATGTAAAGCCGCCCAATACAATATCATTCACTAACGCACAATCGAACCTTATAATTTCTAAAAACGAAAAGTGTGTTAATTACGACTTGCAAGTTGTGAAAACCGCGGGGGTTAGCGTTTAAGGGTCGCAATAATCACACTCTACAATTTAATAATAGGGGCTTCAGTTTACAAAAAAAAACCTAAAATCACCGCGATTTTCTCCAACGGTTGCTGCTAGGGGTAAACATCATTACCCAATTGAACTTATCTGTCACAATCGAATCAAAGATTCAGTGCGATTAATTCCAGTTTAACTTTAATCATGTCCCTTCGAACATCTGGTATGTTGGAATACAAAAGATGGTCGTTTTGAATTCGCTCATTTTAATAGGGACTGGTTGACTCAGATTACATACGCTTCCTTTTGTACACAGATTAATCGAGAATCGAGTGCTTTTCAAACATTATTATGTCATCAATAAAGAATATTGCATGTAAATGATACCTGCAGGCAAATTGGGCGGTTTTGATGTGTATATTGATATACGATCAATGCTCGAAAATTTGTTCTGAAATTGAATACAAATCGAATGGTTGGACGCCAAAATGCCTCAACTTTTTAAAAAGCCCCCGGAAGATGTACATCAATGCGATGTGCATGCCTGTAGATGCTTATCACGTTAATGTGTAAGTAGAGGCGGCTGGTATTACTGAAAAATTGCGAAAGGGGACGAAAAATCAAGAAGAATGAAAATTAAGTGTGATTAAGTAGAACGTTTCAACCCCTAAACCCCTATTTCACCACCCCCACATGCTGTAAAGAAAGTTGTGTTTTCAATTTTACCGCCCTAGTACAATTCGTTAAAAAATTGCGACGATTTATTAGATTCATGTTTTCAACCCCTACTAATTTCACCCCTTTACGATTTACAGGGGTGAGTTTATTTCTATGGTGTTACATAACTTCTTGCGTATTTACTTACTTCGGTTGTTCATAAATAAACCAACAGGATTTTAGAAGAAATAAATAAAATATATATTTATCCGCTTGCATAGCTTTAGGGGTTGTTACACTGAGAAAAAGGTTTGTTTTAAAGAACCCCGAATTTATTTGCCACAAATAAATCCTAAACTTGGACAAGGCGAAATAAATGTAGTACTTCAGTTAATAAAATCCTATATTTGATAGATTTAGTTGTTACGTGACACAATTTTAAGAAATATGCGACCCAAAGAAGGGTTTATTTAGTCCCAAATTGCTTGTTTTCTAGTTAGTGTATGACTCTTCTGTAGAACAATTCTATTTCACTAAAACGAATTAATTAATTAATGTACGAAAGCTTCGTTTTAGATAAATAGATATTTAAAATAATCATTATATTAAATTAATTTCAGATAATATGTTTTTGGATGAAAAATATCTTTTGTTTAGTTCACAATAAAATTTATTAAACATTTGTATGACGTTACAGGAAGAAACGAATTTATCTCAAGACATTCGATGTTTTAAGGCTCTGTTCTAAAGTAATTAATTCTTTTTTTTTTTATTTTTTTTTTTTTTATTTTATTTAAATTTGTCACGTCCGCCATTTTGCAAATTAGATGGGAGGTACATAACAATTTGGTAAGAATAATGTTTTAAATAAACTGTGTCCATTTGTCAATTTTTGTTGTAGCTCTGATGAAGACGAAAATATACGTCGAAACTAGTAAGCATTAATTGTAAATTTTAATTAACCCAGTCCGATGACCTCATCAACCTCCCATCTAATTAGTAATTAATTCTTTTTGAAAAATTTCGATCATTGCGGGTGCTTCTTAAAAAAAATCCTGAGAACTCAATTTTGTATCTAGAGAGCTGAGATTCGGTACGAATATGAGGGAAGGTCTATTCTATCTTTCTAACATGATAACTATCATTGTCACTATACAGGGTGTTAAAAATTCTGTGTCAAGTTTGAAAATTTCAAATATGAAAAAATCCATTTTTTCAAATGGCACTCCCTGTTATTATTGTGCCATGGGGTTCGGCTGTTGAATTACTTTATTTTTTATTAAGTATGTCCGCTATACCTAAAGTCAATACTTCAAAAGATATTCTTTGTCTTATTTATTTTATTGAAGATTATTATTACGATCTCAATTAAAGAATGCCATGGACTGTATGACAGTTACGATTAACATTGTTTATTTACATGGTTACCAGACAGTTTGTTACATTTATTGACATAAACAATGAATCTTCAATAAAATAAATAAGACAAAGAATATCTTTTGAAGTATTGACTTTAGGTATAGGACATACTTAATAAAAAATAAAGTAATTCAACAGCCGAACCCCATGGCACAATAATAACAGGGGGTGGCATTTGAAAAAATGGAGTTTTGCATATTTGAAATTCCAAACTTGACACAGAATTCTTAACACCCTGTATAGTGATAAGGATAGTTATCATGTTAGAGAGATAGAATAGACCTTCCTTCATATTCGTACCGAATCTCAGCTCTCTAGATACAAAATTGAGTTCTCAGGAATTTTTTTAAGAAGCACCCGCAATGATCGAAATTTTTCAAAAAGAATTAATTACTTTAGAACCTTTATTTTACCTTTTGAGTTTGAAGTAAATTATTATTTCTCTTGGGTTAGAAATGCGTATTATAGCCACCTTTATTTTATAACCAAGGCAACGGTTCTCAAATTAAACTGCTAAAACGTGTCGGAATCTGCTTTTTAATGTTTCACAGCGGTTATAGAAAAAATATTGTCTTATACACGGAAGAAAAGTTTTTTATAACGTTCGGTGAGATTGTCTCCCTCCACTGCGCGTCGGAATAACAATTCACGCCTCACGCTAAAATCTGTAATTTCTCCCTCTTATAATAACTAGTATTTGTTTTCTAAAAAAAACGCAAAATTTTCTAGAAGTGGCTGATGAAGAGAGCCTATACAAAACGAATTGTCGGAACGGCATAAGCCGAAGCGCGTGCGTTGTCAGATAAAATCAAGATGTTATCGCAACCAGGGAGGGCAACAAGGCATGTTAGCTAATACGAGAGGGTCTATTAAATGATTATCTAAGCAAACAAAAATCATCTATTTAATTAGAAATACGCTCGCACCGGAAACGCGGCATTTTAGGGTCGCGTGCGTGGTGGTCAACTTTCGAATTTAAATGCCTACAATTCCTTCTGGAAATTGATGAATATTCCGATATCCAGAGAGTGAACCATTAAAAAAACAATGGAAATGGAAGAAAAAGCGCAATTAAAATTTTGCGGCGAAACAAAAGGGTAATATTAAACACAAATGCGCCTAGTTACATTGTTCGTCTTCCCTAACAACGAAATGAAAGAGAAGGGCTCTCTGCTGCTCTCTCAGAGACTAATCGACCGGTTTTTAAAGCACCCTAATTGGCACTCGATAAATTTGCAACAATTACCCATCGAAATTACCATCAAATTTAGTAATTAGAAACCAGAACAGCTGTCGTTTAAACATAAATCAAAAAAATAGGTTTATAATTTATGGACGCCTCTGATGGAATTTAAATGGGGGGTTTCACTACGTTATTTGTCTACGATAACTATTTTATTAGTCCCTGTTAAATATTATAATAACTCCATTACTATTCACGAAGGGAATATCTTGTTAAAAAATCGACGAAATCCGGTGTTAAATTCGACACTCCTGTTTGGGACAAACACGGTAGATAAACGGATGAAATTCAAATATAAAAAAAATCATTGTCGCCCTCGATGTCACACGACACTCCTAAGCGTTTCTATAAATGACAATTTTTAAGGTTGCCTGACTTAATAATGAAAGGCCGTAATATTACACTCGATGGCAGCCTTTTTAAAACGAGCTCGCTTTTGTACTTTTCGCCCTGCGCGACTCGGATTTCCAGTCCCTTAATCGTTAAGTTTGCCCAATAAAAAACAAATTTAAAGCATCGGGTGACAAATGGAAATCGATTGTTGCGGCATCGACCGGTCCAACTATTCCGAATTAGAGTGTTCAACTTTCACACCACAACGTTTACCTTAGATTCAAGGGAATTTAGTCTTTTAACCTCATAAAAAGTTTTTACGAACAAATAAAAATCCAACATTTTTTTTTTTCTTTCTAAAAACTCAACCTACAATCATCGTTTTGTTTGATAATAAATAAACGATCAGCTAACGTTGGTATACTTGTATTGTCGGGTATAAATCCGATTTTCATAAAAATTTTTGTTCCCATTTTTCAAATTCCACCCTACTTAAAGGTGTACCAAAGAAAAACGGAACGATTTATTTTTGGTTATAACTTTATTATTATTGGACAGAATTGTTGTTTATTCCAATCCAGCCTGATGTTGTTTGCAGCCGCTTTTAGTGCTAACATTTTGTGTTCATAAAAGTGACATCATTTTGTAAAATGTTGATGGTGTTACTTATAGGATTCTGCAAATTTTGCCTACATCGGTAGTCAAATAAGAAATTAATCTTCAGAAATCTTTATTTTAAAGCTTCACAAAAAATATACAGGTTTAGTGCAAAGTCCCGGGACGGTCAGTTATCTCCGTTATTTCTTAAGATTCTACTTTGAAACTTGGCACCCAAGCGCAATTAAATACAAGGAATTCAAAACAGTTTTTAAAAATTTTCTTGGACTTCCGGTTAAACCGGAAGTGACCCTAAAAATCGCTTTTTTAAATGGAATCATACTTTTTTCTCAACGGATTCGGAACCTTTAAATTTTTTAAAGTTAAAAGCATGTATCATACTTGACCAGAAGTCAAGTCGCGGCCACCCTGGATTTTCAAAAACATCGAAGAAATCGGTCAAAAAGCAAGATTTCTCAAAACCGCACGTACACGTCAACCTCATTTTTTAATACAAATTCAATTGCGCAATTATATTTTTTTTATTTGTTTTTGCTTTTTTGAAATTTATTAAATGTTCACAATCAGCCAAAATAGGAAAAAGAATTTTTAAAAATGTAATTGTCCGGTTGAATTTGCCTTAAAAAAATAAGGTTGACGTGTACTTGCGCTTTTGAAAAATCTTGCTTTTTGACCGATTTCTTCGATGTTTTTGAAAATCTAGGGTGGCCGCGACTTGACTACTGGTCAAGTATGATACATGTTTTTAACATTAAAAAATTCGTAGATTCCGAATTCGTTGAGAAAAAAGTATGATTCCATTTAAAAAAACGATTTTTGGGGTCACTTCCGGTTTAACCGGAAGTCCAAAAAAATTTAAAAACAGTTTTGAATTATTTGTATTTAATTGTGCCTGGGTAGCAAGTTTCGAAGTAAAATCTTAAGAAATAACGGAGATAACTGACCGTCCCGGGACTTTGTACTAACCCTGTATATTAATCAAGAACGGTCAGAATAAAATTTTGTAAAGTTGCTTTGGAAGAGAAGAGCATTAGCTTCCATCCTACACTAATTTCATTTTGATCGGTTCACAGATGGTTCAACTCCAGCCAATCAAAAAGTGTTCTTGTAAAAAACTGCCACAAAAAATTTATTAGTGGCGCCATCAGGAAAATGGTTGCCGATTATAAAAGCCTCATCTTTTGACTACGTCCGTCACAAAATTGAGGAAAATCGGTCTAATAATAATAAAATTATAACCAAAAATAAATCGTTCGGTTTTTTTGGGACACCCTTTATAATTATATATAATAAAGACCTTAATTTGGCGAATAGAAAGAAAAATTACTGCAGTTCTGCAAATTGGTCGAAGTTGTATAGCTTGAACCATTCTACTGAACATACTAAAAGTCTCCTAGGATGGGGGTGTGAGCTCGAGCCACCATCAAGGCGAAGCAGAGGTAGTTTTTGTTAAATTTGCAAATATCGCATGAAATATTGATTCTACCGGAGAAATAGTCATATAACAAATTGAAAAGAGTAAAATTCTCTAGAAAAAAGTTTATATGCATTTTTTGCTGACACTAAAATTTAATGGCTAAGTCGGCGGCTAAAACAGTCTATTGGTCCAACGCAACGATGTCATCCCCCTGAATTTTTGCAAATTTGCTATTTGCCAAAACCGAAATCAAAAATATATTAATATTTAGTCAAGTATAGTGACTAATTAAATTCAAAAATTTTTGAAAAAACTCTACAACAAAACTATACAGTGTAAACCAAAAGTAGGGAATGGATATAGTTTATTTAACAAACTATTGACATTATCAAAAAACGGTTCCTGTAAAACTTGAATTCGACTGTGAGACGTTAATGTTTTTTTTTCCTACGTCACGGAGTGATATGATTTCATCGATATTTTTCTTAATAACGAATTAGTTAGAGTTTGGTGTCATTGAAAATGGGAATTTTTTCCCTCTTGACGCGGAAATTATTGGAGGCTTTTTTAACTAATAATAACACTTTTTTCTTTTTTTGCATACAGGGTGTCTCAAAACTCGCGCACTTCGGGCCCGAGGCGTCGTTGAGGATCATGAATGAAACATAAAAGTGATAGTAAATTTTTTTTTAGAGGCACCACCGTAGAGATAGAATGTTAAAACATATTACATCTTTTACATTGATATTTTAGTTACACTAAAAACCAATTTAACAAGCAAGAAGCAAACAAAATTGGACATTGAATAACTCCAATTTTGTCAGCAATTTTGTTTCACGTTCATGCACTATGCATCATAAACAGTGATTCACAAATCAATTGGATAATTCATTTTAGAGAAATTTACGTGTAAATTTTGGCCTTTTGGGTTGTTATGCCTTTGTAATGGGGGCTCCAATAAAATAATCTCAAGCAGCTTATTTTTTCCCTTAGGCTACCCTACAGCGCGAGTTTTGAGACACTCTGTATTTCTCGTGAAAAAATGATTTTATCAAAAAAGCCATTAAGTAATTAAGTAATTGAAGAGTATAAAATTCTCTATAAAAAAGGTTCGACCAGCTAAAATCTATCAATATTTTGTTTTGGAATTTTTTTTTTCTTTACAGCGCAGGGGTGTAAAAAATCATGCTGTTACATAATGGAAAATTCGAGAAAATGCCGATGCTGACACAAAAAATTTTACAAAAAGGTGTGGAAGGGAAAACTGAATTCGTTATGCTATGTCAACTCTCAAAGTCAAAGATACTTGACGTAAACTGTTAGGGATGTAAGGTGCAAATTCTAGAGCGTTTTTAACGGTTTTTTTACCTGATGGCTTTCCGCTACGTTTTCGCAATAACAAAAAAATGTGTCTAAGTTTTTTATATTCAGTTTTGACTAGGAAGTAGGTACCGATGTTTATGAAGTGTTCCAATAAAAGTTTGAAAGGCAAATTTCTTCTGATGTAAACATCCCTGCCAAATCTTTACTTATTCATTCGATCCCTGTTCCTTCTGCTTAGAACCCGATGTTGTCAATTGTTAAGGTATTTACTGAAGGTTTTGCAATCAAAGCAAAACAAACGTATATTATTCTAATGGAGCTTATAGAAATAGTTACGGGTCTTATTATATTAAATTTTCAGTGGTCTATACGGGGGTGAAACGAAACAAATTTGAGCAATTCGTGGTGGGCTTTCTATTTATCACTCTTAGGTTGACTTGTTTTGTGAGAAATGAAATGGGGTGAGTTGAGTAATTAATGTAAAGCCTGAGAGTCCCAATTATCTCTATCAGATAGCACCAAATGTTGTGTAAAAAATAATCTATTAGACCATATGCCCAGCTGGTTTTTAGGTGCAACATTTAGAGGATTATAAATATCCACAAAGTAATTTAAATTAATAGAGATTACAGTTTTAACCTACTTGGAAAACACTGCGGTTATAGTGTCGGATAATTAACATTAATAAACCTAATGAAGCTTATAAGCAGCAATTACATTAAAATAGGAATTTCCATTAATTATATTCGGCGGGGGTTTTGTTTGGTGATTTAGGAGATATTCAGTTTCACGTATGCATGATGCCATATTAATTACAGCTTTTTGTATAAATGCGTTGGGTATATTTAATAGATGATAAAAGAAATTGCGCGCGATTTTTAATCAGAGCACAGTCATTTAAGCGAGGACAAAATCGTAGACATCAGAGAATATCCTTAACAAAAACCATTTCAACACTGAATCCGAATGGTGCACTAATCTCTGCACACACAAAGTACACGCGAAACCCTACCTCTGTAAAAAATCCGCTAAAATTTCCCTGAAAATTAAACCTTCTTTGACACATTTAATCTGGCTGACGTTCGCTCTGTCGATTTCAGCCCTAAGGCATCTGGCTTACGGACCTCGGTCATTAGTAATTACAGGGGGGCTCCTTTACCATTCTCATCATTGCGTTTTTGTCTCAAGAACTCGATAGTTAGATAGACTAAATCGTCCTGCAAAAAATTAAGCCATTGTAACGATTTCCTGTGAAAATCAATTAACAAAATTCTTCAGCTGGCCAACATAATAAAATGTTGACTTGTAGATGGTGGAGATAGAGCGCCGGCATCAGATAATTTATAAATGAGTGTTAAATGTGGCCACGTGCTTGCGTTTGGTGGTCGGAAATGGCTTTAGGGTCGAATAGTATTGCAGTTTGTCTCTTTCACTACTATTCTTTCAAAGAGTTTGTCTTTCTTCCATTAAAAACCCGACATATGCCGTCCAACGATTAAATTTTTTCTATAATTTTAATGAAATTACAGTGTATCATTACTAAATTGGTCCTTCTGGGCCTTCGACAGCAACTCCTGCGAGATGATGAAATGCTTTTAAGGCGGCCGTCTTTCATCGCTTTCAATTCCTTTAATCGAATATTCGTCGCCACTTCGCTTACTTTTGCAATCAAACTTCGATCGACCTGCCATTGTTGATGGATCTATTTTCAAAATGGCGCCTTTATACAATTCCTCGAAACCCGATTCAGCCGCTTTATATTGAGAAAATTGGGTGCGATGGGAACAAATTGAAATTTCGATTTAAATCTTCATATTCTGCTTTATTCCCTTCTTAAAACAATAATTTCAAAAATAGATATTTATTTTATTAGGAGTTTAAGTAAGACATTATGTGATGGAGAATGGAAGTTTAAACGCCGAGCGGAGCGAGGCGAATTAAATCCATGAGTCACATGTCGCTTGAACTCCGAATAAAATACAATATTTTATTTTCAAAGGAAGAAATCGAAAATTTTCTACTCACGTCTGTTGCATGTCACTTTGACACTTTGGAAAATTGCAAATAATGATGAATTTTAACACTCCGCTAAAAATGGTGTCAGAAATGACGGTTACACCTTGTCAACACAGTCATTTAAATAATTGTTATGTGACGTTTGAAAATAAAATACTTTATTGGCTTTTAATTACAGTTTCATCACAGTACAGTATTGACACTTTTGGGATTCTCGAGAATCTCCTGGATTTCCTTAAAACTCTTCCCTTTTGTTTCCGGAACGAAAAAATAAATACAAACAAAAGTAAATAGGGTGTAGACACCGAAAAACCACATCGTCCCGCTTGTTTTTAAAACCTCCTTGCTGATATTAAAGAAACGCATAGTAAGGAAACTGCCTAGCGAAACACTGACTGATATAAAAGGAGCTGCCACTGTTTTTGCACTGAGTGGAAATATTTCAGATATCAAAGTCCAAGTAACAGGACCGAACCCTATGTTGGCCATTAGTATATAAATCGATAAGCAGAAAACGGGGATCCATGATAATTTATCTACATCCTGCCCTGATTCTCTTAAATAAAAATATACTCCTAGCAAGATGCAAGGGATTGCCATCCCTATTGCCGAAACTAATAATAGCAGTCTTCTTCCAATTCTGTCAATAAAACAGATACTAACTAAACTAGAACAGAAATACATTAGACCTACAATTAACGCTGAAAGACGCGAAGGAATTATGCTAATGGTCTCGTCAAAAATTGACTGGGTGTATGCTAAAAAAACGATCATTCCACAAAAAGGCTTTGAAAATACAAGAAACACTGATATTCCCAGCGCTCTTAACAATGCCTTCGATTTAAACAAACCACAGGATTTTCCATCACGATCGTGCTCTAGAACTCCCTCGATGTGTTTAACATCTTCGCTCACGTTAGTCTTCGATCTTAACAATTTCAAGCACTTTTCCGCCTCTTCATACTTCCTCTTTTTTAACAAATAGTACGGAGTCTCTGGAGCAAAAGTTAGAAATAAAACAAAGAATGTCAATGGTACACAGGCGAGGATAATGTTGAACCAAAAAATTGATAAATACGGTCCAATAGCGTAGGGGACGAGACATCCAAACGTCCAGCAGAAATTCAACAAATTGAAGAGTTTCCCTCGCTGGTTGTCTTTGGCAATTTCTGAGATGTACGTTGGGAGAAAGGCATAACTTCCACCCATAGCAACTCCACTCACAAATCTAGCAAAATAATAATAGTATACGTTCTTCCCTATTGCCAGGGTCAAATAAGATATTGCGTGCAGCACTGCCGAGGATAGCAACGTAGTTTTTCGTCCAAAAAATGTACCAATGATTCCATAAAGGAATGGTCCGATCATCGAACCGAAATTTTCCAAACTGCCAATCCATGAGTCTTCCACTGGTGTAATTGGAGCTCCAAAAGGATTTACACTTGAATCATTTGAGTGCAATTTAGGGAGCACCGGAGAGGTCCAAGTTAAGGGAATATCGTCTGCAGTGCCCAATATAGAGGCTAAATCGTAAAATTAGAAAAAAATATTTTTGCGGAACTTACCAATGAAGGCTATAATGTAAACATTATCCACTACCATCATCGAATGCATCGTGATTTTGCTATGGTGAACATGTCGAACAACGTCTGGAGACTAAGCTTTAAATTCGGAAACTACTTGGACGACCTTGTGGTGTTAATTAACTGATTAAAAAAATTACTTGTTTGTCATAGATTGGGTGACGTTATTAAATAATTTGGGACCCTTGTGGCGCCGATTCATGCTACAGTAGTAAATACTAAAAAGGTTCGCGTGGCAGCAATTAATTTTGTAGCTTTCACAATAACAAAAAATATTGTGATAAAATAAAATTGAAGCTTATTATGTTTAAAGTGACTATTTTTATTTTATTAAGGTCGGTTTGTTATGGTAGAGTGCGACCAATTATGCGCAGATATCTGCGCCTTTCACATTAGCTCCTTTTAATTGGAGTCTACCTTGTGACACGCTCGAGAATCCCTATTTCCACATTTTAGGGAATTGTAAACTTTTGTCAATAATTGTATTTTCAAACGTCACATAACAATTATTTAAATGACTGTGTTGACAAGGTATAACCGGCATTTCTATGACTATGACACAGCGGCGTCACAACGCCCTCTAATAGTAATAATAATAATTATAATTTTCAAATGACGTTCATCATCGCCAAGAAGAAATCAATTTGGAGAGCTCTGGACACTTTGGCCAAGCAAATAAATCGAAGAATGCAAATATCATTGTAAAGGCTGGCCCATAAAAAACCGGATTTTTTTGTTTTTGAATATCTTCGTTAGTTTTTGTACGATATTTTTCAATCTTAAGGAGGACACTGATGGTGCAAATTCAAATCTGATGAATGGCATCGACAATTTCAACTTTCAGCTACGTTGTGTATAAGATTGAAAAATATCGTAAGAACACTTACGAAGATATTTAAAAACAAAAAAATTCGGTTTTTTATGGGCCACCCTTTAGTTTTCTATAATTTTTTTTAGTTCTGCTTACTTAAATTCAATACCATTCATTTTATTTTGTTAATACTCTATAAAATTGTGTGCCCCATAAGCAAATTTCCTAAATACGCCACTGCTATGACATCATCTTTAGCGGAGTGTTAAACTCCGGAGGAGTTTAAATTCATCATTATTTGCAATTTTGCAAAGTGTCACTGTGAAGCGCAACAGACGTGAGTAGAAAATTCTCGATTTTTTTCGTTTGAAAGTAAAATATTGTATTTTATTCGGAGTTTAAGCGACATATTATGTGACTCGTATGGATTTAGTTCGCCTCGCTCCGCTCGCCGTTTATACTTCCATACTCCGTCCGTCACATAATGTCTTACTTAAACTCCTAATAAAATAAACATCTATTTTCTTAGCTTATTATTCGACATGTATTTTTCGTTATTATTCTTTTAATCTCTGTTCTAATATAACCAGTGTTCAGTAACTTAGTAAACAATTATTACTTTCAGCAACCGCTCCGCTCTGTGGCGGTTTATCGACTGACTCATCCTCCTATTTTCCGGGCGGTCGTCGACTCGTCCGTTATGCATACCTACCTAATACACTACAGTAGCTATGATTTGAATGTTGAACCCAAAATTTTATTTATTTAATCCAAGATTTGGTTTTCAGTCAAATGTTGGTAGTAAAAATTAAGAACTTTGACAATTTTCCCTGGATTGAATCATATAAACGCCATGCATAAAATGTGGTTGGGAGTTGGGACTAGTTATACGACACTAGTAGCATTCAGGCAACGCCATTTAGACATTATTCGTAGGGCCCGGATACGCGAACTAATGAGTGTGTTAAAATCACATCAATCAATGGTCACATAGCAACCGAGTACTTTGATCCACCGTCCGCCCTTCGAGCTGACACTACGTATGGCCAATTCTTCCTGAATCTTGAAACGGTCTCATTCGTCGTGTGTTAAATGTAAATTGGACGTTATCAAAGACAATTAATTATGTGGACGGCTCGTTACGAAATTAATTGTATTTCACGGATAGCTAACGGGCAAACTCTTGTTATTTATGGCCGACATAAAATGCTTTAAAATTTCAGTCCTGGGGTGAATGAATAATTCGACGGCCAAATGTCTCTTACAATGATTTCTACTAATTTAGGATATGAAGTCGGTCGAGGAAGCAATTAAATTTAATCGTCAATACTTTTGTTTTTGATGGTTCGTCCAGGGGGTCATCATCATTATGGTTTGTTTATGCCCCATACGATAACTTTAGTTGTACTTAAGAAATGGACAAAGGAAATGAAAAACCCAAATCGAGATAATTTTTATACTTTTGTCTTGAAAACGAATTAATAATAATAATAGTTTATTGCCCAACACCAATAACAGGACAATACTAAAGATATGCAACCAAAAAATTTACGTACACTAATAAACTAAACATAATTAATGCAGCAGCAAACATTAACAGAAACATAATAGTGACCAACTCACATTTTTTAACCATAATGCTGATTACGATAATCAATTCAAAAAAACAAATCAACATATATCCTACTCGCTAAATAAACACTTTTTTTATGGAAATAATTGTTAAAAACTTTTTTGTTGAGAACTAATTATATAGGTACTGTGTTCCGTTTAAAAAAATATCATTTTAGTAATTATTAACGAATATGATGTTGATGTTTTATTTAATTGGCCATCGTAATCAGCGTAAAAAATACAATTATTGGCTAATTTAAGCGACTTGATATCTTGAGTTTTAACGAAGTTGGCAATAGTGCCGAGATAAAATAATACAGCCTGTATACATAAAATCACTACAGAACTAGAAAAGTAATAATTAGGAAAGAAAAATAAATAATCGATTGCTTTTTAGTCGACAGAAGCACGGCGTGAAGAAGAGTGAGATAACCATAACAACTATCTTCCGATGTCAAATGGAAATTGTGCAATTCCTTAGTTTTAAGCTCTTTCAATTACTGCAGCTCTACATATTACTGCTTTTAACCTCCCCACAACCATATAAAAATGGGAGGTTACTGCAATCACTCCAAAATTCGAAATTGAGATAACACCAGATCTTTACGTTTCAAGGTCCCAGGATCACAAAAAAGTGGTTTTTAAAAAATGTCTGTGTGTATGTACGTATGTACGTATGTGAGCAAGATTCCTCGAAAACTACCGAACAGATTTTCACGAAATTTGGTATGGAGGTTAGTGTTGGCCTTCTGGTGAGCCCAGTTAATTTTGTTGCCAATCTACAAACGCCAAGTGCCTTTTTGGCGTATCTACTAAGAAATTTGACTGATGAACACCAATTTTTCTTATCAGCATGTAAAAGGTCTTCAAATTCTGTGTCTAAAAATGTATTCACACTTGGCGCCTTTTTGGCATAACATCAAAAAATTCGAAATTTCGAAGCAACATTAGATAATACGCTACAGCCCAAACTGCTTCATCGATTTGGCGGAAATTTAGTAGGTAGGGACACAGTACCCGCCTAAGAGCTGATTTAATGTTGGTGGTTATCGGCCAACGGCAAGTGCCAATTTGGCATATCAACTTTGAAATTTGAGTATTAAACTCCCATTTTCTTTATCAGAACATGAAATGTCTTCAAATCTCGTTTCCAAAAATGTCCTCAAACTTAGTGTCCTTTTGTCAAAAAATCATAAAATTTTGAAAAATATCAGTAGTAATATTTAGGTATACAGGGTGTCTCAGAACGCTAGCACCACCTTTTAATGGAGTAGTCAGAATTAAATTCTGAGTCGATCCGTGTTTTTGAAAATTTCCAGGGTCCAATAGTTCTCGAGTTATAACGGATTTGAGAGGACCAATCAGATTTCAGCTCTGAACTGCTTCATAAGGTAACTTATTGTTAGATGCACTGTTTCCTAGGTAACAAGATACAACAATATTAAATTTTCATTGATAGTATCTTGTTACCTAGGAAATAGTGCATCTAACATTAAATTGCCTATTGAAGCAATTCAGAGCTGAAAGCTGATTGGTCCTCTCAAATCCGTTATAACTCGAGAACTATTGGACCCTGGAAATTTTCAAAAACACGGATCGACTCAGAATTTAATTCTGACTACTCCATTAAAAGGTGGTGCGAGCGTTCTGAGACACCCTGTATACCTAATGGAAATGAAACTTTTGTCTTACGCACAGATGAAAAAATTCCCCCGTTGTCGTATTTTGAATTTTGAGTTCAATGTGAATACCTACAAAAATAGTTTGAAAAATTACCTTTCGGGTAGCCTTTACTGGTAACAGCTGGTATTAATTGTATTATCGATAGCAATTATTTTAGTTGTGACGTAGGACAAAAGTTTCATTTCCATTAGATATAGCAAGTCAGAAAATTTACTTAATTTTGGTGGCAAACGACCAATAACAAGTGCCTTTTTGGCATGGCGTCTATGAACTTTGAAATATGACCACCATTTGTTTTATCAGCACATGAAAAGTCTTCGAATGTTATTTCAAAAATTCAATTAAATTTAGTGCCCTTCTGGCAATAAGTAATAAAAAATTTTAAAAATTACCAAAACACTTAGGTAGAGACTGAATTGAAATTTATGGGGGTTGGATTATTAAATCATTCACCAAGTGGGGAGGTTCTAGCCGTTTCCGTAGCTGCCCATTTTTTTGAATCAAAATTTTAAGTATCGTATTCAAAAACTTCAAAATTCTTGCTTCAGATTTTCATTCAATGTACCTTATTCTGAACATATAACTCCCTTTTACAATGCTCGTAAAATTCTTAAGATATCATTTGTTTTTCTGCTTCAATACCTATGCTTAATCTTTAAGGTTTTACATTTAAAACAACTCACTTATTATTTGTATCTACTCTTGAGAAAACGGTCAGATCTCCATCATAATAATCTTAGAAACTTGCATAATATGTATGATATCCCTAGTCACAACACATCTAAATTCGAATGCTGCTTCTCTTTTGTTGCTGTGAAACTTATTAATAAGTATTTCAAGTTTTTGAACGACTGTCCTTCCGTCTTAAGTCTTCGTGTTAATCTAAAACGTCATTTCTTGCAACTGCAAGATAATCTTGAATTTGAATGGTTCTAAGAATGTACTAACATTTTTTATTTTATTTATGTTTTTTCCTTCGTGTTTTATAGGGCGAAAATGAAAAACAGTCTTCTGACTGATTTTCCCCCTTTTTGTAATGAATTTTTCCTCTTACAAATAAAGTTACATTATTGTTATTATTATTATAATTATTTGGTAAATGTAAGAGTGGAAACTACCAAAGCAAAAAAGAAAAAGCAAAAAAAAATAAAAAGATTAGATGTCACAACCTAAGAGAACAGCAAGTCAAAGGATAGGAACCTACTAGATCAAAACATGAAGAAAGTAAACGCAAAAGAACCATAGAGGAAATGTCGAAGCAGCGGAAGAATACAGTGGCGGACAAATAAGATATAAGAAACGCAGTAAAGAGGAAAAAAGCAAAAACGGAACATATATTTCAAATAAAAAAGTCAGAAAGAAAGAAAAAAGAGGAAAAACAAAAAGCATGGATGGATTTCGGAAAAAAAATTATCAAAAATTTACATCTCGCAAACGGTAAAAGATACTAAATTTTATTAAAATATAAAAAAGTTTGTGTTTTTCAGTATAGGTTAAGAATCTGTATAGAGAAATCCCAGATATCTAGATTGGTTACTGAATTATACTGAAAGCTGACAACGTATATTATAATTTGGTTAGGTACTAATCGACAGATCATATTATGAAATTTGATTCAGTTACATTATTTTTCCAAGCCTTCTAAATTAAGATATGACATTTTTTAGTTTTTCAGCAGATTTCAGGAACTATGCCAGAATTTTCTTTCAAATTAATCTACTGAAAAACAGAACTTTTTTGTAATTCCAAAAACATTCGTATCTATCCAAAATGTAAATTTTTCAGGAATTAGACCGTGTGCTGAAATGACATACCAAAAATTCACTACCTCCCGGACTAATAGTGTGTTTGATGTTTTTTTAGATACCTCGAAAGATACCTACCCTTCGCGTGAGTAATCTGATTGATTGAAAACGTCATGTGATGTCTAAACATTTTCGCAAAATTTTGACTATTAATTATGCGCTTAACTTTCATTTTGGAAGTAATAATATCTCATAATTTTAATCCACTACAAAAGAAGCTATGATATTTTGTCCTTGCACAAAAAAACTGCAATTAAAAAAGTTAAAAGCAAACATGCGTTAAGCATGGGAAAGGAGTGAAACAGGGATGCATTTTGAGCCCGCAACTAATTGCTCGAGAGTTGGAGACTCAAAGAAGCATGGAAAAACACTGAACGAAAACATAATAATAAGTAGAGCTTGGAATATATGTAAAATGCATATAAAGTGCATATATGCATATTAAGATCAGTTTGGATAATTGCATATGCAAAAAGTTATTACTTATTTTGCATATTTTATAGATTTTTTTGGTTTTTCAAAATTATTTATCAAAGATCTGCGTCCAGTATGCGCGTTTCCAGGAATTTGCTAAGGGATTTGCCTACCACTTATTTGTAAATCCCTGTAATGGCATCTTAATGACTTCAAGCGACCTACATCCTGCTTTAGAGGTAATTGTTTTTCCAGGTAAAATTTATTTTTCTTAAAAATCTCAATATCCAAGAAATATCCCTCTTCTTTATCTTACTTTAATTTAGAAAAAGTGGTTCATCACAGTGCAAAAGTGATTTAATTTTGTTAGTGCCGTTTATTCTAAGCTGCAATGCCGAAACAAGCCAACGACAAATCATCGCTTCTAAAAAAGGCAGCAGAGAAGCGGCTGGAACCTCCCCAACGCGTAGGTCTTTGATTTCCGTGACTTGTGTTTAAGATTTTAAAGTTGATATGCCTAAATGGCACTTTCCGTGGGCCGATTGAATCCAAAATTTGTCCACCTCTTCGACGTGTAATACAATCCTCATGTGCAAAATTTCAGCCAAATCGATTCACTAATTTGGGCTACAATGTATTTTTAGTGTTATTAAAAAATTTCGATTTTTTGACCCAAAGAGCACTAAATGCGAACGAATTTTGTCTTATTTAAAATCAGAATTTGAAGGCCTTTCTGATGGTGACAATAAATCTTTCAAAAACTTGTTTTGGGTGGGTCAAATGAGTGAATAATTTTAAAGTTGGAAATTGGTGTGCCAAAACGGCACTTTCCGTAGGCCGATTGAATCCAAAATTTGTTCAGCTCTTCGACGTGTAATACAATCCCCATGTACGAAATTTCAGCCAAATCGGTTCAGGGGCTTGGGCTGTAGCACGATTTTAAAGTCCGATAAAAATCAATTTTTTTTTTATTTTTGGTCAAAAGGGCACTACGAATTAATGCATTTTTGGAAGCAGAATTTAAAGGCCTTTCCTATCGTGACGTGAAAAATGGGGGTTTGCATTTAAAGTTTAAAAGTTGGTGTGCCAAAATGGCATTTCTAGTTGCACGATTGGCTCCAAAAGCTTTTCAGATCTAAGTTGGGTTATCACATGCACACGTACCAAATTTCAGCCAAATCGGTCGAGTACTTTGGGCTGTGGCGTGTTTACGAACGTACGTACGTACGTACATACATACAGACACATTTTAAAAACCACTTTTTTGGGTTCGTGAGACCTCAAAACGTATAGATCCGGTCTTATCTCGAATTCGAAAATTTTAGTGATTGCAGTAACCTCCCTTTTTTTTAAATGGTGAAGTGGAGTGGGGAGGTTAAAAATGGATTGCTGGGAAGAAAAATTTAAGATATATAGATTCCAATCATGTGCTCTGTACAGCGTGCGACAAAAGGGTAAGTTTGCAAATTTACAAGTATTTTTTTTAACAATAGACCTAATATCGTATAACATTAAAATTTTGATTAACGGAGGCCATCTGTATACCAAAATTTCGGTAAAGTTTTTACGTACTTTTTCGTAGATTCGAGAAATTATATACTTTCTATGGAAAGCAGACAAATTAATGCCTTGGCCTCTATTTATATTTTTATCACGACCACCCCTTGCAGAATTTTAAAAAACACATATATACCTACTTTCTTGTGCCTTTTTTAACTTTAGTTTTTCTACAGATTACCTGTGACAAGAAATTTCAAGTGGATCAGCATTTAGGAACACCCAGCCACTCCCAAAAACTTCAATCGCCCAGAGATTTGGTTCAAACTTTAATTACCGACGACTCCAGAAACACCAGTCGATCCCAGGAAGAATTTTGCAGGGATGTATGTAACGTATTTATCGGTCTGAATATTCCACCACATAAATTATTTAGTTACTTATAGTTTTTATTTAGCAAGTAAGAGTACCTAATAATTTAGAAAACTAAGATTTTATTGTTAAGTATTTTAAGTATTATTTTTATGTATCGCACCTATGTATAATAATAATAATAATAATACACATTTATTGGGAAAGTAATAAGTCTACATCAACTGAACAAGTAAAGTTTTTCTAACCCAAAAGGGCAGAAACAGCACATTGCTGATTCAATTCTACCCATATAATTAACTGAAATACCAGTGGCGTATATTGCACGCCAAGACCAAAAGTAATACCTCAAATATAACATAAACATGTGTTTGTTAAGGCACACCAGAAAAACATATAAGCAGGGGCTAAGATACAATTAAAAAAGATGAACATTGCCATTTGATAATTGCTCGTTTAGTAGCAATGTTTTTAAATTATTTAATATTAGCCTGTCAGACACATTCATACCGTATGGTCGAACCACAATGTTTAATATGTATGCCGCCAGATAAGAAAAGGATGCTTTGAAACAAGATAAGTTATGCCCTGGTATACTCACAGTGAGTTCACCAAAACGCAGAGTACGATTGTGAACAAATAGACGTGGCTTGATCTTTTGACTTAAATATGGAGGTTTACCAGTGAGTTTCACTTTTAGCACTAGGGAGACAACATGCAAAAATCGGCGTTCACTAGTCTTAAGCCAACCTAAATCTCTAATAAAAGGTGTAATGTGAGCAGCAAAAGGAACATTTGAAATGAATCTAACACAGTGATTCTGAATTATTTGTAGACGGTTTTTTAGAAGACCAGTTAAACACGGTCCATATGCAGTGTCAGCATAGTTTAAGTGCGACAGAATAAGAGTGTCAGTGAGTAGCTTCTTGCTATCACATCTGCTTGAAACATAAAAACGTTTTTTTGCAAAGAGCGTTAATTTGATCACTGAATTTTCGTATTTCGTATTTCGTATTTCGTTCTGCGGTGCGTTTCCCTGACGGGTCCGCTGCATTCAGACCTTATGGTCCATTATGCCCGCACTGTGACAGTTATCCATTTCCTACATCAGGAACCCCGGTTCTGCAAAGACCCCTAGTACTTCTGCTGTAGAAACTGAATAGTGTTAATCGGGTGCTAGAAAAGCCACCCCGCTTTGCTATACCACGGCGGGTACTTCTGCTCTTTAGGGAGTTTGTTGAAGCTTCGTCCCGCGAACCCACTATAACCGGCAGGTCTTTTTCAGCCCTGCCGGATACAACTGGTTTCTTGGTGTTGAAGGCAGCTTAAAGTGTACCCTTAAAAGGTTCAGTTGAGGTATCAATTTATGTCCCTCTATGTTACAAACTGCAGACATCTTCCCCCAGTGTGGCCGACGGTTCTTGGTGGACAGCCCCATCAGCCACAACTGGTTGTTGGTGCCACAGTCCCTGAGGGTCTGCCAGTGTCACGGTACCTGTGCAGCTGTGGTATCCTTTTCAGTCCCATCAGTCACAACTAGTCCCTAGCGTCCTGCGCAGCACTATTATAACTACCCTTCCGTACAGACTGCAGACATCTTCCCCCCGTGTGGCCGATGGTTCCTGGTGGACAGCCCCATCAGTCACAACTGGTTGTTGGTGCCACAGTCCCTGAGGGTCTGCCAGTGTCACGGTACCTGTGCAACTGCGGTGTCTTTTTCAGTCCCATCAGTCACAATTAGTCCCTAGCCACAAAAGTCTGATAGGTCCAGTTGTCAACCTGTCCCTATCGCAACCGCGAGGTATTTTTTATTTTTTTTTTCCCTCCGTACAGACAACAGAAGTATCAGTCTTCCAGTCCCTCTGTTCAGACTGCTAGGTCCCGAAGTCTCAGAGCAGCTATGGGTGTCCTTCGACCCCATTTGCCGCATTGAGGCCTCCAGTATCCTCTTAAATCTGGTCTGAAATTCCCAGTTAACCCCGGGAATTCGGTCCGCCCTCATTCCCTGAGGGTCTGCCAGTGTCACGGTACCTGTGCAACTGCGGTGTCTTTTTCAGTCCCATCAGTCACAATTAGTCCCTAGTCACAAAAATCTGATAGGTCCAGTTATCAGCCTATCCCTATCGCAACCGTGAGGTAATTTTTAATTTTTTTTTGTCCCTCCGTACAGATAACAGAAGTATCAGTCTTCCAGTCCCTCTGTTCAGGCTGCTAGGTCCCTAAGTCTCAGAGCAGCTATGAGTGTCTTCCGACCCCATTTGCTGCATTGAGGCCTCCGGTACCCTCCTAAATCTGGTCTGAAATTCCCAGTTAACCCCGGGAGTTCGGTCCGCCCTCATGGAGCCCGGCGCATGAGGGTAAGGCTATTACTCTGAGAGGGCGCCCGGTGTCTCAGAGGGGTTGGTTCGCGGTAGCGGCTTTGGTACAGACACGTGAGGGTTTTAAGCCCCAGGTCTGCACGTATGGCCGTAACTAACCAGCGGACTGGCCATTCCCCTATCCACCACCCGGGGACGCGCCCGATGGGCACCCAACCGCACGGGTCACTGAAATTTAGATTCGAGTCATATAAGACTCCAAGATTACGAACTGTTGAGCATTTAATTACAGGAGTGTTATTAATCTCGATCACAAAATCATTTTCAACTTGATTCAATCTAGGAACTGTACCAAATAAAATACTTTGACTTTTAGAAGGATTTAAAAGTAGTGAATTTTTGGCGCACCATTTACTAATATTATCTAAATCATAGTTGATTAAGGCAACAGCACTGCGCATATCTTGCGGCTTGAAGGGGAAGCGAACCTGAATATCATCGGCAAAAATATAAATTGAGCAAAATTTAACGATGGCGAGAAGATCAGTTGAATAAATAGAGAAAAGAGTAGGGCCTAAAACAGACCCCTGCGGCACACCCGAACGCACCGCCAAAGGAATAGAGTTTTTTTCTTTGAAACACGTTACTTGCGTTCTGTTTTTTAAATAACTAGAGAGCCAATCAAAAGTCGATCCTGTTACACCATAATATTTTAGCTTTGTTAACAGCAAACCGACATCCAGACTATCGAATGCTTTAGACATATCGAGCAGAGTTATCGTGAGTTTAAATATAAAACATAAAAACAAAAAGCTTACTTTTTAATTTTTTAAGCCCAATTTTGTGAAAAAAATCGATTCAGGTTTTTCGCATATGCAAATGCATAAATGCATTTATGACGCATAACTGCATATATAAAGGTGTATTTTCTCGTTTTTTATTGCATGTTTGCATGCATAATACAAAAATTTTTGGTACATATTTTCCGAGCTCTAATAATAAGACATAATCGATATGAATATGAAGATAAATACGAACAACACTAAATCAATGATAATAAATAACACAGAAAAACAATATAAAGCAAAAGTAAAAAACGGGAGAGGGAGAAAGCTAAGGGGAGGACCATAACAAAAAAACATAAAAAGAAACATAAAATAAAATGTAGTGAAATGAAACAATTAACGCAGGGTAGGAAATTCGTACACCAACTCAACCCCAAATAAAGCCTTACACCCAAAGGTAGAAAGATTTCATTAAATACCTACTGGTTCGAAGTTGGAAGAACTGAAAAACGGTTAAGCGCAATAATAGAAAATATGCAGCACTATTTGAGTTAAAATGAGGGTCAAAGTAAAATAAAATGTAGTTTATGATTAGGACACAGTCTAGATGTCGATGACGCGTTGTAAATCGTGGAACGACGGCCGTAAATCGTGATGGATTATCCGTGTGTCACCGCGGATACAGCGCTCTAAAACATTGACATGACCACTAAACCAAATGTCCCGGTGCTACATCTAACAGGCCAGTTAAATATCGACGTGTGTCTGCAGATAGAAAATCAATATGTCCGTTAGCCAACCAGTGCGAGTAAGAACGGGCGTTTTATAAATTTTTTTGGTCGCTGTTTAAAAACCGGCCATAAATATAATTGCGCGTCCATTCGGCGGCATATAAAAATTAATAAAAATACGGCCTTTCACTCACATATTTTCCGTTTTTATTATGATGGAGGAGTTGAAGTGGGTTTATCCAGAATCACGATGATCCAACATTAATATGGCCAGAGTAAAAATGTGTGTACCCCATTATACGTATGTGAATTTACAACCTGGGACTCCCCCCGTGAATCTCTCGAGTCGCATCAAGGAAAAAAAGCGAAATTATACATCACCCGCTGCCGCAACATGAATTTGGATAAATCCCGTCGAGGGGGTGAAATCTAAGGGTGCGCCTCTATTCAAGCTTTTAATAGAGAAGCACAGATTAATCCGGCGCGGACCTTTGGTGATCTTTCTTTTACTCGATGTCTATTATAAATGACTACGGTATACACTAGGGAAAGGGAAGTACCCCCAATCTCTCTTATTACTTACACGACTATTTGCGACTTTAGTGGGTAATTGAGGCTCTCCCTCCATTAACTACTGTTAAAATCATTTTAAACTAAATCCACACACATTTGATTACTGGCTTCCCCGTTTTTTAATTAATTTGAAAGCAATTTAATTTTGATGGGTGAAACCCACATGGTGCTCTATTATTTCACACAATGACGCCGATCCACCCTCATATTTAAGCTTTTTCAGTAATACAACAAAGATTTACCAGCCTGTGCACTGCAAATGATCAAGGGACACACCATCATCATTCAGGAGAGATAAAAAAGCTTTTAAGACCCGATTGTGTATACTCTCCGATTTTTAGTAGAGGCCTCGATCGTTAATATTATTATTTATATTGGAGCTCCTCCACCATTTTTTAAATAATATCTATACGTACTGCGTGGGCGGTAGGTATATCGTCGATTCGTCGAAAATATCGGCGCAGCAGTAACATCCCTGGCAGAGTTCAGAGTTGATTAATTTATTGTACACAGGGGACGTCGCCACCGCTAACATAACCTCAGTTCACGCTTTAATGGTCACATAGTCGACACCTACCCAATCACTTCCCCCACCTCGATTAACTAATCGATTGAAAAAAAAACTTCTTCGTCCTGGAAATGCCACGTCATTCCTTCTCGTCTCCTCCTTTCGCCCTCTGGAGTCCAGTAAAAAGTCAAATAGTATTTTATCTGACATTTAGTGGCGATTTGCAGCGCTTTTACTGCGTGACAGCCAACCACTGCGACATTTACTCACCGGCCCCACTCCCCGCGCGAATTTATTTAATTACCTCTCCTTTAGCGCCATTATTTACGCGTGAGATATGTGGTTCCCCGCTCGGACGATTTTCGAGATTGTTGCCATTCTCGCTTTGCCCTGAACCGAAACGATAGACATAATAAAAAACGCTATATAAGGAAAATGCATTACGATTCCGCGCTCGGAATGGGGCCCCAGAGACTCTGGATAAACTCCGCCATATTATTTCGCGGTTCAGTTTGCACCGGCGTTTTAACGTTAATAACTTTCCACCCAGGTTCCCCCCATACGTTGAAATGTAAACTCTCGACAAAGAACAATTTACCTCTTTTTGCTTCCAACTTTCTACGCCGCTCGACTGTGCGCAAAGCTCGACTTTTGCGGATTATACTCTTGCTACAACACGTGCCGGATCATATTACATGTATAAAATATTGGGCACCTACATATAATTTCATCAGATTTAATGTTATTCATCCTCTTTGTTCTTAATGAAAAATTGAAAAAAACGAGCGTTGAAGTTATAAATTAATTTGCATGAGAAGAATTACCTAAACCCATCAAGGCATGGGAAGGATTGAAAGTGTTGCAAATTAAAAATGTAGAAAGTACTTACTAAAATAGAATAATATTTATAATTCGTTATTTATTTTGCAAAATATTATATGATATGCTATATATTTATACACCAAATGAGTTAAGTTAATGTAAACATGCTTAACTCACGTGGTTTAAAGGTACAATATTTTATTTGCTTTTGCCAAAATAAGGTTTTACGTGAAACATTTCATTTTTACCAAATATCAATCAATAGCTAAGAGCCAGAAGCGGTGGTTTTTGCCTTGTTGACCTAGTAGCCGCCAACCACATTCGTATTTATAATTGTAAAATGCATTTATCCACGGGTGTTGCAGAATGGACTCGTTATACAATGGATAAGAGCTTTTTTCGCTTTAAAACCCGTGGATAAAGCATAGTATTCTATTCGTGTGTAATGCTTATTGCTCCCTCGCGAACAATAAAATTCATTACACACTCATTGAATAATATACTATTATTTGTTAGAAAGAGAAAATTAAAGAGTGTCTTAAAAACGTTGAATTCACTAAGACATAGTGGATAAAGCACTGCTTGTGACTGTTCTTTTGGAGTTAATTTAAGACGTCAAAATTGAATAAAAATACTTATTTAAAGGAGTCTCCAGAAAATAACAAGCTCGACCAAGTTCCAGCCTAAAGTGTCTTCGAGTTGATTTTATGATTTTCTACTTGAAACAGCAAAAATAGAGAATAGTTCAATTTTATGTCAACAACCAAAGGAAAATTTTAATTTATCAATCAGTTTGAAAGCTGTTTGGCAACATTAATTTGCCAATAAAATAAAACATGGTGCAAACAAAATGGTGATTTCTTGCAATTAAATGCCCCAAATTATTTCATTTGATTTATTTTAATTTTCAATAATATCACTTTCGACCTTATTGCTTAGCATATTTTCTTACACCACTCTCAAGACTATCCCTTTAAAATAAAGGTTGTCCAAAAATACAGCGAATAATCTTTGTTTATTATTGAACCGATTTGTACAGGACATAAAACTCAAAAGATGAATCTTTTAGAATCGAGAAATTGATTATCGCAGTTTTTTACAAGGCCACTTTTTGATCGATTGGCTGATGGAGTTCAATGTATTATTATATTTGTGTACTTATCAATCAAACCAAAATTAAATTAGTAAGACAAAAACTAATGTTTTCTTTTCCAAAATGACTTAACAAAATCTTATTTTGAACCTTCTTTATTTTTTTACCTTTTTTGTGGTGCTGTTGAATTTAAAAAAATGTATTTCTTCTTATAGTAGCAATCTTGAAAACCATGAAATTTTGTGAGGTTGTTAACTCAACCTTTCTACATCGAGGCCACTCATTTAATACACCAACACTAATTTAGTTTTTGAAATATTCTTCAGTAAATGGAGAGGTGTCGTTTAGGGTCGCTGCAAAATTTAATCAACTGTGATGGGCTGCTCTTCTTTATCTTAGAATCATATTTGAAGTTTTCTGGGCAGAGTAACACCAAAAAATTTTTACATTTTTTGTTCTTTTACTCAAAAACTAATTTAAGTAAAATCTGCAATGTTTCGCGATAAACCTGAAATTGCAAGTCAAGTTGCCCTTGGAATTTACTTTTGTCACATTGACAAGTAAATTTTAATCAGTTTAATATTAAGTTGGGGCAACTTTGTGGTTGCCTTTATGTAATAAAAAATGTTCATTGGGATCAGCCATGTACACACATTTTCATAGCGGTCAACCCCTCGGCTCCGCCTCAATTTTTTATAGTTTCAATTGACTACTCGCTTTTGGCTCCGCCAAAGCTCGCAAGATTTCGGCTTCGCCTCAGCTTTTATTGCTAAGGCGAAGCCGAAGTTTTGCGAGCTTTGGCGAAGCCAAAAGAGAGAAGTCAATGGAAATAGTAAAAATCTTCGGTTTCTTCAAAAATTTGTACAGCACATTTCATATTTCCAACATTTTCGCCACATTTCATCAGCCATATACACACATTTCCATAGTGGTCAACTTCTCGGCTCCGCTTCAAATTTTTACAGTTTCAATTGACTACTCGCTTTTGGCTCCGCCAAAGCTCGCAAGATGTCGGCTTCACCTCAGTTTTTCGAGCTTTGGCGGAGCCAAAAGCGAGAAGTCAATTAAAATAGTAAAAATCTTCGGTTTCGCTCGAGTTACTGACCAATCATCAAAAATTTGTACACCACATTTCATATTTCCATCATTTACGCTACATTTCATCAGGCATATACACACATTTCCATAGTGGTCAACCTCTCGGCTCCGCTTCATTTTTTTTACAGTTTCAATTGATCACTCGCTTTTGGCTCCGCCAAAGCTCGCAAAATTTTTGCTTCGCCTCCGAGACATTTCAATTTCGAGTTTTTTCGCGAAACTGCAGATGTTAATTAATTAGTTTTTCAGTAAAAGAACAAAAAATGTAAACATTTTTCGGTTACTCTGTCCAGAAAACTTCAAATATGATTCTAAGACAAAGGGAAGCAGACCATCACCGTTGATTTAATTTTGCAGCGACCCTAAAAGTTACCTCTTCATTTACTGAAGAATATTTCAGAAACTAAATGAGTATTGGTGTATTAAATGAGTTTCCTCGACGTAGAAAGATTAAGTTAACAACCTCACAAATCTTCATTGAAATCGCATTATAAACAAAAATTTTATTAGCAGCCAAAGTTTGTTCCAACTTTTACGGGCCCACCCTGTACTTCACCAAATGAACAAATAATAATATAATAATAAAATACGTGTTTATAACCGTCTTAATGTAAAAAACCAACTTGCCGTTCAAAACAATAACGATAATAACGTTAGACAATAATTATATGTTTAATTTATTTTTAATATTTTCCATAACGATGGTTCTTAGTAAAATAATAGAAAATTTTGTCAAGGTCGGGGTAGATCGAAATAAAAAATATACTTTCTTCTACAACTGTTAAAAAACTCGACATTTTTTAATCAATGTCAGTGCTCGAACTTTGTGATTTTTTTGCGGTGCGCGAAGTGATCATTTCGCGCACGGGATTACTTTGCGCACCTAGGTAATTATTTTATACTGTTTTTGATTTGTTTCTTTCACTCATATAATTCAGTTCTAGAAAAAATATTGTATGCTCGGACGCGAAATATCTTTAGCGCTTTCGAATGATTTTTAAATATTTAAAAATTGTAAAAAACGTTTCTATTTCGTGGGAGAAATCAGTGTTTATTTGGCGCATTCGAAGGACTTTTTTGCCTCGACTTGACGGTTTCGGCTACAAAGAAAAAACACTAATTTCGCGCATTTAATAGAAAAATAACTTTTTTCAAAGCATCACAATAAAAATGTAAATTAGTCAAAAAAGTTGCTTTGGAAGAGAAAAACATCAGCTTTTCATTTTGATTTGTTTTGTAAAAAAATTGTCGGTGGCGCCATCTGGTACAAAATTGAGCTAAATCGGTCCAATAATAAACAAGTTATATGACCAAAAATAAATCGATGGCATAACTAAATAGCATAAGTAATACCTACATGCTACCTATAATAATAACAGCTAGGCTGTACATACAGAGTGTTCCTAAATTCATAGTTCTAACTCCGGTAGGTTATTCCTTACATCATTATACAAAGAAAAGTTCATATAGACATAAACATGTCCGAAAATACTTCATGGGGGGTGCAAAAAATGTGTGGGCCCCCAAGAACGCATGCTTCTGATTTTATTATAAATCTGAAAAAAATCGAAAGAAAGTCCTTAATAACACTAACCATTGCTCCAAATTTCAAAATTCTATCATACTTGTATGTTTCGAGTAATTTTAATAAAGGCGACAGACGTATGTCCATAGAGGCTTTTCTTCCTAAAATGATATGTAAGAAATAACCCCCGGGACGTAGGACTATGAATTTAGGAACTACCTGTATAGTACATACAAATCAAGGAATTTATTTGGAGAGAAGGAGAGAGTTAGAAGGAAAGTATCGAAAATGTGAAACTTTATTTAGTTTTTTCTGTGATATCCGGCGCTTCTAGGCTAACCAATAATGCGAAAGCAACATAAGCGACTTGACTTCGGTCACAAGAAATCTTGTCTTGAGGCCTTTGAGGGTGATTTCTTGTCTTGTCTCGAGTTTAAAATCAAGATTAAAATTCACTCTTGTCTCGACAAAAGCCGTAACATTTAATTTCTTGTCTTGTGCGCAAGATTCTTGAAACTTGGTCTTGAATTGTTCGCCGTTGATACTATCCAAGATTTGTGAAGATCTTATCCTCTCAATGAAGTTAAGAACAGTCAATATCTCTACTGCTAAAAAAAAACAACTTTCTTGATTTTATTCTTTAAAAACCTACTCATTTTCGTATGAGTAGCAAAGTGGTAACAATATGAACGAGGGAACCTCGCAAAGCGTAATAATACCCCCATAATGACAATGCCATCAGGAGTCAGTTTCGCCTAAATCGTTGAATTCGGTACCTAATATGAAATGAAACATGAAATTTTGTCCTCCGTTAAAATAAAAAACTTCAACTCAAAAGCGTTAAGAAAATTTAAGAAATCTTGATTCTTGAGTGTTTTGCTCTTGCCTTGTCAAGAATTGTGGACATTCTCTCTTGCCTTGATCTTTCTCGAATTCAAGAAAAAATTAAAACTAGATCTTAACAATTCCTTGATTTCGTGATTCACTGAACGTATTCCAATGAATTAAATAGGTACTTCTATGTCATTTTTAGCTCTTTTTCGTGTCATGTGAATAGTGGATTATGAAAGCAAAGGAACTGAAATGAATAAAAAATAAATAAGGCGTTAGGCATTAGACACCACTCCCTACTTGTATTTTTATCGTTTTATAGATATCTCTGTACCTGTAGGTACCTACCTATTTTCCCTTTATTTAATTCAAAGCTCTATTGGAGTGACTATACAATTTAGAACAGTGCCGCCATCTGGAAAAGGAATGAAGGAACATGACCGGGATCCCTGTACGTGTACAACAGCGCGGAAACACAAAACGTCGATATTTTCGTTTCAAAGCTTGTTTAAAGGTGGCGCGAGTTTTAACTTTGAAAAACAGGAAGGAAGCTTTTCAGGCTCGTACGAGAATTCTATATCCTCAAAGATGGTGCTGAAGATCATCCATCCACTGAAAGCTGTGCCTGAAAACTACAGAAAACTAAGAGTTTTTGCAGATAACCTAATTCTTTATCTGCGGCGTACGTCTCAAGGTAACTTACAAAGAGTTATTTTAAGATTCTTTGTTTCCAGATAATTTGCTCTTTTCACATTTAAAAAGAATCGCCGGCAATTCGTTTCAGGAAATTAAATTACCGACTTACGTCTAAGTGATAATTATTATACCTAGATAGCGAAATGAGTACATCCCTCTAATTTTGATAAATACTACTTATATTCCCCTGACAGTTATTGTGAACTCGAAAGTCAATAAAATGAAAGCTAATAGAAACGAAAGATATTTTGAAAAATATTTGGTAAAGATATTTCGATATTTTTAAGAAAATGCTGGTAAGTTTTAATACAACCTACCTTATAATTTGATGCTAATGCGCTGGAGCGGCTGGAACCACCACCGAATCTGAAAATAAACAATAACTAAATTTTTTAAATAAATTTAATGAAATATAAACAATCCCCGTTCAGCGCAATCACCTTTGATGCACTTGTCCCGGCGCATCCACCATCTTTACATTACGTATATCAAGGGAACAATGATTTCTACCACTTTCAACCATAATTTGAGACAAAATCTGTAAAGTTTAGGTTAATTTTAGTTCATCCAAAGATAAGCATCTTTTATTTAAACACAATTAAACCCCGAGCCATCAGTAAATCATGGAAAGTTAGCACTAATTAGTACGAAGCTTGACACATTAATTTCAAACCTTCTCCGCGTCCGTCTATTTGTGACACAGGATCCGTACTCGACTAACCAATTTGTAAAGACAAATTAGTCATTTGGTGAAAGCGGTAAAAACAGTGACTTAATTTCCTCGCGACGAGATTAAACTGTCAAACGCGGGGCTCATTTCCGAATTTATTAATGTTTATTGCACCGAACGGTATTTTGTAGACAATGAAAAAATCCGCCCACACTATATCCACGTCCAATTACCATTGCGGAGTAATTTGGCAATTTGTTAGTCGTTAACATTCTCAGCTGCTTGAATCTGTCATTTGACGGTCGGCTGGCTCTCAAGTCAACCACCAACATGTGTCGCCGCCGAACATATAAATAAGATATTCACACTTAAAAACTAGACGGATAGTCGCCAGAAATAGCTTCTGAATGAGCGGATTGATGATGGTTACCCTGCTAAATTGCTGTCAATGAATGGTAGGAACAAAAAATTTACAAAAAGAAAAGAGCGAAACAACAAATTAGTATATTTAAAAACACGTTTCATAAGATCAATTATTATCGCACGAGGATGTTTGGACAACGAGGGCGAAAAGCCCGAGTTTTACAAAATCCGAGTGCGATAAAAGCCTTATGAAACACGTTTTTTATACAATTTTTTCTATTTCGGATACCCAACTTGTTAATATTTTCAAGAAAAATTCAGATTGTCATTTTCAAAGACCGGTTTGGCAGTTAATTCGATTGTTAGTCTAGGTTACGATGTAAACAAAAGCCGTGCTCTAATAAAGCATCATTAGAGAACGCGTTTGGGTGTTATAAAGTGTTCAGTAGGAAAAGTTATTAAATCTGATTCTGTAATTTAACCAATCAAGAGTGAAATCAATTGAAATTATAGACAAAGTCCCACCGTCATCATCCGATTTATTATTGTTGCTTATTTTTGCTTTTTCTTACTTAGATATACAGGGTGTCTCAGAACGCTCGCGCCACCTTCTACTGGAGTATTCATGATGAAATTCTAAGTCGATCAGTTTTTTTTGAAAATTTCCAAGATCCAATAGTTCTCGAGTTATAAGAGATTTAAGAGGACCAATCAGATTTCAGGTTTGAATTCATAAGGTAATTTAATGTTATTAGTTGCACTATATTATTGAATATTTATTGTAGGGTAGTTACTCGGTTTAATTTTTGACCACCCCTGGAGATGTTGCCAATTTTTTTGCCCAGAATTGCCACTATTGGGATCTCGGAAACTATAAGAGTTAGAAGATCGGTTAAATTAGATAAAAGTTGCCCATTTTTAAGATTATTAAGAATCTGTATAGAATTCTTCAATGCCTTGATTGGTTCCTGAGTTATTAAAAAAAAAAATCTCTAGGCTTTCTAGATTTTGAGTAACGAGAGTAAACTTTTCTTTTTTTTATTGCCACCATATTGAATTTTAACACCATTAGACAAACAAACAAATCGGCTTTTCAAAAAAGTAACCAATCCGGGTTTTTTGAAAAAAAATTTTGAAAAGCTCGAGTCCCACAATGCCAAGACGTATTTTATTAGGCTATTATGCAAATTATTCACACCAAATTTCAAATTTTGACGATCTGTCAAAAGACCGAGTTGGTTACATTTTTGAAAAGGTAATTTTTTTGTGTAGAGATATACAATAATAGAAAATTTTGGAATGAGAACTCTAAGTCTTGCCACCAAAAATTATATTGAAGTACTACATGTTTCGGCTAAAATTAGCCATCATCAGGTACAGACTAGAAAAATTACTTGTTGAAAAAATATACAGCGAGGAGGAGGTAACTTACATCAGCAAACGATCATTTAAATTTGAGGTTAATTAAAATTTGAGGTTAGACACTTAATTCATAACTACTGAAACACTGAAAGGTAAAATATAGATTAATTATCAACCAATAGTCACTAACGTACATTATAATATAATAATAGTGACTATTGGTTGATAATTAATCTATATTTTACCTTTCAGTGTTTCAGTAGTTATGAATTAAGTGTCTAACCTCAAATTTTAATTAACCTCAAATTTAAATGATCGTTTGCTGATGTAAGTTACCTCGTCCTCCCTGTATATTTTTTCAACAAGTAATTTTTCTAGTCTGTACCTGATGATGGCTAATTTTAGCCGAAACATGTAGTACTTCAATATAATTTTTGGTGGCAAGACTCAGAGTTCTCATTCCAAATAAACTTTTGATGCCACTTTGAGACGATGGATTATTACCTATTAATAATAGAAAATTTCTGTTAATGCCTTGGAATTGACAGCTGTCAAAAACTGTTAGGAAAATATTAATTTTTCTTTAAAAGGTATCAGAGAAATCTTTACATATTCTTAACAACCCTCAAAAAGCGCAATTTCTTCCTGAATTAACCGATGATTATCTAACTCTAAATTCTTCAAAATTTTCGAATTTATTTATTTTTAATTTTTTTTAATTTAATTTTAAAAATGTGTCTGTGTGTATGAACGTATACGTTCGTATGTTTGTAAACACGCCACAGCCAAGACTACTAGACTGATTTGGCTGAAATTTGGTACGTCGGCATCTGATAACCCAACTTAGAACTGAAAAGCTTTTAGAGCCAATCCTGCAACCGGAAATACCATTTTGGCGCATTAACTTTTAAATTTTAAATGCAAACCCCCATTTTTCACATCACCATAAGAAAGACCTTCAAATTCTGCTTCTAAAGAGTCTTATATTAAAATGCCTACGCGAGAGCCGACCTAGGACTTACCTACATAATTGTTGATAGAAATCACCTTTTTTATATGAATAAATCGCCAAATCGGAAAAAAATGTGCCTCACTAAAGCTAAGTTTTTCATTTTCAACTGGATGATTGCTTGTCTTGGGAAATACATATCAACGAGCTTATTAAGTTATTGGCCACTAGATGCTTTTGTCTAAGAAGACAGGGATTTTGTCAGCATTGAAACCTTGCTCACATATTATCATAGCTGCGAAGTGCTCATTTGCAGTATGGCATCATTTGCTGGGGTCACTCATGTCATGTTGGGAGGCTCTTGGTAATGCAAAAAAGAATTATTAGAACAATCTTTTCCTTGGGATATAATCACTCGTGCCGCAAAATTTTTGTGAGATTTGGAGTTTTAACAGTGTTCAGCTTATATGTTTATAGATGCGTTTGCTATGTGTTTAAACATTTAGCCGAATATGTGCATCGTAGTGAGGTCAGCAGCTACTCAACTCGTGGAAAGGGTCGACTTGAAATTCCTAGAATCAGGTCTTCCCAGTTTGAGAATGGACCCCTTGTGTCGTCAATACGGTTATTCAATCACTTGCCGGGTGAATTGAAAGACATGACTAAATTTCCTATTTTTAAACAAAATGTTAAAAAAATATTGGTTGAAGCTGCCTTATATTCAATTGATGAATTTTTCTTACTAAAGTTTTAATTAAACTTGTTTGTCGTTGACCAAGTTGTGTTGTGTTTTTTACTTCTATGCGTTATTTGACAATGTCTCAATTGTACGCCAAATTGTACTCTAGTAGACAATATATTTATTATTATTATTATTATTATTATTTTCTTCCTTGCTTTTGTTATTCTGAAAGTGATGGAAAAATGCGTTCCCTGAAATTTTCAAAAATCTTCGCCTGCCTCCATTGACTCTTTACTGAGTCAATTCGATCGTTTTGAATTGTCAAATTTTTATACACCTCCACCCCTCAAAGTCATACAAGAAGTTACGGTCCTGATAGGGGTAGGCCTCCAAACAGCTTTAGTCCAGGGTATCCAAAATTAACTGTCAGCCTCCGTTTAACATACATTAAAAACACGAAACAGCCGAAACCTCTGGGCCGATTTGGCTGAAATTTTGCACATGGAGATTGTACTACACGTCAAAGAGCCGAAAAATTTTTGGAGGCAATTCTTCCCACTGAAAGTGCTGTTTTGGAACATCAATTTTCATATTTAAATATAAATCCTCATTCTATACAGTGAGGTTCAAAAGTTGTTTCCCCCCTTTCGGACTCTATCGTGGAGGAGCACTTCAGAAAAAGTTCTGGGGCACATAACATTTATTTATTTAGTGCAGTCTGAGGGTGCTGTCAAATATTTTTTTTCACTTCCGGTTTGGCCGGAAATAACCCTAAAATTTTTTTTTTAAATTGAAACTCACATTTTTCTTAACTAATTCGGAATCTACGAATTTTTCTGGGTTAAAAATTCGTACCACACTTGATCGGAGATTAAGTCACGGCCACCCTAGATTTTCAAAAACAGCGAACAAATCGGTGAAATACGAACATTTTTGAAAATTGCAAAAACACGTCAACCTTATTTTTTTGATGCGAATTCGATTGCCCGATTACATTTTTCTAATTTCTTTTTGTAAAAATCACCAATAGTAAAAAATCAGAGAATTTGAAAAATTCAAAACGAAGTAAAGAAGAAATTTAACTGTCGAGTTGAATTTGTATCAAAAAAATAAGGTTAACGTGTTTTTGCAATTTTCAAAAATCTTCGTTTTTCACCGATTTCTTCGATGTTTTTGAAAATCTGGGGTGGCCGTGACTTGATTACCGGTCAAGTGTGACACATGTTTTCGATTTACAAAAATTCGTAAATTCCGAATTAGTTCAAAAAAATGTGGGTTTCAATTTAAAAAACCAATTTCAGGGTCATTTCCGGCTAAACCGAAAGTGGAAAAAAGTATTTCACAGCACCCTCCTCAGACTGCATGAAATTAATAAAGGTTATGTACCCCAGAGTTTTTCCGAAGTGTCCCTCCACTATAGAGTTCGAAAGGGGGGAAGCAACTTTTGAACCTCACTGTATACTAAACAAGTTTTTGAATAATTTATTGTCACCATCAGAAAGGTCTTTAAATTCTGGTTTTAAGTAAGATAAAGTTCATTCGCATATATTTGGTGCTCTTTAGATAAAAAAAATTAAATTTTGTAATTACGTTAAAAGCCCAGAATAGCCCAAACTACTTGATCGATTTGGCTGAAATTGGGTACCCACATGGACCAGTTGAAGAGCTGAAAGGCTTTTGAGAATAATTGGTCCATGGGAAGTGCCATTTAGGCATTATATCCACTTTGTAATTTTAAATACAAGACACGGAAATCAAAAATCCGGTGGGGAGGTTTCATGCGCTTCTCTGTTGCCTTTTTTTGAATTAAAAAGTGAACTTTCATTGACAAAATTGGTTTTGTGATGACGTCACACTCTGATAGACAATTTCTAAGATTGGCTGCATTATCGTGACTAACCAATAGGTAGCTCAAAGCAATAATTTTGACATCAATCTTAACATTCGATTTTGCTGGAGTCATTCTTGCAAGAACCTTCCACACAAAAAACGAATATCGAGGAAGCTCAATAATTTTGTCTAAACCCAGTGCATGTGAATTGTGAAGTGAACTTAACGATTCAGAAAACATGAGATTCATTCAACGACCTTCTCAGAAGGACCCTTCCCAATGAACATCGCTGGGGACTCGAAGTCACAGGTTGTTTTATAAAGTGTTTATAGTGGTTCCAGTGATATATAATTTGGTAACATCAATTTATAAAATTACTAATTGGTGTTAGAAGCCTATAGCAGTTTTAAAAGATCACTACAAGTAGCGACTACCTCTGGATTTATAATTTGGTTACCGAAACATCAATACCACCGCCTTATAAAACCTCAAGTTTCTGCAACTAAAGAGTATATAAGACAAATTTATAAAGGTCACCGTTACCCTTTTATATAACTGAAAGTTGCGTGTTTTTATTGTTGTGTTCACAGCTGCTCTAATAAATTGCTAAAACTTTAAGTTATGGGTGAGACCGTTATGTAACACCGGTGAAAAATAGTCACCATTGGACTACGCTTATGTAACTATAAGTTTCCAATACAACCCATATATAACATTTGCCTAGATCTTTTATGGAAACATAACCTACATCCTATTTCATTTGACCTCTTTATTCATGTTTTATTTGTCATGTTGTTCACAAATCTTAAAGGGACGGCCGGTATATTGCTAATTTCCCACCCAGCGAGTACAGCACACAATGACAGCTTTTATGGCCGGGTTCTTCAGTTTGCACAAAAAAAGACATACCACTTTTTCAATTTCAAGTTAATTTGAGGTTAAAACGCCGGAGCCGGTGACTGGAAGACTGAAGTTTTATAAGGTTGCTAGAAAGACTAACAATTACATATGACTTAAGGATTCTCCTATTACTTCGAAGCCGCGATGGCACTATCAGCAATTTTACAATACCAGAAGATATATAACGACACCCTTTTTGTCATCTTAGGACATACTCCTACCTTAAGTTATATTACATCCCCAATGGTTATAGATAAAGTTTATAATTTCCCCATAAATTTATGCAGCGGCTGCCATGTTTTGTTTAACTCCAGAAATATTAGGGGAGATCAGGACACATTTTGCCCAGAAAGAGAAATTATGTTAGCAAAATAGGAACTGCCCATCACCCAGTGATTTCGTTTTCAAGGATGTAGATTTTCGCCAAATAAAATTATTTAATTTAAAAAACCGAAAAGCAGCGGCAAAAAGTCACTGTTTAAAGGTATTTTAACGCATACTTACATATTATAGGTAGGTACCTATATTTTGCTTATATACAAACTGTTACACAATGTAGTGATAATAATTATTGTGATTACAAAATACAGGTATTTAACACAGAAGTGTTCGCATTAACACACTCTCCCCTACCAAACTATTTTTAACAGTAGTAGGGTCATAAATTCTCTCCATTCTAAGGGCGCGTGAATTTTCAGTAGGCACATCAACAAATTACACAGTAAAATTGTATTCGCCATAATACTTTTACCTACCTTCAGGGGCGTAAGCAGGTAACGACCATCAACATAACGAAAAGTCAAATGAAATTAGTATTACATGTGGCGTTCCGCAGGGGTCTGTGCTCGGGCCCCTGTTGTTTTTGCTATATATTAACGACCTGCCGGGGGCGATCCAGGGAGCCGAAGTCATACTCTTTGCCGATGATACTAGTATCCTCACTAGTGGGAATACTTTGGATGGCGCAATACGTGCTAAGCACGCGACAATGCAAAATGCAGAACAATGGTTCCGGACTAACAGACTTTTTCTTAATGAAGCAAAAACTCAAAGTTTAACTTTCTCCCTGCGGGACTTGGGCGAGGCGCGTGATGCTGATGAAACTGCCAAGTTTCTGGGACTAATTGTAGACTCAAAGCTAAGCTGGGAAGCTCATGTTACACAACTTACAAACAAGTTATCCGGAATCATATTTTTATTTAGAAATCTATTAGACCAAGTGTCGGCAGAAGTCTTAAAAATGGCGTACTTCTCGCTTTTTCAGGGTGCATTCTCATATGGGTTGGTATCGTGGGGCCACACACCACATTTGAAAACTGTGTTTAAAATCCAGAGGAGGGCACTTAGAATAATTTCTGGACTAGCATATCGTGATGATGCACGAACAAAGTTTGTAGAGTTACGAGTTCTGACTGCACCGTCTCTATATATTTTTCAATGCCTCATGTATGTCAGGAACCATATTGATTACTATATGACTCGGTCTGAGTTTCATGACCACGCCATACGTTCTAGCGATCACCTGGACATTGAGTAGTACACCCGCCTCCACAAATGCAGGCATGCCATAAACTATTTTGGCCCAAAATTTTTTAATAAACTACATGTGGAAATTGCGAAGCTTCCCCTACCCCAATTCAGGAGCACAATCAAGAACCTACTAACAGGAGGAGCCTTTTATTCAACAGATGAATACCTGTCCTCCCAATTGTAACTGTCCACAGAATCTGTACGTACGTTTCTGTTATGTAAACTTATTGTTTTTTACTATATTGTATGTTATATTGACCCGGCAAATGATGTATATATCTATCAGCCTAAATAAATATTCTATTCTATTCTATTCTATTCCAGATTTCCATTTATTGTATTTTCATAATGTGTGAAAATTCACAACAATAGCTGATGGTGTGATGGCCATTCACAAATCTGGTGGTAGAACGGACAAACACCATTTCCTCTCCCGTAAATCAGAGCGAGAAACTACATAATAAAATAATGATGGTGGAGTTAGAAGAGAAACAAAGAGAAGAAGCAGAGGTAACAGGAACTTTTCGGTAACCGTAATAAATTTTGTTTTATAAGAGTAACCAAAGTATTCCGGTAACTGAATTTGGTAACTGATAACTTGTGCAGAATGGATATATAGCAAGTTATATAAGGGTTGCGGTTATATCTCCATGACCATTTATTATAAAAATTTTTGTTTTATAGCGTTACCAGTTTTTGGTCACCGGGCCTCTTATATGATTCGCCACTTAAGCACTTTAAGAGGTATATTGTGGTGACAGAAATGTTTTGAGCACCATTTGCAATGAACCTTAGTTTTTATTATTGGGTGATCGCAAAGTTGTGAACACCTTTATAAACCAAAAAATGTTCATTGGGTTATAAAGCCAGGAAACATCGTCTAATGTTTTGAATACAAAACGAAATGAGGATTTTAATTTGCCGCAAAAAGACTTGACTAAATGCACCAATATGGAAAATACAAAATATAGAAAGCCACAAATTAGGATTAATTTTTCACTTTCTTGCCACAAATATTATACTATTTAATAAACGTTGGATTGTCTACTTTTTATCGTACTTTCAGAACACTGTGGTTTAAAAAAATGTTTTTGTTGCAATACTGAGGTAGACTTATTACTATGAAGTAAGATTAATAAACTCGTCACTGACGCGAAAATTACTACAAAATTGTGCACGAATCTGTTTTCAATTACCTAAAAATATCCAAGCAGTCTCTCTAATTATGTTTGAGTCACGTAAACGTTCGTGGTCGTATCCTATTAAACACATTTAATTTCTGCTGGAAACAGTCCAGAACACGTTAGATACGCTAGCGTCTAAGAATTAGACATTTGTACAAATACAAGAATCCAATCACCGAAATGAAAGTGACTGGTTCCACCCAAAATTGATTTTGTGAAATATCCGGTGGTGGAATAATAAATCCGGAAATTGTAAACTCTAAGCCACACAAGATGCCTTAATTGTGTTGGAAGACATCTCTAGACTATTTTTTCCACTTGACAAACCTATTTGTTAGCGAGCGAGCAGAATTAATGATGCATCACTATATTTAACCGCTAGTTAAAGTTTTTGAAATTCCATCTGTTGCAGACGTGAACAAAAGAAATTTTTCTGATACACGATCGAAATTAATTAAAGCAAAGTGGAATAATTGAAAACAAAATACAAAAGAATTCATCGTTAAAGCAACGGCTGTAAATGAGAATTTTTAATTGGATTCATGCATATCAAAAAAATAAAACTGAAACTAAATAAACAATGGAAAGTCACGATGAAATGTGTTTGTAAACTTTTAATGAGCTAATTTATTGATGCTTACAATTAATTCATTTCAAATGTTTGCTTGCCTGCTTTTTCTATTCGGCAAACAGGGAGCCGAATATTAATTAAAAATTATTGCCGGCATTTGCTCACCCCCCGTATTGTCCCCCCCAACGATGTATAAAAACGTATTTTAATTATTTACAAATAGATGTCTTGTTTGGTAAAGTATCGCCGACAGGAAGAGCGTCAGTGCCTAGCCGCAGCGTGAAATTGGGCGGTGTGAATCCCTCTAATTAACTAATTAGGACGAGTTCATCAATATGATTTATGGTTTGTCGATTTCCAAAACGAAACGATTTGGAATTCTGTTCGCATAACCGGCAGGATATTATTGAGCAAATTACTTGTGCGAACACATTTCGAAGATAACGGTATACATCTATAAAACATCGGAATATTATGATGTCCCATAAACTCTGATTTGAGCGAGCAGAACGTTGTGAGCTTGTCGCCTCATTAATTATTTATCAAACAATCATCATTCGGCCATCAGCCAACATGGCGGCCGCCACGCGGGATCTCGCAAACTGCAAACTGTTATGAACCACTTAAATATTTATACTTGAATAGAGATGCCTCTTAAATTTGTTTTTGGGAAATCGACTGTGCGAGCTTGCAGGAAAAGCTTGGCATATCACAGGGCAGATGTTCTTAACCGACAATTTATCTAAAATAGGGGAAAATTCTTCACTACTTTTTCTTGTTCCTTCAAAACACCCCATGTTTAAGGCTTGTTTAGCAATAATTAGAAAGGTTTTCACAAATTCGCAGAATTTCATTTTTGACGATCATTTAAAAAATTTATAAAAACTGGTAAGAAACCTCAAGTTTGTTTATCCATGACTAAATAATTAAATATTTATTGGGCTACGTCACTGTAGGCATGCCTATGGAGGCAGGAACTGCTAGCGAAACCGAAAAGAACCGGAACTGAAAGCGGAACCACATAAAAATTTGGAACCATAATACCGCGAAATCGAAATTTTTATTTTTGGACATTTATCATTTAATATACCGGGTGTCAACAAACCCCTGTAGTTTCTTTAGTTTTTGGAATATCAACTTGAGATTTTTATGGTTTCATAAGGACACATTTGTTACTTCCGGCTTCACCGAAAGTGGCGTTAACTTTTTTATTTTAAATAGCGAATTGACGGTTTCTTTACGTAATTCGAATGACATTTTAATTCTCTTTACAATCACATAAAAAAATTTTACCATAAGTTTCAAAGATGTTCGCCAGAGGGCCGAAATGTTTTTAATCAAGTCGGCTGTGTTTGCTGTCATTTTAAGTTAAACTCACGAATACTAGATAATTTTGCTTTTTACTGGATCGGACACTTGGGTCAGTTTGTAGGCAAATTGTTAGCACACTTTTTGCATAGAAACGAGAAAAACAATTGCAATGGTGGAATTGAAGACCTAGAGGTTCCTAGCGGCCACTCAAGGAACTAGGTGACATTTGTCTGCAAATTGTCAAATGTCAAATAATAAGTTCAATTTAACGGATTTTATTATTTTATTAATTGACCTGTTGAGTACGTTTTGTTTGAAAATCGCACGATACTAATCATTAGCCAATAGAAAAATTGATTTCTGTGTGTTTACCATGGCAACTCGAGGATTTCCTGGAAATCTTTGATACCTATCTAGACCAACCTAAACGAAATTAATAAGTGGAAATTTTTATGTCAAATTAAATGTCAAAAATTATTTCTATTCCATTTCTGTGGCTGTATCGTTGCTATTTTCTTACCGAATCTGCATTCGAGCATTAATTCATTTCCTGGAAATTTTAGTCGTGCATCCCAACAACGTAATCGGGCCCTCGTGTTCCACTCGGGCCGATTAATACGTTGTTGGAATGCACTCCAAAAATTTCCGGAAAGAATTAATGCTCTTATGAGATTATAAGTGAAAATCGCACGATACTAATCATTAGCCAATGGAAAATTTGATTTCTGTGTGCTTACCATGGCAACTCGAGGATTTCCTGGAAATTTTTGATACCTAGACCAACCTAAGCGAAATTAATAAGTGGAAATTTTTATGTCAAATTAAATGTCAAAAATCGTTTTTATTCAATTTCTGTGGCTGTATCGTTGCTATTTTCTTACCGAATCTGCATTCGAGCATTAATTCATTTCCTGGAAATTTTAGTCGTGCATTCCAACAACGTAATCGGGCCCTCGTGTTCCACTCGGGCCGATTAATACGTTGTTGGAATGCACTCCAAAAATTTCCGGAAAGAATTAATGCTCTTATGAGATTATAAGTGAAAATCGCACGATACTAATCATTAGCCAATAGAAAAATTGATTTCTGTGTGTTTACCATGGCAACTCGAGGATTTCCTGGAAATTTTTGATACCTAGACCAACCTAAGCGAAATTAATAAGTGGAAATTTTTATGTCAAATTAAATGTCAAAAATCACAATTTTATTTAAATAGATGGAACATTCATTTAAAGTTAAACACACAATTGGTGTAGGTAATATTTCCTGAAGTGCTGGTACTCGAGCTAGCTGTACCATTTGCAGATACACCTTCATTCCGCATGCTCTCTACAATTTTCTTGTGATGATCTGCGTCTATTTGCAGATAAGGTCGAATTGAATGCGTACTGCTGTGGCCTGTGATTTTGATTAGTTGTGTTTCGTCGACTCCCTGTTTCGCCAAGTTTGAGACCGCACTTGCTCTAAGTGAGTGGTTGGTGGCTTTAACCTTTTTCGGGTCAATTCCAATCATTTTAGCAGATTCAAACATCCAGGAAGATACCATATTTCGTCCAACTGGCATATTTTTGTACCATCCCTTTGAATTCCCATTTTTCCAGTTAGGGTTTGGTGTCAAAAACAATTTAGGGGTTGTAATGAATCTGGTCCTTTTTTCCAAAAGTTTTCCCAATAATCTAAAAATCGATTTTTGTCATTAATGCACTACAACAATAGTTTACCTACCTAACTGGACAAATATCTTGGTTTTTCGTATTAGCAACCAACCATTTACTGTCTGCCAATTTTTTGTCACCTCCTTGGGTTGTTTTGGTAAATACAGGATTGTATTCTACGCGCCCAGTATCGCCACCTTCGTTAGTTTTAACTTCAGAAAAGTGGTGAATGCAGCATGTACCCGCTTCTCCGCCACGCCATGCCAATTCATACCCAGCAATAAGAAAAAACTTCCGCTGTAAGCCGACAGGTGTGTTTTCATCCCATGCTTTCATCATTTTGTGTAATTCTTCAATTGTTAGAGCTGTTGAACTTCTTTTTCTTTTATCTGGATCCGTCTGCAAATTTCTTCTTTTGGCATCCCGCGCAGCTCTAGCGCCGAGAAATTCTGCGTCGCGAAAAGGATCAAACTTGCGGCAAAACTCTTTATAGTACATTTCTTGTAATTGTTTTGCTGTCGAATTCCACATTACTTTGACCACTACCTCCTTGTAATCCTCACCAGAAACACGCTTCATGTTAAAGCCCCAATCCTTGAGTATGTCCGCTAATCTTTCTTTCGGAGTTGATTCTTCCAGCTTGTAATTTCTTTCTTCGCAAAATCTGAGGAACTGGCTCCATACCGAAGACTTACTTCTTTTCGTATTCTTGGGCACCCCACATTCTACCGCTTTATCGATGCTTTCTAAAGAATCTGTGCCAAAACGAGACATTTTTCTCGAATTTTGCCAATTTGTTTATAGACGTCGCCATGGATATTTGCTCTTAACACGTTGAACAAAATCATTTCGATTCAATTTCTATGGCTGTATCGTTGCTATTTTCTTACCGAATCTGCATTCGAGCATTAATTCATTTCCTGGAAATTTTAGTCGTGCATCCGAACAACGTAATCGGGCCCTCGTGTTCCACTCGGGCCGATTAATACGTTGTTAGGATGCACTCCAAAAATTTCTCTTATGAGATTATAAGTGAAAATTTCACCTTTCCTCGCTAAATATGCAGCTTGTTTTAAATTCACTCCCTTAAACGTCTGGGGTAAGTCGCAATTCGCAACATTGTTATTAAATTCATGTAGGTTATGCTTGCTCAAAAACTTTGCTTTCAAATATAGTCTGTCCGGGATCCACACGACCGAGATTCACCCTATTTCCATGGCGACATTAGTTTCTTTTTAACAAATGTTTGATTTATATATACAATTATTGTTGCTAAACCGCGATGAAACGATTTTATTTGCTTTTCTTCAGTTTCCTGTCCTTCCAGGTCAGCTCCGGTGAAGGTGCTGTTCACCATGCAGTTAATGATTTAGTCGAGGATTTTGTATTTAGTTGGACTTATGTTAAATCACTATTTACTCTTTATCAATTTGCAAATTTTCTGTATCTTATGTGAATTTATCATTACTACTGTCTTTTTTGATTAAAATGTTCTAAAAGCTGATTAACTGTACTCTGCTTTTTCAAAGCAATATACCTATGTAATTTAAACTTATTTACCACTTGTCAAAAATAATCTCTCTAATGAAGAAGCAAGACGTCTAAGTAAATTCACTATGGACCAAGGTATATCAAAATTTCAGCGACACCACACACTATTTCCACATGAGACTGGTGCTGCAGCGCCCTTTGTCATATATCTTCCTAGCATTATTTCTGAACTCTCCAGGTTGATAATACACGTCTTAGCACCTCTGTGGTTAATATTTTCTAACTTCTTTAACATTATAGATACTTAATACGTACTAAAAGCTCAACTTGTAAAAATCTTAAAGGATACCGATAATTTATTAACATAAACATCTATAAAATTCGTTTTAATATGTATAATATTAGCAAGAATTACTAGGTTTTACCATTCTTCATTTAAGCGATAGTAAATTGTGACAAGTATGTGAAACTCTTTGTTGTTGTATGTTGTATCCAGTCGGGAATAAACTGCTAGGTGATGAGACGCTGTCTGCAATCCTTCAGATCCTTTTACATTCATTGCAGGCTACTTCGTGATTGCAGGTAAACGATAAACGTAGGTATTGCATTATTCGCACCGCCTTCAAACAAATTCGGTTTTAAAACACAATTAATTAATACAACAACAGAAAATACCTAAAACAGTTCTCTTAGTTAAAATAGTGCATTAAAAAGCACATTAAACTAATAATAACCTCGCATCAACTGCTACGAACCACCATGACAGATGTCAGATCGTTTACGTTTATAATTTCTACCGTCTTTGACAGTAGTGGCGCTACCTGTTCAGTTCCAGTTCCCCCGCCCCGACCCCCCGCAAAAAGTGTGCGGATTTTTTCCCCTAGTAACCGATCCAGTAAGAAGCAAAATTATCTAGCATCCGTGGTTAAACTGAGTTCAAGATTAGTGCAGGAGTCTGCTAAACTGTGTATTCTGTCTAAATAATAAACATTTTCATAATTTTTTAATGCATAGTTGTTCGATTTTTAACTGTGTTAACTCTTTATTTTCGCTAAGCAAAATTGTACATTAATTCTAAATGGAAAGGTACACGCTTTTTAAGCTAAAACCAAAATTTGGTTCTTCCTTTCTCTAATGGACGTCAACAAACAGGATACACCAAACGAGCAGCATTCTTAATTGAGAATTTTGAGAACCTCTGAAAATTAAGATATTTTTACACTTTTCACAAAAAAGGAACAACTTTGCATTAGAAAATTTATGAAAATGTTTATTATTTACACAATATGCGCATTTTAGAGGATTTTTGCACTTATCTGAATAGCGACTTTAACTTAAAATGGCACAAACCACAGCCATCAACTTCACTAAAAATCTTTCGACCCTCTGGCGGACATATTTGCAACTTATGGTAATGATTATGGTTATGACTTATGATTGTAAAGATAATTAAAATGTCTTTCAAATCGCGTAAAAATAGTCACCTTGCTATTTAAAATAACAAAGTTAACGTCACTTCCGATGAAAAAGGATATAACAAAAAGTTTGTAAATATGTCAAAATTAGCATTTTTGTAGGTATACAGGGTGAGTCTAGTTGGACAAATCAGTCGCTCTAGCGTTTAAGATATTGAAATTGGAAATTCTATGTTTGGATATGTTGTAGCTGAAATGGTCCCCTACGCATGGGATCTATAAAGAAAGCTCCAGTTTTATTCAAACCGAAATTACTAAATAAAAATGAAGGCCTAAAAAATTTTCTTTCTATATTGTTGCATTTTTTAAGGTTATTTCGTTAGAGAATAATTTTCTCTTTATGGAAACATAATTTTTTGCAGAAAAAAGTTAATAATATCCGAAAGATAAATTATTTGAATAATAAAGATTTTTAATTATTTCCTAAGGAAAACCACGAGTGCCGTGGTTTTAACAACTGAAAGGCAGTCTAGCTTATACTGCAGACTGTACCCGGAATAACAAGTGTCAGTTGGAAATGTCATTTGGGGTCGTTTGTGAAAAAATAATGCAAAACTACGAATTTTTGCCCCTTTCTTTACAGAGAATTGGGTAATTTTTATTGCTTGATGGAATTTTTGCGAAATTCGCCGTATACAAGTGTCTCGGGTTGTCACCCGATTAACGTTTTTTACATTGCCATTGGAGTCTAATGGTTCGACCAAGAAAAGCTATTCTCGTCAGCCAAAAAGGAATTGGAATAGTTGCTAACAGTTTACTAAGTGAGTACATTGCTGTCAAATAAGGTGATTTTTGTTGCCTTATTAAAAAATTAATCCATTTCAGCCCATAAGTTTTCACACTTACGAAAAGGAGATTTATCATATCGGATGCTGAGGGGTCCATTCATATTCCATGTGGCAAAATAAATGTTGAGACTGTTGATATAATGAAAAAAGACAAAAAAGCATTGAGCAAAGTGAAACCAAGAAAATTCAAGTCGGAGGGTGTAAACTGGGATAAGTGCAATTCAAAAAAAGTGTACAGATGAAATATAAATTGTATGTAGCAGTCACATCACATGAATCGAGATTAGGAACAAGTAGATGTCGAAGCAAAATGGCTTGATTGTGGCGAGCGAGTTATTTCGGGCAGTGGTCATCAATGCTGCTTGCGAACATCCAGAAATCACAACATGAAGGAAAAGACCACAGAGGGATGTTGAGTAACATCAAATTAAACATTCATTTATTATTTCAAGTGAACGTTAAAATTTGACAGAGACTATTGTCACCACATTGTTATTTATTTATCAATACATGTTGCAACATTTATGTAAATCTCTATCCCTTGTAGTCCACTGCATTTTAATCTAAATCACGTTTAGTTAAGATCATATTTTTTCAGGTAGGTACCTACCTTTCTATTAAAGTTAGTATTCTTATTAGAAAGTGGAAAGTGACGACAGAGGCTTAATGTTTATTTGAAATTTTGTCACTGTTCCTTTCTGGCCGACGAGAATAGCTTTTCTTGGTCAAACCATTCGACTCCAATGGCAATGTAAAAAAACATCAATCGGGTGAGAACCCGAGACACTTGTATTGGGCGAATTTAGCAAAAAATCCATGAACCAATAAAAATTACCTAATTATCTGCAAAGAAAAGGGCAAAAAGTCGTAGTTTCGCATTATTTTTCACAAACGATGGCAAATGACATTTCCAACCGACGCTTGTCATTCCGGGTACAGTCTGCAGTATAAGCTAGACTGCCTTTCAGTTGTTAAAACCACGGCACTCGTGGTTTTCCTTAGGAAATAATTAAAAATCCTTATTATTTAAATAATTTATCTCTCGGCTATTGTTAACTTTTTTCTTCAAAAAATTATGGTACCATAAAGAGAAAATAATTCTCTAACGAAATAACCTTAAAAAATTCAACAATATCGAAAACAAAATTCTTAGGCCCTCGTTTTTATTTAATAATTTCGGTATGAATAAAACTGGAGCTTTCTTTATGGGTCCCATGCGTAGGAGACCATTTCAGCTACAACATATCCAAAAATAGAATTTCCAATTTCAATATCTTAAACGCTAGGCGACTGATTTGTCCAACTAGACTCAGACTCACCCTGTATATGAAGTATGAACCCACAAAAATTTCAAGTTGATATTCTAAAAAGTAAAGAAATAGGTTCGTTGACACCCGGTATTTCGGTTTCGGTTCCATCAATAAATTATAAAAAAGGCCTTTGATTAATTTTGTACCTATTTGGCGCTACAATCTTTATTATTAATAATTATTTACTAATTATTATTAGTACCACCTAAAAATTCATTGAAGGACAATAGTTAATTTTTTTTTAAATTGTCAATTTTCAGATCTTTTGTGATAACTCAGAAACGAATCAAAATATCGGGGATTTCTCTTCAGACCCTTAATCGACAGGAAATAGCGCAACTTTTCTCTAATTTAACCGACCTCGTATTTTTTACCGTTTAGGAGATTCCAATGATGAGCATCGAAAAATTACCCACCCTGTATATTATTTAATGAGTGGTGTAATGAATTTTATTGCTTCCGAGGATGACGTTTGTGGTACGAGCCGTAGGCGACAAATATCAAAAATTATTACAGCGTTGGATTGGCAATGAAATTAGCTTTCAAATATGCATCACAAGTGGGGTTGTCATTTAAAAATTTTTTAAAGTTTTTTAAAATGTCGCCAAGCATGGATTTAAGTGTCCCCTTCCAAATAAAAATCGACCTGTCCGAGCAAATTTTCATATTTTATTTGGTTTACGACATACATATTTAGGGTGGCTCCTTTTCGATGGCTGTTAGGAAATTTCTTTTTTGGCCGATTTTTTTGTGTTTAAAGTTGATTTAAAGTTTGTGTAGTGAAAACGAAAAATAATTTCAACAATTCAACAATCTTCGGGAAATGAACTTGTTGAATTATCAGTGAATTTGACATTTAACAATCGATATGTAGTTAAATTAGACTATCGATAAAATATAAACAAATTCAAACAAAATGGTCATTTCCTGCCAAAATGCCCAAAACGCCTTAAAAAAAGGTGAACAAAACCAACACGTTATTTCTCTACCCTTTTTAATTTTTGCTTAGTCAGATAGATAAACTGTAAAGGCTCAAGATATTACGAAGGCGTAGAGGGGCCACAACAAAGTTTTTAAAATTTTCAGAAAAAAAAACTTTGTTGTGGCCCCTCTACGCCTTCGTAAGATATAGAGGTGGATGCTTGACATTCTTATATTGATTGACAGCTCCACAGAAAATATTTTAAATATGTAAGACACGACCTTAAGTAGTGTTAATAAAAGTTATTATGTATTAAACTCGTTAAGAATGAACGATTGTGGTCAGTAATTGGTTTTCGCCATTTAACCGATATCTATTATACTTATTGATCGATTTTTCTGTTTCCATTGCTACCGATATTCAGTGAAAATGCAGGTAATCCACAGACGTTAGTGATTTATTCAGTTTTTATATCATAGAGCCCACAGTGGATATTTAATTATTGTATTTTTTGGTTCGTTTTGTTATTTCCTGGATCCCTTTTCAATCAGTAAATGTCCAATTTAAGCAGACAACTGTTGCCATTGAGGCTGTGGAAAATCGATTGATTAATGGGTCCTCTTTGTGTGTGTGGATTCTTTTCCCAACAGAAATCTTATTCGGTGATGCGATCCAATTATAAAATAAATAGGAAACAGTCCGGCGACCAGGCCCAGAAAAAATTGAACTCACACGTTTTATTTGCATTTCCACTTCTTATAAAGGGCGAGATTTAAAAGGGCCGGACCGCTCGAGTATTAGCAAATAGAGCAAGAGCTGATTCCATTACGACCCCCATTATCCTCTGATTGAAATGAAATTGACACATCTGCTACTTAGAGTAGTGTCGCCCGATTAGACCACCATCTCTTGGGGTTTCGATAAACGGACTCAAATCATCATGTGCCAAAATTTTAACTATTTTAATCGATGCCAACTATTAAACTTAATTCAAAGACCATTAAATAGTGTTTATGGATGATAAGTGGACATGTTTAGTACATCAGTTGCCTCCAATGTGTATAAATTCGGAGTTGTAAATATGTCCACGAATCATTTTCCAGCGACTAACTAGCGATCGTTAAGTTGTCCGCACTTTTCTTAGTCGTTCTCATTTCCGGTTCAAACGCTAAGACACATTCGCTTCTTTCTTTCCCGTCAATTTATCGCACCCGCTATTATTAAACTTCAAAAAATACTTCAAAGGATCACATGTTTTTTCCAAATGATGAGATTCATTGAGTTTACACCTATATCTACAAATAACTATGGCTTCAATTGCGACATCAAGGTGGAAAAAGACTGAGTGAAACATATTTAAATAAAAGAGATATGTACTGCCGATGCATAAGAGAATGATGATGGATAAGGACACTTTTAGTGTGAGGTACACGATTTTTTTCACAATTGCTCTTCAAACATATAACTTCGATTATTCACCTATATACCTAATAATAATTGTGAATTACGAAATAATCAATGAAAATCTTACATGGTGTCTCACAACGCTCGGCGCTCTTAATTCTAAATTCTTTCTTCTTCTTTCTGATGGTTCTCAATAGCAGTAAATTTTTAGAACCAAAATTTGAACGAGTTATTGAGTTGATTTACCAAAATAGTACTATACCGGAGACACGACCGAATGCAAAAGCTTTTTAGCTCAGGTTCGGTCATGAAAATTGTCTACATACCAAATTTCATACATAAAGACAGATTTTAAAAGCTACTTTATCGTCTACTTTATATAGGTCCTTTAAGGCACTGGTGGGGGTTTATTGCGCTTGGCCCCGTATGATACGCATGCGTTGATCTAGTGTCATTTCTAGTGCATTTATATGTCATTTGTCAATACTGTCAACAGAATCTGGGACCTTTCACGTTTACCACGTGCTATTTTAACCTACAATGATGATAAATGACACATAACTGACAGTAGACATTCAAGTAAATTCTGTCAGCGGTCAAAAAATGACTGCGCATACGGCCATACATGGCGTCATGACGTCACGCTTACAGGACCTATACTCCTAACAATATGTAAAAATCAAAATCACACCCGCAGCTCAAAAATCACGATTACTTATTCAATGAAATTTTCTATATACCTACAAGGTGGTTCCTTTTCACTGCTCACCATTGGCGTCTTGCGTCTTGTTTTCCACGTCAAAAGAAATTTAAAAAGTTTGTGTATTTTTTTTGTATTTTTTTCATACATAAAGCTTTTTGCTGATTTTATAAATTACTAAAGGCCGTTTGCACTACTTATAGGACAAATGTCATTCTTGTCATTTTAAGCTCCTCTTGCGATAAGTAACGTTGGTACCTACAAATTTTAAGATTTTTATGATTTTCCAAAAATATCCATATTGATTACATTTTTGAGAAATAATTTTAACCTCCCCAACTCCATCACAATTTTAAAAAAATGGGAGGTTACTGCAATCACTAAAATTTTTGAATTTGAGATAGCACCAGATCTTCACGTTTTGGGGTCTCAGGAACCCAAAAAAGCGGTTTTCAAAATGTGTCTGTGTGTGTGTACGTACGTTTGTAAACACGCCACAGCCAAAACTACTAGACCGATTTAGCTGAAATTTGGTGCGTAGGCATCTCATAACCCAACTTAGATCTGAAAAGCTTTTGGAGCCAATCGCGCAACTAGAAATGCCATTTTGGCACATCTACTTTTAAATTTTAAATGCAAACCCCCATTTTTCACGTCACGATAGGAAAAGCTTTCAAATTCTGCTTCTAAAAATGTATTCACTCTCAGTGCCCTTTTGACCAAAAATAAAAAAAAAATTGATTTTTATCGGACTTTAAAATCACGGTACAGCCCAAACCCCTGAACCGGTTTAGCTGAAATTTTGCACATGGGGATTGTATTGCACGTCGAAGAGCTGAACAAATTTTGGATTCCATCGGCCCACGGAAAGTGCCGTTTTGGCACACCAATGTCCAACTTTAAATTATTCACTTATTTAACCATCCAAAACAAGTTTTTGAAAGATTTATTGTCACCATCAGAAAGGTCTTCAAATTCTGGTTTAAAAAAAAAATGCAGCAGTGAAGCGGCTGGAACCTCCCCATCGCGTGGATCTTTGACTTGTGTTTCTAGCCGAATTAGCACAGAAATTGTATAAGACTGGTTTCAACGACGGTTTTAGAACTTTGGGGGTCCTGCCAAAAAAGGACTTACTTATACCTACTTTTCTCTGATGAATATTTCAATTTGTGTGTTCTAAAAAAGTTCTAAAACCATCATGGAAACCAGTCATACATTTTCTTTGCTAATTCGACTAGAAACCCAAGTCAAAGATCCACGCGATGGGGAGGTTCCAGCCGCTTCATTTTTTCTGTATCTAATGGTGTTAAGATACAATCTGGCGGCCAAAAGAAAATCAAAATTTGACTGTCGTTGCTCAAAATCTAGAACGAATAAAAAATTTCTGTCAATGTCGTTCGATTGATTGCTGGCAAAAATATAAAAGCTCCATGATTCGTTTAAATAGCATCAATCGTTGAGGATTTATTTTTCTTCAAAATCACAATTTTCAGATTTTTTCTGGATAACTCAGGAACGAATCAAAGTATCGGGGAATTCTGTTGAGATTCTTAATCACAAGGTGGGTATCTTTTACCGTTTAGGAGATGCCAATGGTGAGCATAGTGAAAAAGGAATCACCCTGTATACTTAAATAAATACAGCTTTTTCTCTTGTGATTCTCAATATATTTCTTGACAAATAATTACTTCAACTCATACTGTGGTGCTTGATGAGAAGTTACAAATCACGATTCAATGAAATCTTTTAACATATGGTACCTATACATTTCTTGAAAATCTCAATTATCTCTAACTTATTTTGATGAAAAAATATTATATCCAGTGACTGATCAAGGGATCAATAAATAATACATTATACAGTTAGGTTCAAACGTTGTTTCCCCCCTATACAGTGGGGGGACACGGAAAAACGCTCCGTCAAGTAACTTTTATTTATCCAATGCAGGCTGAAGAACGTGTTGTCAAATATTTTTTCATGATTCCGATCGACCATAAAAAATTATAATTGGCGAAGCATTGAAAAAGATTTGGTGTTTCTTCATAACCTGTATGAAAGGTTTAGTCATCATTCGGATCGTGGTGAACGAAAAATTTTGAAATAGAAGAAAAAAGAAGTAAAGCAAATTAATTGCAGCAAATATGACGTGTTTTTGCAATTTTCAAACAGATTTATTTTTCTTCCATTTCTTCGATGTTTTCTGTCAAGTGTGACACATGCATTTTTAATTTAAAATGCTTCCAGAAAAATGTGCATGTGTTTCAATGATAGCTAATTTTGGAACGTGTATGAGCGAACAAACAAGGACAACAAAACGCCGAGACTTCCAAACAAAGAAACAATTATTCGAAAAAGCAATTTATTATCCGAATGAACAATTCTTCGAATTAACAATTATTCGAAAAAGAAAATTATTCGAATGATCAATTCTTCGAATTAACAGTTATTCGAGAAAGAAATTATTCGAACAAAAATTTTTTATAGGTAGGTATAGTTAGCAATTCTGGACATCAAAAACCACAAAAGTTTGGATTTTCTGTTTAATTTCTCCGACCCGTTAAAAAATTAGAGGGGCTTGCTTTTCAGTGGCTGCTCGCTTTTAAAACAATAGGTATACAGGGTGGGTAATTTTTCGATGCTCACCATTGGGATCTCCTAAACGGTGAAAGATGCGAGGTCGGTTAAATTAGAGAAAAGTTGCGCTATTTCTTGGTGATTAAGAATCTGAAGAGAATTCCCCGATACTTTGATTTCGTTCTTGAGTTATCATAAAAAATCTGAAAATTGACAATTTAAAGAAAAATTAATATCTTCCTAACGATTGATGTTGTTTAAATGAAACTTGGAGCTTTTATATTTTTGACAGCTGCCAATTGAATGCAATTAACAGAAATTTTCTAGGTCTTTTAGATTTTGAATAATTCAGAATTTGAAAATTGGTAGGAATAATTTGCAAAATCAGCCTAAACTTAGATGAAAAACATTTCCAAAAAAGTACGTCGACTTTTTCAATCTCTTATAACATGTGAAAACAATTGAATTCAACAGTAATAAAATACGTCTTGCGGTCGTGTGACTCGGGCTTCCACATATTTTTTGAAAAACGTTCATGTTGGTTACATTTTTGAGAAGCTAATTTTTCTGTGTATCCGACGGTGTTAAAATTCAATATGACGCCCATAAGAAAAAGAAAAGTTGACTGTCTTTATTTGAAATCTAGAAGGCCTAGAAAATTTCTGTCAGTGCCATTCAATTGACAGCTATCAAAAATATAAAAGTTCCAAGTTTCATTTAAATAACATCAATTGTTAGGAAGATATTAATTTTTGTATAAATTGGCAATTTTCAGATTTTTTGTGATAACTCAAGAACGAATCCAAATATCGGGGAATTCTCTTTAGATTCTTAATCGCCCAGAAATAGCGCAACTTTTCTGTAATTTAACCGACCCCGTATCTTTTATCGTTTAGGAGATCCCAATGGTGAGCATCGAAAAATTACCCACCCTGTATATACCAAGAAAGAGAAAGAACTAGTTATACACGCAGTATAGGTATATGTCCTTAGGAAAGAATATAGTGCAATCGCAAACACTAATCAATCGTACACAGAATATTAACTTTAAAAAAACCTAACCTGACATAGACCTGTTTGAACAGGAATAATAATTGTGAGAATAATTGTTAAACATTCAAATAAATTGTCAACTTCGAAGAAATTTGGATTAACTCTTTTCGAAGAATTGCACCCAAACATTTGATATCGAATTCTGAGTCGATAAGTGTTTTCCAGTACTTTCGGGGTCCAATAGGTATACCAAGAGACTTAAGTGGACCAATCAGATTTCAGCTCTGAATTGCTTCGGAAGGTAATTTAATGGATACAACTGGGTATAAATTTTCATTGTTGTATCTTGTTACCTGCAGCAAATAGAGCAAATAGCATTAAATTTCCTATTACGAAGTAATAACAATAATTAAAATCTGATTGGTCCACAAATCTCATAATTGGAGAGCTTTTGAATCCTGCAAGCTTTGAAAATCACATATCGGCTCATGTGGACTTTGACCTACATAGTTACGTTACAAATGATTGTACCGCCGTCGACGTGGACTTATAAAAATAAAAAAAATATGCAATTAATGCATTTACGGATGTATAAATTAAATGTCAAAATAAACCAGCACGATGGTACAGTCGAGAAAGTAAGTCATGCACCCAACTGTTAAGCGTTACGCGCAGAATTTAGAAAACCAGCCTTCGATAGTGGTGCATTTCCATGTCATTAGAACCTATACCAGTTAGGGGTTGTATTGCTGGGTCAAAAAACCTACGACTGTATGCCAGTTAAGAATTATTCGCTAAAGAATTTGGCATAAAGTGCATTATTTAGTTTTTCGACTGTACATACAATCATTTGTAACGACCCAGTACCAAGAATCCATTCCAAAATTTCAATGTAAAATGTAATCATCTTTGGTACACTTGTCCCGGCGCATCCACCATTTTTACATTACGTATCAAGCGAACGATGGATCTTCCAACCGAATTTTGAAACAATTTAAGATAGGTACTATTCACCATTTTTTTTGGACTTGAAAATTAAAATTAAAAAAAAATTGCAATTAATGTATTTACGGATGTATAAATTAAATGTCAAAATGAACCATCAAATCCACCCACGATGGTACATACAATCATTTGTAACGACCCAGTACCAAGAATCCATTCCAAAATTTCAATGTAATCATCTTTGGTACACTTGTCCCGGCGCATCCACCATTTTTACATTACGTATTAAGCGAACGATGGATGTTTCAACCGAGTTTTGAAACAATTTAAGATAGGTACTATTCACCATTTTTTTTGGACTTGAAAATTAAACAAATTCCTTGTAATGGCCAAACTTCGAGCTCTACTGATTCTGCACAATTTTTTGCAACCGCTGCCAAATATGAACCTCAAACGTGAAGCCTGTGTGTGCATTTAGACTTTGATATTTTAGATAGGTATGCATCAAAGTTAATATAGTGATGTGATGACATATAAGTACTTACTTTATGTTAAAACACCCTCTAAAACCACAACTCTACGTTCTAAAAGTGTTTGGAGACGCTCGACTGGTTAAACGCAGTAAACTAGACAGATACATAGACGATTACGTAGCATAAAATAATATCAAGGGCTCAATAGGGCGTTGATAAGGCTAATATTGGTGTAGAATATCGGGAAAACAATACAGTTCCCCACTAATTAAACGACTAGCCATAACATTTTCAACGCTACTAAATTTAAATTGTTTCATCAGCGTCTCTAAATAAGCGCCTTTGTTCCAAAATATGCCCGACAATCATGGCTTGATAATTTCCCATCTCGGTTCTTTTGTTATTACAAATCATATTCATAATTACAAAGCAAATAAAGATCACTCCAGCATTACGTTTAAATAAGCCCCACCTTCGGGTAATGCACGTCCAATAAGAGTTGATTCAAAGACTGAATTTGGCCAATAAGCTGTATAATAGCCCCTCCAAGCCACGAGCTTCGCCATTCTGTGTGGGGAGCATCAGGCGTTCCGACTACCCCAGATCAAATTTAGTTTATCAAAATCTCTGCTTACAGCAAGTTGGCATGATTTATTTTTTTCTTCCGGATGTTTAACAGTGAGGTTCAATAATGACAATGCTTATGATGGAAAGAATTATAGCAACTAATCACAAGTCCTCACCGAATGACAAGGAGCAAAAATCCCCGGAGGCACAAATATTCCTTCAGCCGAAAAGGATATCCGACGATTCGCGCGATGCGGAAATGTGCGAAAAGACGAGCGACACCGACGAAGAACTCAACGTCGACGTTGAAAACGACGATGCGTTATGTCCTGTTGATTTGACGCGACGACAGGACAAGTTCACCACTTTCGAGGGGTTCATGCCCTCCAAGACTGATTCTAGTGACTTTCTTAGTTTTAAGGCCGTCAAAAGGTCAGAAAGTGTTTGTAGTGATGATGCCAGTCGACGGTCGGAAAGTCCTCGCGATCAGAGTCCGTCGGTAGTGCCTAGTAGAAGACTGGCGTTTTCCGTCGAAAACATATTGGACCCTAACAAATTCACGGGACGACAGGCTGTTTATAGTGATGGAATTTGTTGTTGGAAGCCGGGTGATGGATCCAGAGGATCGCCGGAATACGATGACAGCGAGACGGGTGAGTACTTCAGGAAGAACTGAAATGCATTTTGTAATAAAATCTTTCTTCACGGCGGAGAAATACTAAATAAATATGAGAATGTGATCAGATAATGATGATGTGTGATTCTAGGTTTTTGGCCTTATTCTAACATATATTCTTACTGTGAGCTTATTATACCCAAGTATAACGTTTGTGCAAACGGTCCATAAGTATGCCTACAAATTTTAAGATTTTGATGATTTTCCAAAAATGTCTATAAGCGCTTTCCTTTTACACATTTATCTGAGGAGCCTCAGTTAATCTCAGCAATTTGATTGGTTCATTTGAATATTGACCAATTAAATTGCAGAGTTAAGTGAGCCTTTCTCAGATAAATGTGTAAAAGGAAAGCAGCTTATGTTGATTACATTTTTGAGAAACAAATTTTTTTCTGTATTAAAATGGTGCTAATGTCGTTCGATTGACAGCTGTCAAAAATATAAAAGTTCCATGTTTCGTTTAAATAGCAGCAATCGTTAAGGAGATATTTTTCGGGATAACTCAGGAACGACTCAAGGTATCGGGGAATTCTCTTCAGATTCTTAATCACGAAGAAATAACGCAACTTTTGTCTAATTCGACCGACTCCGTAGGTATCTTTTACCGTTTAAGAGATGCCAATGGTGAGCAGTGAAAAATAATCAGAATCAGCCTGCATATATACCTAAATAGATGTAACTTTTTCTCTTGTGATTCTCTTGTTACCTATAGCAAATAGAGGCAATAGAGCAAATAACATCAAATTTCATATTAGGAAGTAATAACAATAATGATTATTTTATTCATTAAGTATTGAACCAATCCAAAGGAGCATTTAGCATACCAGTAATCCTGATTACAGTGATAAGACTACAACGTCAACTTGACACTACTTACTCAATTCTTTAATTTATAAAATAATCTGCAAAATACGATTCGTAGTCTCTTGGTTGCCTTGTTGAGTCCTCATGGATGCACTACTTGTCAAATGGTAGATTTTTTTCGGCCAAAGAGGACTCGAGCGAGCTCTCGTCCTCTTTTTAGCCTAAAAAAATCTACCATTTTGACTTGTAGTTGACAGCCATTCGGACGTCAAAACCCGCAGCAATCAAGAGACTACTCGTCGTATTACTATTGAAAATCTGATTGATGGTCCACGAATCTCATAATTGGAGAGCTTTTGGATCCTGGAAATATGAGAATGTGATCAGATAATGATGTGAGTGATTCTAGGTTTTGGCCTTATTCTAAGATATTCTTACTGTGAGCTTATTATACCCAAAGAAAAATGATTTTTGTTGACTTTGATAGCACCGCTATATCTGCACGAACAGAATTAGGGGTAAAAATTAGGGATAAAAGAGGAAGCACATAAATTATAAACTCATGTTCAAAAGTTAAGGATATCGCCGAATAACCAAATTATTTAAGTTACGACATATTTCACGGTATCCTTAACTTTTGAACAGGTTTATTATTGTTATTGTTAGGTACTGCATGAATAATGCCATCATATACCAGACCTGTCATTATCTGATTCGAAAACGAAATACACAAATACCTAAGGCTCCATCATCAGAGTCTTTCAGATAATTTATGTTGTGTATAAAACTGTTACTAGTTATCACTTATCAAGTTTCATCTAAACCAATCTACCTACATGAAAATTGCTCGATGTTAAAATAGGAAGACCTTTCCACTTTATACCCAGTAAAGTATTTTTTTTCAGTCTTTTACAACATTTCTCACAATATTTAGAGTAATAGGTATTTGATATTTGTCAATTTAGATCCGCCTCTGTACTTATTGGCCACTGTTTTGACACTTTTACAAGAATAAACTATCGGGTCTCCCAAGAAAACCGGACAAAATATTTTTGGGAATAAGTCTGCCATTTCTTGACCGATATGGATGAACGTGGTCTTAAATTAAAGCCAAAGAATCAGGCTTTCGAATGTATGAGAAATTACGGCAGATGGCGCTGCCTTAGTAGTCCTATTGATACTTGCTTTAAAGGTTTATTTTAGCTGCATGGGGATTGGTCAGTCAACGACCAATCGGTATGACACTCGAATAGCCTTGAAGATCTTTCTCTTTTGTTCAAAAATCCTTTTTCAGAAGTCGATTTGGCTTAAGCATTAACTTTCTGTAATTTTTTTAAAAAATGTGTTTTTGAGTATTTTCATGAATTAATGGCCATGACCAAAGAAAAGAACAGTAATGCATATAAATCTTAATTTTCAGTTATAAATGAAGGAATATGGTGAAAACAGTTATGGTGAACAGTTATTATTGAAAATGAAGCCCTATGTGCATCAATGTTACTTTAGTCATGGTTAAGGAAGCATGAAAATACGCAAAAACAGTTTTTTTGGAAAAATCACAAAAAATTAATGCTTACGGCAAATGGACTTCTGAAAAAAGATTTTTGAAGAAAAAAGAAAGATCTTCAAGGCTATTTGGGTCTCATAACCATTGGTTGTTGTCCGACCAATCCCCACGCACCTAAAATCAGCCTTAAAGACAAGTATCAATAAGGCTGTTACAGCAGCGCCATCTGTCGACGTTTCTTGCAAAGTTCGACAGCCTTATTCTTTAGCTTTAATTTAAGACCAAGTCTATCCAAATCGGTTAAGAAATGGCTGACTTATTTCAAAGACTATTTTGTCCGGTTTTTTTTGGGACGCCCGATATATACCTACCTATAGCTATTTAAAAGAAAGATAAAAAATAATTTGACAAATGACAACTAAGGTTTCTAATAAGCTTTTATTAATTCCTTCACTTTTATAGGTTAAGTGTTGGATATTATTTACGTATAGACGGCTCAAAGAAGGCGTTCAAAGCAAAAAAAAGCCTTTATACAGGGTGGTGAATTTTTCGTTGCCCACCATTAGGAACTCGAAACCCATCATGAGAGATCGTGAGTAGGTTAAATTTGAGAAAAGTTGCGCTTTTTGATTCGTTCCTGAGTTATCATCGCGAAAAACTAAAAATCGGGATTTTTTTTTCATTTAAGTTCATATAAGTTTAGGATGATTTTACAAAACTATTCATAGCAATTTTAAAAATTTGATGATCTGCCAAAAAAGTCCATGTTGGCTACATCTTTGAAAAGCTAATTTTTTTGTGCATTTAATGGGTTTAAAATCTAATATGACGGCTATAAAAAAAAGAAAAGGTGACTGTCGTTGATCAAAATCTAGAAGGCCAGCAAAATTTCTGTCAATGCTGTTGAATTGACAGCTGTCAAAAATATAAAAGCTCCAAGTTTCATTTAATTACCACCAATCGTTAGAAAGATATGAATTTTTCTTTAAAATCGTGATTTTCAATTTTTTCGAGACAATACGGACTATTAGCGTGACGTAGGTCCACGATCTTTGTTGGGCTAAGTTGAGGTTGTTATCATGGCAATGAAGCTAAACAAAGTGAGAATTTCATTGGATAGATTCAATTATTTCAGCACAAAGTCCATTGTATACACATGATGCAACGATTTAATCGATACAAATTCTTCAAATTATCAATATTAATGTCTTAAAACGCATCACACTAACTGTAAATAAAGAATTTGGAGAAAAATGCCACTTCCTTGAATTAGCAGATTGAAATCTCGGTTTGTTTGGCTTCAGTGGGAAACGTTGACTATGACCACACACAACAATTAAAGCTGGCGGTTTCACGTCATCGCTAATATCGCGTATTCAGGAACGAATCAATTTAAAGGAAAATTCTTTACAGATTCTTAATCACCTTGAAAACACGCATACTTTTTTTTTAAGCTACTCTCCATCTCTTATGTTTTCCGAGTTCCCAATGGTGCATGGGCAACGACAAATTCACCAGCCTGTATACAGGGTTGTTATAAATAATAGTACCATCGTAAGTGGCTTTGCTGATGCCTTGTTTTTGACATTTTATTTCCACAGCGTTAAACGCCAATTGTTATAACCCATACCCTATACATACACAGCGTTCCAATGAAAACTGGCCACTCCGAATAGATAAAAAAAAGGTATGAAAATTCGCTCAGGCAGGTGGACTTTTATTTTCCCAGGGTATGTTGAATTTGAAAATTGAACATTTCTTCGAGTTAAAATATTCAAATACAGGGGGGATTTCAAAAACGTGTAAGTACAAAATCCTACAATATATTCCCCAAATAAAAACGTGAACGTGGGTCCGATTTTGCCTCTGAATAGAACAAGAAAGTCCAAAGGCAGTTTCGTAAGCGGAGGTCGAAAACATGTTTTCTTTTAATGCATGAGTTCACATTTTTATTGATTATACAAAATAGATCGATTATTTCGAAATTTTGCAAGAATAATAAAAGTTTGTCGAAGAAATGCTACGTCTAAAACGAAGTAGTAATAATGTTTCAGGAGCTATTGATGTAGATTTTGCATTAAAAGGACCGCATCCCCATGTCGGTAATTGAATGTTCTCCTTTATCACATTCAACGAAATTCCGCACATAAACCACACTTAAAGATATTAAAAAAAGATGTTTTTGACCTCCCCTTACGAGGCGACCTAGTTCCCTTAGGAGGCAAAATCGACGATAGGAATTTGTACACAGGTTTTTGAAACATCCTGTATAACACTCGAGGAAAACTACTCTAAAGTTTTGCAATCAAGTATATTTCGCGTGGTATCAGCTAAATTTAAACTGACAAATTGTAGCCAACCATCATGCAGAACGCTAGCTGCAATTGGTTTTCAGTTTGCGATAACTGAGCATCGATAAATCGGCCCTATGGGCCATTTTTACAATCAGTGGTTTATTTTACAATTGGTTAACCATCTATTGTAAAATCAGCCCTTAGTGTGAAATGGTCGAATAGTAATAAGTGAAGTCGATATTCGGTGCTATGCTGTAACTTGTAAGCAAGTTTGCCGATGCTATAACAATGTCAATGTCGTTGTTATAATGGTGGGACCAATCAGAAAAGTCCCACCATAGCGACAACAACACTGCTAGCATCAGTAAGGTGCTCACGAGTTCCAGAATAACAAAGAATATCACCTCTGATGCACTTGTCCCAGCGCATCCACCATTTTTACACTACGTGTCAAGGGAACGATAAATGGTTGATGGTTTCAATTCAGTCTATTTATAATAGTTTTGAAACAATTGATTTTATCATTAAGTCAAGCGACATCTAGTGAAAATACTTCCAATATATGTGTTAAAGCGGGATTCAGAACCTATGTCGAATTCGTTACGATTACTGTTACTCTAATGACGACTACTGGCGAAAGTAACCATGGTTATCTCAATGTTTACAGTTTCTGCTACATTATTACCGATATGCTATGTTACATTTATGTGACATCTTGATAAAATTGTGAAAGGGTTCCTGTAAAAGTCGGTAATTTTGTAAAAACTGTCTTTTTAATAAGGTGAATTTGCGACCCCTCAATCTGTAAAAGTAAACTCCGTTCATTTACTATTGATGATTTTAATAAAAGAAGGACATCTATGAATACTTACTCGAATCAACGTGATTAAATGAAATTAACGGACGTCAGTCTAAGGGTTGCCAATTAATGCACTAGAAATGGTGCTTTTGGGCGCTTTCATCTTGTGACATTTTTATTTGTCATTCTTGTGTCACAGCAATCTCAAAACTAGAACAGCCGATAATACAGCCGAACTGTTTTACCTACTGCGTAGACTGAATCCCTTCATGCACTGGAATTATTGAAATCATCAATAGCAGAACTAATTTTTTTCTGGAACTGTACAACCTTAATTTGTAAGGGCGTGTATAGTAGTCCAAATCCTGCAAGGTTATATGGCCCTCATAAAAATTTTGCATTGTCTGAAAGCCAATTGAGGGAACAATGTGCCAGCAGTAATGATAATGTAAACAAACCAGGTAAAGCTGCCAAGACACCTTTGTTGATCTGCAAGAGCCGGACTCCAACTTAGCGCCAGTCGAGGCCGCATCGATTATATACGATTCCAGCGCGTATCTTGTTCTACTTCCGTAATTATTTATTGATGTATTAATTGTAGGTATAGTCTAAATAAATTATTAATTAGCGAAATTAATTTTTCTGCTGTTAATTTCATTTCATTGGGGAAAGAAATTTTGAAGCCGGGCCTGCGAAACAACCAAACGTGCAGTGCGGGAAACCCCTGGTAATGACCTATTAGGATTATTTACAAATTCTATTGCTGCCATATTACCTTACAGCATTTGGACTACTATACTTTCGACAATTTGGTCGAAATTTTGCAGGAAAGCAAAAACATGACATAAACCAAATCTTTTTTATTGTTAGCAGCAGTGTCACAGATAAAAGTCAAATGACGCTTTTCATAAATATTTTTCTTTGCAGTTTACTCAAAACTGCACCCACACAAAGGCCATCTTGGGCCCGGTCTAGGACAACTAGGCGCGGCCAACCAGGCGCCGGGACGACTGGGCGACGGGACAACTGGGCGCCGGGACAACTAGGCGCTGGGAGAACTGGGCGCTGGGACAACTGGGCGCCGCGGTTAAAAATGTTCTTAATTTGTTCTTTACTTGTCAACAAATGCTATAAATCCAAGTATTACAACAATTTAACTTACTCTCTATCTTCTATATGGTTTCCGAGATTCCAAAAGTGAGCATAGAAAAATTAATGACCCTGTATATTTATTTTCACAACATTTTTAAATTCTATTTGCATCAGTATTGTCTATTTGACCCTCGACATTTAATTGCAAGTTAGTGCATTGATTAAAAATTACACCGATTCAAAAGGACCCTATACAATAAGGGGACAACAGAATAACAGAGTAAGTTAAGTTATTGTAATACTTAGATTTATGGCATTTGTTGACAAGTAAAGAACAATTTAAGAACATTTTTAACCGCGGCGCCCAGTTGTCTCAGCGCACAGTTCTCCCAGAGCCTAGTTGTCTCAGCGCCCAGTTGTCCCGTCGCCCAGTCGTCCCGGCGCCTAGTTGGCCGCTCCTATTTGTCCGGATCCCTCTTGCGGTAATTCAGAGCAATTGCAAAATTTTGACATTTGTCATGTTTTCTGACATACCGCATTGAAATCACTTCTACCAGCTCATCTGTCACTAAAATTCCTTGTAAAATTTCCTCATACCAACCTAAAATTCAAATTTTGACGTTCTGTCACTTCAATAGAAAAGGAATGGAGAGTACCTACCTATTTAAAAATTAAAAATGGGCAGCTACAGAAGCGGCTAGAACCTCCCCACTTGGTGAATTCTCCAATGCTATATCATGCACCTACAAATTTCAATCAACAGTCTCTAAGAGTTTCGGGAGTTTTTCAAAATTTTTATTATTTATTGCCAAAAAGGCACCATGAATAATTTCATTTTTGTAAACAGAATTTGAAGACCTGTCATGTGCTGATAAAACAAATGGTGGTCATCTTCCAAATTTCATAGATGACAACAACCTTCAAACGTTTTATGGAATTTTTCAAAATTTCACGATTTTTTAAGTTTGAGGTACTTCATTTAGAAAATGAGAAGCTCGTAGTTCTAGTTTTTCCATTGAGGTTATGGGGAGGACGTGACTGATGGTCAATTTTTAGTGAAATCTGTTGAATAACGTACCAAACTAGGCATTATTACATATTTTATTTATTGTCTAGATTAAAGTTTGAGGTTGACTGAAAAGTAAAGCATTCATTCAACTTTAAGTAACCAAAGAACTGCAATAAGATTTTTCATTACCCACATCATGTTTTTAAATATAATTTAATCTAAATGGAATAGCAATAACTAGAGAAAATTAGTTTTTTGTTTCTCCTGTATTAGTATATTTTAGCAAGAATAATAAAGGGCAGACCATTCCGAAAGCGGTTGTACTTTTTTTATATGACAGTTTTTGATTACACCTTGATTAAATATTGAAATCTTGATATTATGATGACGTATCAACGTCTCCATTACCATAGAATCCACTCCGCATTGTCCTCCCCTCTTCCTCAATCATCAATAAAGAGTGTGCATTTGCCGGTGTCGATTAAAATCTCCGAATCCGGGGTTCGGTATGATTAAGCGTCGGTAATTCGAGAACATCACGGGAGCTTGTGAAATCAATACGTAACAAGCGACAAACGTGTTAACCGCATTCATTTGTCTGCTCACCGCTAAAACAATGCAGTGTGGTGGCGCTGTGTCAGCCATTAACTTGAAGCCGTTTTATCAGATTAAAATGATAAAATTTTTTGTAGGAATGGGACGGGCCAGAAAAAGAGCGGTCGTGCGCAGTCTGCGGAGCAATAAATAAGAGATTGCGCCATTAGAGCAATAAACCGGGTAAGCAGGCGTTTAATTAATGAAGTGCGGAACAATAGATTGCAATTAGAAAACCATCCGGGCGTTTAAATATTTTAATAAAGTAGCAAGAGAAGAGAGTTAAGGTAGGAGTAAAACGAGCGTTTCGTCCATAATTAATACATCTGCTTAGAGCAGCAGTAGCAAAACCAAAGGATTAATTACAAAGTTCACGGCTTGCTAACGAGCCCGGAGGCAATTACGCTAAGGCTGTTAATTACATGTCCCGGTTCCGTTATTCCTCCCGAATGCTAAGACGCTGTAAAGTTGGTAAAGTATTTATGTCGCCGTTTCCCCGAATCCACACAATTATTCTTGACGATTTCTCTTGCAGGCAAAGACCATCATTCAGACGAAGACGACGAGATACAAAGCGACATTAGTGAAGACATCAAAGACATGAATAATACCAAAAAGAAAAAGTCCGACTCCAAATCGCAAAGCACGGCGGGTAAACCGAGGCGGGCTCGCACTGCTTTCACCTACGAACAACTCGTCGCTCTCGAAAATAAATTTAAAACAACCAGATACCTCAGCGTGTGTGAACGATTGAATCTTGCGCTTAGTTTGAGTTTGACGGAAACGCAAGTCAAGATCTGGTTTCAGAACAGGCGGACTAAGTGGAAAAAACAGAATCCGGGGATGGATGTCAACTCGCCCACGGTTCCGCCTCCCAACGTTGCAGGTATAATAATAGCTATTTGTTGTTGTGTCCAGAAAGTTATTCTTCGAAACGAAAGGACAATAATTCTTTAAAAACACGTTTCTTTTTAAGCGATTTTCTTTTGTAAAATTTGGGACAGTCATTTCTGAGCGATATTTACCTGCAATTCCTGCATTAATCCGTTATTTTTAAATTTGTTGTATAGGCAGTAAACGTAGTTTACAATTATTGTTGTTATTCGGCCTAACCGAAAGTGAATAACAGATGTAGGCTACATATTATATTTTCGAAAAATTGTCCATTCGAAGACGAAGAATTTGTTTTCGATGGTATGATCATCATCCCATGTTTCAGTAAAAAATCTAAGACTTGGCATCCATCAAAGACGGTCGACACAAGAGCAGTATAAGTCAGGCGTCTTTTCTGTTAAATATAGGCTTCACATTTGCGTCAAAATTCCTGTCAGTAACAATCGAGGTTGGAAGGAATCATTAGCTGCTTTCCATTTATACATTTGTCTGAGAAAACTCACTTAACTCAGCTATTTGATTGGTCAATATTCAAACGAACCAATCAAATTGCTGAGATTAACTGAGGCTCCTCAGATAAATCTGTAAAAGGAAAGCGCCTATTATTTTAAGTGATACCTATACCTATGGAATGAAACAATAGAAAAAAGTCTGTCTCATACTTCCCCGTGTCGATTAGAAAATGATTCGGCTTTGTATACCTTACCTAATTACTCATTTGATTACTGAAGAAAAGTTGAAAACTATCTTTTTCTATTTCCGCCAACTGTCAAGCGAACCTGTCTTTGAAAATGGAAAGCAATTTTTTTTTTAATTTGAACAAGTTGGGTATCCGAAATCGAAAAAAATGTATAAAAAACATGTTTCATAAGGCTCTTAACGCACTCGGATTTTGTAAAACTCGGGGTTTTCGCCCTCATTGTCCAAGCATCCTCGTGCATCCGATAATAATTGGCCTTATCAAACATGTTTTTAATACACTATTGTCATACTCCTACTAAACAAAGCCGATTTGATATTTTAAACAGTCATTTCAGTTATTCAGTTCATTCAGTTATTATTCTGATGAGAACAATAAATCGCCCGACATAGTAATCAGATAGGCCTCATAGGTATTAGTTTTTTTATTATTAGTACTACAGTAGGTAGTATTAGGAGAAAATGTGGAAATAATTAGGAGGATGTTTATTTAATTTTTGCATTGAGATATCGCATTTTACGTAGCTACTGTTGTAATGATGTCCGACGTCTATGCTGTAGTCTCTGATGTTTCTTTTAAGATCTTGAAAACCGTTGATCCTAAGGTACGTACATTTTTCGCCTGGCTGAAGGAAGTAAAAGTGAGCAATTTTCAACAAAAGGAGCGTACTTATACATAGGTACTTGCATTCATATTTTTTCGATTCTTTAGTTATGGTAACTACTACATAAGACGGCTCCTTTTCGGCTAAAAGCCGAAACTCGCATCGGCTTTGCCTGCATTTTATGCGAAACTTTACTCAATTTATCGCCTCGGCTGCGCCTCAACCAGTTAGCACAATTTTCTAAGTAATAAATATGAATTGAAAAAAGTAAAGTTTAAAACGGAGGCGAAATAACCGACGCGAGTTTTCAGTTTTTAAACGAAAAAGAGGTCTTCGAAGACTGAGACTGCTCCTTTTCGGCTAAAATCTCCATCTTGCAGTAAGTGACAAAATATTGTATTTACTCGGAGTATAATCACTTATGTGACTCGTATATTTTTGCCTATTTGGGGACATTACAGGCACATTGCTGAGACTCAAAAATATAAGTACGTCTTGAGGAAAAAAAATCATTTGACACCGATTTATTGTTATTGCCGAAAATGTCTATTTTAATAGTATTAAACGACCTAAACGACCACTTTCGGACTAATCAATCAATTTTGTTCACACATACCGCGCTCAAAAAAATGAAAATTCCCTTTTATCACCGACAACAACCGAAAAAAACCGAAAAAAAAACTTAAAAAAGCTCTTTAAGAACACTTATTTTTATTCCAAGTTTCAAAATCGTATCATTTATATTTTTGGATAATTTGAAAAAAAAATTATTTTCAAATAAAATATAAAATAAGTATATTTAGGTAGGTAATTGAACAATCTAGAATGTAGTTCAAAATTAAGCATCCTAAAATTGTGTTTTTGTAACCTATTTGACATGTTTTAACGACCTAAATGTCCAGTCTCTAGTAACTACTTGCAGAATCCATTACCTGTTCTGTACTGGGTTATTCGAACCAAAAGTCGGATAATTTCTCAAATTCGTTAATTCTTTTTTTCAACCTCCATTCAGGTATATGTTAGGTAACGTTTGTTTTTAATTAAAACCGTTTCAAGTTCTGTCTTTTCATCTAAACACTTAATTCGACTAAAGCACGGTTGACGCGGGAACGTGAAAGTGACTTTTAACGCTACTTTAGCCACGGCAAATAATTAATTACTTATTTTATGTATAATTCGGTTCGAAAATTTTTATTTTATCCACTAATCTTAGTCAGGAAATACATCATATTTTTCACTGGTATACGAAAAAATTACTTTTCTCACTTGTGGGAGAAGTAGTTAATCTAAACAAATAATAACTAATTATGCAACAAGTAGGAAATGATGCATTTTCTCACAAGTTGCATATAAGATTTTTCATATTCCCTGTCGAAACCTGCTACAAATGTAATTGGTGAAGCATATTGAAAAAAATGGCATTTCCTAACTGAAATTACTGGGAAGAATAATATTTTTCGCACGGGATTATGAAAATTAGCTCGCAAATAATATTGAAATATTACGGGGGGTCACTCTGCAGCTTAAGATATAAAAAATTGCCTATCAATATAAGGGCTGCTTAAAGATGGATCCCTAAAACCTTGGTTCAGTATAGGTATAGACAGGGTTAGGCATTCCCAGGATCAACCCTGTGCAAAAACATATTTAAGACTGCAATTTTTCAGCATTAACTTTGTGTGTAAATATTAGAGATATCACGACAAAATTTGGTACAGGGGTGTTATTTGGTATGCTAAACCATTTACGCTGATTGAAAATTTTCGGTCATGATCAGAGGCGTAGGAAATAGGGGGGGGGGGGGGATCGACACTGACAAAAATGACCGTATCTCATTTGTTTTGTGTTGCATATCCGGACCCTTGCCTTCTTTTTATATTTTGAGCTGTAGAATCACAACTCTAAATATTTCCTGGCCGCCTGAATAAGCCACGATCTGAATGATGTCTGAATCTTCCATTCAGGTTATTAAACACTACCAAATTCTTTCAAGCGACGCGCCAAATGTTTAGTTTTTGTCTGTAACAAACCCGGGAGCTAATTTGGTAGGTTAAAATAGAAAGTAAGACAAAAAGTAAGAGCGAAGAAGTAGAAGTTACATACATACATACAGGGTGTCTCGAAATTAGTGGTCAAAACTTTACCAGTAGATTCTTCTATGGTGCCTTAGCTCCCTTTAGGACTTATTTTTCGACATATGTTCATAGGGACTTTTTTTCATATTTTCCTTAGAAGAATCTACTGGCAAAGCTTTGACCAGCAATTTCGGGACACCCTGTATTGTTTGACAAGTCGTAATATTTGCCTAAACGAGCGAAGCGAGTTTTGCAAAATTATGGTCAAGCAACTGGGGCTTTTGATAACGTATTACGTACAACATTTTACCTAGGTAATTGCGTAAAATCGAACTTTTCAAAACGCAATTAGGTAAAAAACATTGTCTTCTAATAATTTACATATTTTCTCCTCATAATTCTCCTACTTAAACTTAAGAATTGATGCCTTTGTTTCATACCTATAATAACTCCTCAGTTTACTTTATACCTAGATAAATGGGTTAATTTTGTAAAATTTATTAACGCAGGTGGAGGCGGCTTTCCTGGTTTCCCCGGCCATCACACCCACTCAGGTCTGCTCTATTCACACCACGTCCCTTACGGCGGCGTTTACCCTTTACAAGCTGCAAGTTCCGGTAGCTACGCGCCCTATTTTCACCTAGCCAATCACAGCCACAACTTGGGTTCTTGAAAATACTAATGAACGGTGCAATAACGATGCCATATTTATGTAAATACTCTTTCTCTTAGCGCGAATACCTCCTAGGTCCCATTGTTGTATCTAGAAATTGTAATATTTATGATGACTGTAATGTAAAGTTCACTTGTAAATAAAAAAGTTCATATAATACTTACATGTGTTCGGTTTTTGTTTCCTTGTTTGATAGTCTGGAGTCACGCCTAAAATGCTGCACATATTAAATATCAAAGAAAATCAACATCTGGCAGGCATAAAAAGTGCCGACGATCCTGCAGATTTTCGACAGATAGGTATTTGGGTGCTGTCCAGAGGTGTTTAAGCGATTTAAAATATTATTGCTGATTTACCGTTTGTTTTCGCTTGGGGGACCGTTACATAAATTACGAAAGAAAACAAACATGATTGGCACATAGGAAATTAAAGCTTCAACATAGTTGGCTCAAGAAGCTCTTTAATAACAAGATGAACCGTTTAAATTAGAAAACATCTGTTACATCTGCAGGCGACTAATTGGGAAGTTAAAATTGTTGAAAAGCGCATCATTGGTTTTTTGTTCAAAAAATAGTCTTGAAAGAACAACTCAATCAAACAAAAGAATCTCAAACAGGTTTGAAGCTCCAGTGTGTGATGGCAATTAATTAATCTGTTCCTGAAAGAACTAAATGGCTCTAGATTAGGAACGCACCGTAAATCTCTCCGGAAATCTGTGCATTGTGTGTAAAATTTGATAATTTTCCGGTAGATTATTTAATACAAGGGCATTAAAACTGAACTGGTGGGTTATTAGCGAGTCGCACTTGCATTATTGCCGTCCAAGGGCGAGTATATCACAGAGAACCGATCGCATACAGCGAACGGAGGGATCCAACCATGAAATTGAATTATACAAGAGGCCAGATTCATCCCCGAGCCTATAGCTTCGATTCCGAATAAACTGGTGGGATCTTTTAGACGGAGAAAAATCCAATCATTAAGTAAATGTACATGAGTCATATTACACGTCGGTGTAACTTTACCTCGATAAATTAAGTCTCAGTTACATATATTAGCGCCTGGAGGAATCGCGTTTAATATTTCCGATGATATTTATACGTAAATGGCGATGAGTGAAAACCAATTTAAAATTGTCAGTTGCGCGAGTGCGCCCTTTGTTGTTAAATTCGAGGGGGTGGCGGTTAAGGTACGGTTCGATCTAATAATCGGACACCGCGCTATCAAATAACCACGACTCGTAGCCAATTTAATGCGCTCCCGTTGGGCTCGTCTTGAAATATGACGTGGCGACAATATTACACTTGGGACTTCATTAATGTCCTGTAAAGTGTCGCCCAAATAATATTAATAGTGGTTGTTCCCTTTGGATTTTCCTGGAAACGCCTGACCGGGGAATCGTCAGGGGGGGTTCCCCTTAATAGATTTTAGTGGGGAAATGGGATGAGTTAGCGTTCCGATTGTTTTTGCCCTTGTTAAAGGATTAGTGGCTGATCCTTCTTGGAGTGATGTGTGAACCAACACGCGCTCCTACACGCCTGCACTGATTCCCAAAACCCAGATTTAAAGCCTCCTATATTCATAAATTTCCTGCGCCCTTAACTTTTGATACTCTACCACGGGATTAAAGGGCGCTCTTTGATTTAAGCCCCGATGATTGACGGGGAAGAGCATCACAAAGCATTTTTGACTATTGATTTTTAAAACTGAAGTCAAGTCCGAGTCCTGAAAAAACACTTTCTTACGACTACAATGTACATTGTACAAAGTTGGCTATTTACAATAGTGGTCGTAGAAAAAATGTTATTTTTCACTCATTTTTGTTAAATTCATCGTTCTCCCCTTATTAATTACGATATTTTTAAAGCATGTCGACTACTCCTCTTCCAGGATAAAATTTGCAGTTCAACCACAAACTAAAATCAGAGGTAAAATCAATGAAAATCGTCTGTATTTCTTCATATTATTTTGAACTTTTAAGCAGGTATTTTAAAGAAATTGTCATAATATATAGAATACTGGCAGATAAGTTATGAATAATCATCCCTGCAAGGTACACATAAACAATAAAATCTTAAACAAAGCATCATGCGTCAACAAATGAAAAAAACCAAAGATAAATGATCATTAACCCTAACTGACTAAGAGACACTTTATTCAGATGATGATGAATTCAATTAAAATTTCTAGGCCAATTCCTTGATTGCTTGCTGACTAGGTTGTTCTTCTTCATTCTTTAGGTCTCTTCCAGGTCTTCCTTCAAGTATTTCTTTGAAGTATTGCCTCCATCTCTCCCTTATCTTTTCTTCATCCACTATCACCTCTTCTTTTTATTTCTAATATCCGTTAATGTCACTGCTTTTCTTTGTTTCGTATTTTTTATTACCCCAAAGAATGGTTTTTGGTTTTCGCTATTATGCATTGTTCATTTTATCTCCGAATTCGGGCGTGACTCTTTCCTTTCCTTTCTTTATTATTCTTTTAAATAGTTCTTTTCGTTTTTTGTATTATTTCCTTCTTTCGTTTGTAGGTAAGTAACGTATAAATAAACCTAGCCTTAAATTTAAGCTAATGAATCGGGCTTTCGAGCTGTCTGGGAAACTGCCGTAGTGGCCTTACTTGTTTTAAAGCTTCATTTTAGGTGTGTGAAGATTAGTCAGTTACCACCAATAATAAGGCTCACGTAACCTGGAGGTACGTTCATTTTTCTTTTTCAGAAGTTAATTTTCCGTGATTATTTAAAAAATATGCAAGGCTCTTTCGCATATTTTCACGTAGAATGACCATGACAATTAAGCACAAAGAGCTTATAATTCTCAGTAATAACTTTACATTTGTCCCCAATTGGCATGTGCCTGTAGTTTTCATTGAATTAGATCCTGCATTAATTGCTGAAAATTAAGCCGAATATGCATCACTGTTACTTTAGTTAAGAAGGTCACTAGGCGTAAGAATACGCGAAAACACATAATTAAAAAAAAACACAGAAAATCAATGCTTGAACCAATTAACTTCTGTAAGAAGATTTTTGAAGAAAACTAAGCGTGCTTCAAGTTATTTTTGTCTCCTAACAATTGGTTGTTAACCGACCAATCCCCAAACAAGCATCTGTAACAACAATTTTTACCATTTCGCCTTTTTGACACATCTGTGCGTCTCCGGAGGCACTATACTACTAGGTGCAGATTGATAAAATCTGCACGCGATTCCATCAGTAAGACCAGCCGCCCCTGTACATACACATTAACGTGATAGATATCTACAGGGATACACATCGCACTGATGTACATCTTCCGGGGGCTTTTTGAACACAGGATTGGCTCTGCAAGTTCTAGGTGCTGCTTAACGTCTTATTCATCAAAACTATCGGGTGTCCCAAAAAAAACCGGACAAAATATTTTTTGAAATAAGTCAGCCATTTCTTAACCGATTTGGATAGACTTGGTTTTAAATTAAAGCTAAAGAATCAGGCTTTCGAACTTTGTAAGAAACGTCGACAGATGGCGCTGCTGTAGTAGCCTTATTGATACTTGTCTTTAAGGCTTATTTTAGGTGCGTGGGGATTGGTCGGGCAACAACCAATGGTTATGAGACCCAAATAGCCTTGAAGATCTTTATTTTTTCTTTAAAAATCTTTTTTCAGAAATCCATTTGGCGTAAGCATTAATTTTCTGTGATTTTTCTAAAAAAAGTGTTTTTGCTTATTTTCATGCTTCCATAACCATGACTAAAGTAATATTGATGCACAAAGGGCTTAATTTTCAATGATTACTGTTCAGTTGTCCCCCACTGGCATCCACGCCACTGTTTTCACCATATTCGTTCATTTATAACTGAAAATTAAGATTTATATGCATTACTGTTTTTTGGTCATGGCCATTAATGCGTGAAAATACTCAAAAACACATTTTTTTTAAAAATTGCAGAAAATTAATGCTTAAGCCAAATCGACTTCTGAAAAAGGATTTTTGAACAAGAAAGAAAGATCTTCAAGGCTATTCGAGTGTCATACCGATTGGTCGTTGACTGACCAATCCCCATGCAGCTAAAATAAACCTTTAAAGCAAGTATCAATAGGACTGCTACGGCAGCGCCGTCTGTTGTAGTTTCTCATACAGTCGAAAGCCTGATTCTTTGGCTTTAATTTAAGACTACGCTCATCTAAATCGGTTAAGAAATGGCAGACTTATTCCCTAAAATATTTTGTCCGGTTTTTTTGGGACACCCGATAGTACCTACTCCCTTTTTTTGATTTATAATCAACATTAATACAGGGTGTCTCAGAATTATTGGGACAACGGTTAATCACAGATTCCTTACGTGAAAATAAGACAAAAAGTAAGAATAAGTTTTTGTTCTAAAATGGATAATGTGGGAGCTATGCCCACCAAAAGGTACCCTAAAAATCAGTTTTTTCGAATTTCCTCAAAAATTATGACCAATATCAGTTTGAAATTTGAAGCATAACTTGGCGGCATAAAGTTCTTCATTCTGAATTTTTTCAGGTTTTCAGTAACATCAGAGACGTGCGTTCTTGGTGGGGCCTTACACATTTTATGAATTATTCTTTTCTGTGCGCGCTTTTTTTGCAAAGCAACAATAATAATGTCATCGGCGTTCCACAATACACTAAAAAGTACTCTTGCTAAATATCGCTAGAATGCACCGTCTTACAGTTAATTGGCCTTCATTAATTTGGGGCAAAAAAATTTTAAAAGAATTTTTTTGCAATTTTAATTTTTTTTACTTGGAATCAAACTTAAATGGCATGTTCAACCCTTAGATACAATAAACACTCGGTCAGAATTTATGACGGCACTCGAGACCCTTACGTTTGACCGCATTTAGGTTCGATAAAATAAGCTAAAATTGAATTATCCCCAAATTCAAAAATTGGAGTTCAAAAAGATGCAATGCTTTCTCAGAGCTTTTATTATAAGATTTAAGAGGATGCTACATTATCTAAAGTTGATTCCATGTAGAACAATTAAAGTTTTCAGTTGGATTTATTTTGTAATTCTTTTGCAGTAAATTAATGAAGAGCATTTAACTAGAAAACGGTGCATCTTGACCACATGCAACAAGAGTACTTTTTGGTGAATTGTGGACTGGCGATGATAGTCTTCACTTCACTTCACTTTGTCAAAAAAAGAACGCTTACAGAAAAAAATTCAACAAATGTGTAAGGCCCCCCCAAGAACGTACGCCTCTGATGTTACTGAAAACTTGAAAAAAATTCACAATGAAGAACTTTATGCCGCCAAGTTATGTTTCAAATTTCAAAGTGACATTAGTTATAATTTTTGAGAAAATTCGAAAAAACTGATTTTTGGGGTGTCCTTTTGGGGGGGCACAGCTTCCACATAATCCATCTTAGAACAAAAGCTTATTCTTACTTTTTGTCTTATTTTCACGTAAGGAAGCTGGGATTAGCTGTTGTCCCCATAATTCTGAGACACCCTGTATAACAAGACCTTGATTTTTTATCGGATAAATTTTCCAAAGTGACGATAAACTTCCGTTTGACGATTTTGCGAGTTGAATTGGGCATTTACATATTCTGGTTAGAGCCCGCGAGCTTTAGCTCTAGGACTTTAATCTCCGAATATAAAAAAATTATCTAAAACGGAAGTTTAGAGTCTGACTTTGAAAAATTTTATCGATAAAAAATCAATGGTCGCGCTATATTTGCTAAGATTATTTCCAGAATCCCGTTTGTTTTTTTCTTCATTTTGACATATACATTTAGCTGCTCATAATATGCACAATATAATCGTATAGTTACCTACTTTGATAATTTTTAACAGCTTGAATTTATTTATGTTTTCCTAAGGGTTTAGTTTTTCATGCACTTAACCAGATGAATGATCCATAGGTAAGTAAATATCGAAAGTTCATGGCTTGAACTCAAAATCTTCAAACCGATCCACGTATAGTTTGATGGTCTGAACCTTTCGCCGTTTTCTTGCAAAAGCGAGCATAATTTCGAGTAATTTACAAATGTTAAGCTAAAGATGTAAAAATATTGCTTTTCTGCTAAACTAACTGAAATGTGACATAACCTTTTTTTGCTTTGACAGTCACGAGGAACGTCAAAACTTAATCAGTGTCGTCACGTCACTATGGCGACCTCAAAGGACAATAAAATTTATCCGAGATAAACCTCGTTCATTGGTTGAGACTTTGCATTTGATTGGTTGTTTATGTAAAGACATATGATGGAAATAATCATAGTTAAAGCAAAAGCAAACGATTTCTGCTATTTTAAAGCCAACTATCACATTGATCCTTCGTTTTAAAAGTTTAATTCCTAATTGTAAAGTTTGCTTCCTGCGAATCCGGGTCGTTTTCGGCGCGATTAACCGTGAAAGTTAATACGGGAGAGTGGTGCTGAAAGATGCAAGCCTGAATCGCATCATCAACTTATCGCAGACTTTTTAGTGGTGTTTTAAACTGGTTGAAACATTGTGAGCCATGCGAGTCTATTCATATTAAATGGAGTTAGGGCAAACGGCAGCGCTTTAAACGTAAATAATTGAAGAGGCAAACCGGGGCTATCCTCGCAGGTGCCGTCGACGAAGCACGCTCTTTGGTCGTAACAGAAGCGGAGCACCATTACGACAACGCTATGCATTATTCACCACATATTACATCTTGCATTTTATAGCAGAAACGTCTAAGTGGGTACTGATTGCTCGCTTCTAGATAAATGGCCGTATTAAGGATCCGGGGACTTCATAATAAAACTCTAATCCGATCGGACCGAATCGCAACAAACGCTGGATTCGACATACCGTAATAAGAGGCACCCCGATTTTGGCTTCTTTTGTTCACTACAATAGCGCTGGATGTGGGGGACTAATGCCACCCATTAATAAATTACATACACGACACCCCCGGGGCGCACACCGACACTAAACGATTGTGTTTCGTTATTAGTGTGGTAATGACATCTATTTATATTATAATTGCAGAATTTTAAATGCCACTATAGACACACTTTATGGCTCAGAAAATTAACGCAGGACTGGTTTAAATGTCTATGACAATTTGGGGAAATAAGTCTAATTCTTACTCTCCCGGCGCCTCCACCATTTTCACAGGTATAAACCCACTCATTTTTTCTGCATGTAGAACTCTGATGAAAGAAAGTAATCATCCAGAAAAAATGTCACAAAACTTTCGCCGTTTTATACGACATTATTTAAACATTCTCCCCTTCGCCCAATTTAGCTGGGGAGGACTCCGAGGCGCTTCAAGTCAAACAATAATAAAAATCTCGCCCACCCTTATTAAAAGAATAAAGGAATAATGAAGTGGCGAGAGACAGTCATATAAACTTTTCTTATTTCGCAAGCGTCCGGAATAAAATTTTAACACCTATTTCACATAGAGACGATTTATACACCGCAAACTTAAAAACAAGTCAGATATACATAATTAGTTTTACGCGTTGAGGGAGCGTTTTGTTTTCACAGCTGTCATATTTTATGTGTTTTATTGGTTTGATGAAAATTTTATTCTTCTTTTACTATACGATAAGATTAAAAACTTGACTCTATGATTATTGCCAGTAGTCCCAGGAATATCCAAATTTATTGAACAAAAGTTTTTTTGTTAGTCAAGCACCGAGTGTATGTTTTAGACATTTTCCATTCATTGATCAATTCCCTTTTTACCAGTTACGATAACGTATTATTACATACGTTTATTGTCTCAAATTTACCGCCATTAAAAAGAAAAAGTGAAACAAATATTAAAGTATTTTAACTGGAGACAAATGGCACAAGTTCAGATGTTGCGCAAAATTGCAACTCTGATCTTCCACTTGGCCAAGAAATGAAAACAAACTTCAGAAAACAGTACTTAACAGAAAGAAACAAAATTTAAAGGTAAATTAATAAACAAAAGGAAAAAAAAGGCAGCAGAGAAGCGGCTGGATCCTCCCCAACGCGTGAGTCTTTGATTTCCGTGACTTGTGTTTAAGATTTTAAAGTTAATATGCCTAAATGGCACTTCCCGTTAACCAATTGCTCCCAAAAGCCTTTCAGCTCTTCAACGGGTCACCTGACCTCCATGTACCAAATTTCAGACAAATCCTTCCATTAGTTTGGGCTATAACGTGGTTTCAGTGTTATTTCAAAATTTCGATTTTTCTACCCAAAGGGTAATAAATGCGAATAAATTTTATCTCATTTAAAACCAGAATTCGAAGACCCTTCTAATGCTGGCAATAAATCTTTCAAAAATTTGTTTTGGATGGGTAAATGAGAGAATACTTTAAATTTGGAAATTGGTGTGCCAAAACGGCACTTTCCGTGGGTCGATTGAATCCAACATTTGTTCAGCTCTTCGACGTGTAATACAATCCCCATGTGCAAAATTTTAGCCAAATCGGTTCAGGGGCTTGGGCTGTACCGCGATTTTAAAGTCCGATAAAAATCTCGATATTTTTAGTTTTTGGTCAAAAGTGAATACATCTTTGGAAGCAGAATCTGAAGGCCTTTCTTATTGTGACGTGAAAAATGGGGGTTTACATTTAAAATTTAAAAGTTGATGTGCCAAAACGGCATTTCTGGTTGCACGATTGGCTCCAAAAGCTTTTCAGATCTAAGTTGGGTTATCACATGCACACGTACCAAATTTCAGCCAAATCGGTCGAGTAGTTTGGGCTGTGGCGTGTTTACGAACGAACGAACGAACGAACGAACGTACGTACGAACGTACGTACGTACATACATACAGACACATTTTAAAAACCACTTTTTTGGGTTCCTGAGACCTCAAAACGTATAGATCCGGTCTTATCTCGAATTCGAAAATTTTAGTGATTGCAGTAACCTCCCTTTTTTTTTAAATGGTGAAGTGGAGTGGGGAGGTTAAAAATACCTATTGGGATAAATTAATGTACTGGTTATATTAGAACAGAGATTAAAAGAATAATAACGAAAAATACATCATGTCGAATAATTAGCTAGGAAAAATTCCTTTATCAGATTCGGAACTGTACTAAGAAAGGAAATTAAAGCACGACAGGATCTACGAAGATATTATATTTCTTATAATATTACTAATTCAAATAGATAGTTTTGTAAAGAAATAATTATTATATCTTTGCGGTTTTTGCGCACCTGAAAAAGTGCCAACAGGTGGAAAGCACTGCCGCGCGACCATGAAATTGGGTACTATCTGCGCTAATTATATCACACAGACCTCTTCTGAGTTCAATAATAGCTAACCGATTATCAAATATGCAACGATAAAATACCAAATATAGACTCTATACGTACCCTTTAAATTCGCAAAAGAGCGCAAAACAGGGCACCTCTCATTTAACTATCCATTTATTTTTGGAATTTCCAAATATCAGCACATCTCACATAAGTTAAAAGAAATTCACTGGTTAAATATGAAGAACAGAAGGTTGTTACATTCTGCATGTCTGTATCACAAAATTATTATTTCTTGCACCCCTAAGTATCTCACAGAGAAGATATCGTATAGAAGTGATATTCACAATTTAAACATTAGAAGGAGGGATCTATTAAATATACCTAATCACAAAAGTGAATTATATAAACGGTCATTTTCTTACTGTGTTGCTAATGTTATGAATAGGCTAGCTTTTCCGTATGCTTCTATGTCGACTTCTGTTTTTAAAAGGACTTTGTATGGGAACCTTCTTCTTTCCCAGGAGTAAAACTCTTATTATTTATTTGGTCTCGAGTGTCTGATGTCTCTACGTATGCGTATACGTAGGTTTATGAATATAGGTCTGTAATTAGTTTTCATTGTAAGTAGTATTTAGCTTTTCTTTCTCTTGTTCTCGCTGTATTTGCTTAGCTAAAATTTATTTCTCGTGGCAGGTGATGTGTGGAAGAACAGCCCCCAATTTGTTTGGGAGAGCTGAACATACCTCCTTTTTACCGAAACATAATGTTTTTATTTCCTATACAGTTGTTTTTTATTATTTTTTCTTTTTTGTGAAATGTTTGTTATGTTTTGGTAAATAAATAATAATAATAATAATAATAATAATAAAAGACTGCCAGCATTAAATAAACACAGAAAATTAACTTCTGAAAAAGAAAAATGAACGTGAGCCTTACAACGATTGGTTGTAACTGACCAATCCTCACACACCTAAAATGAACCTTTAAAACAAGTTTAGGAAGCATTTTTCGGCCCACACCCATAAGAACTTTTCTTTCTAGAATGAAGTAAGGAACCGTCCCAAGAACCTGTTTACGATATTTTGAGGTCTTCTGTCACAAATTTTGGAGCCCTGAACCAATGAAAAGCCATTTTTTTTCGAAAAGGGCGCATTCCATGCATTGATGTCAAACAAGAGTATGTACTTAAGAAACCTCAAATTTTCAGATTCAGTAATCAAATTTGAGAAAACACAACTTACAAAAATGTTTGAGTAGTCCTAAACCCCTCCTGTACGAGACGCTTATGATCAAAATTTGAAAATTCTCTCCACAGTAGTAAATTCAGCATCAAAAACTTATTAGTAAATAAGATACCAAATTTCACGTTGCTATCTTTAACCGTTTTGAAGATATTTACAAAAAAAAACACTTTCAAAGTGGCCCTTTACGGCTTATTTTTGGACATATACAGTGTGTCTCATTTTATTAACTGGAACCACCCAAATATTTCGGTTAATATTGAGTAAATTAATTCGCTTTTTTTTCTACATGTTGAGCTTCAAAATTTGCGTCTGTGTGATCCTTCACCTTTTTTCTATCCCGAAATCTTAGCCCACTGCGATTAATTAAAGAGGACAAAAACAGCGAAATCATATTAGGCATTTTTTTATCGAAAAATTTTATTAGGAAAAGTTGCTCAGGATGACCCCAAATGGGTAAGTGCAGAGTTTCAGACCAAAATAAAAATGTTGAATTTCTGGAGGAAAAAATTAAAAATATCTAAAACTTCATTTCAATTATTAAGATTATTATTTATTAGCTTATAATTTCAACTTTTTTTATTTTGGCCTGAAAGTTCGGAGTTACCCATTTGGACTCATCCTGAGCACCTTTTTTTGAACTCTTTCATTAATCGCAGTGGGTGAAGTATTACACAGATGCAGATTCTGGAGCTCTACATGTGCAAAAAAAAAGCGAGTTCATTTGCTCAATATTAACCGAAATATTTGGGTGGTTCCAGTTAAAATGAGACACACTGTATGTTCATATAGGGACTTTTTTTCATATTTTTCATAGAAGAATCTGCTGGTAAAGTTTTGAGCACTAATTTCGGGACATCAGCCTGTACAGATTCTGTGGTTTGTTTTATGCCTTGTTGTTATTTTAATATTAATAATTTATCTCTTTGTGGTTTGCCTCTTTTGTCTGGTTTTTACTCTAAGGATATGGTTGCTGACGTTTTAAGGATGGGTTGTTTAAATTTGTTTGTTTATTTTGTTTTTCATTTATCTATATTAGTCTTACTGTTTGTTATAATTTTCGTTTAGTTTATTATTTTTGTTTTGGTAGTTTTAAATTTTTGAGGTTAAATTGTTTGGGCGATAAAGGATTAGGTACATTATGTTACGTGGGATGAGTGGATTACTTTTTCTTGTTGTATTGATGGGTTGATTGCTTTATTGGTTGATTTTTTTTATTCCTTATTTTATATTGTTCTTCCATTTTTAGTGCCGTAGCAGAATGCGGAGGTACTCTTGTCTTAGCTTATTCGCTCGCTCGCTCGCTCGCTCGCTGGCTCCTCAGTCTGTCCGTCAGATAACTTGAGAACGGATTGAGATATCGAGCTGAAACTTGGTATACGGCTTTGCCTCCCAAAAAGTAAGGCGGGAATTGCTTTTGGGCCATATCGGACCAAGGGGGTGGGAGTTAGGGGTGAAAAACCGAAAAACTATAATAATAATAATAATAATAATAATAATAATATATATTCATGATTAACAAATATGCAGTTTTACAATCGTCAAGATACATATACATAGAAAAACCTTACCAATAGGTGGTTTAATAATTAAATAAATAACAGGACATGAAATTTAAGACAAACAACACAGTTGAAGACCTGGCTAAGACATGAATTCTTCAGTATCGTAATAAGCATTCTCAAGTAGTATCCTCTTGACTTCCTGGAGGAACTTTTCGTGGGGTAATGCCACAATATGTTTTGGTAATTTATTTAAAAAAATTATAGCATGGTAGTTTATGGAATATCTACTTTTCAGCAGTCTTAAAAAGTCAACGTGAACGTTACCCTTCGAGCGTGTATCGTAAGGTTGCAAGTCAGAACGATGGTTATACTGGTCAAGATTTGTGTGTATGTAGTTTAAGCAACTGTATAAGTAGAGACAAGGAATTGTCAATATTTTTAGTCTTGCATAGGCTTCTCTTACATCTGCCCTGTAAGCAAGACCAGCAACGATTCTGACAGCCCGCCTCTGAAGTGCAAACACTCGTCTCGAGTGCGAGCTGTGACCCCATATGAGGATAGCGTAACTAGCTATAGACTGGAACAGAGAGTGAAAAGCAATTAAAAGTGCGTCCGAGGACACTTCTGCACTCAGTTGTCTGAGTACATAGATAGATTTGCATAGCTTTGCCGACAGGTATTCGACGTGTTTATCCCATATAAGGGAGGGGTCCAAGACGATCCCCAGATACAAGACTTTATCTAGATTTGGGATTCCGTTCAGGCTGCGAGTAGAGAAAAACATAGTAGCAGATTTATCATCATTAAGCTTAAGGTTATTTGCGTTAAACCAGTCTAAGGCATTCGCTCGTGTTTCGATAAGATCATTTTGAAGCTCATCCATGCGACCTGTGGTGTTGCAGAGGGCTGTATCGTCGGCATAGAGCACTGTAGTTGTTTGCATGTAACTCGGAAGATCGTTTATATATAATAAGAAAAGTAATGGTCCTAATACCGATCCCTGCGGTACCTCCAACTCGATGGATGCTTCGGGTGACGTAGTACCATTAATGTATGTTACTTGGGTTCTGTTGGATAAGTAACTCCTCAGTAGTTGCAGGGATAAGTCGTCCAGGCCATATATCTGCATCTTGCCGAGCAATATTTCAGGTGTGACACAGTCGAAAGCCTTAGACAGGTCGCAAAAGGTGACTCCTACATATTTCTCGGCCTCGATAACTCCTATTATGTGATTTATTAGTTCCGCAACAGCCAAAGTTGTAGTTTTGCCGGGTATAAAACCAAATTGATTTGCTGAGAGGATGTTATGTTGTTCAAAGAAGCACAGCATTTGTTTGAAAAGTAACTTTTCAATAATTTTACCAAAAATCGGTATTATGGATATCGGCAATTGCAATAACTCGAGAACTACTGGAGCTATCTTACTGAAACTTGGTATGCATGTTCTTCCTTCAAGTCCGTTGAAAGTGAGAGGGGTGCCAATTTCGGGGGATGAAATTTAGGGGATGAAAGTCTCAAAAAAAGTAATAACTCCGCAAGTGTTGCACGCATCCATCTGAAACTCAACATACACATATATTTCGATGAAACCTTACAGGGGATGTTTTTTTTCGCAAAATCGGAAGGAGGGGGTGGAAATTGGGGGTTGTAACTTAAAATGCTGCTTAATAAGTATCGGTCGAAATTGGCGTCATTCGATAGCTTTCCGTTAATGATTCAAAAAAGGTGTTAATCATATTTTACCAAAAACCACCCTTAAAGGCGCTACAACCCCTAACATGCAGAAATACAAAACGTCGGATAACTTGAGAACATTGAATGAGGTGTCGAGATCAAATTTACTATACGGCTTTGTGCCCTAAAAGTAAGGCGGGGATTGCTTTTGGGCCATATCGGACCAAGGGGGTGGAAATTAGGGGTTGTAACCCACAATTCCGATCTATAAGTATTGGTCGAAATTAGCGTCATTCGATAGCTTACCGTTAATGATTTAAAAAAGGTGTTATTCATACTTTGCAAAAAAGCACCCTCAAAGGCGCTACAACCCCTAATATGCGGAAACACAAAAATACCAGAACTTAAAAACTGTTCGACGTATCAATGCAGGATTTGGTGTTCTAATCTACAGTGACATTGTAGGTGGATGAGCAAATTTTCATTACGATCTAACAAAGGGGGTTAAATTTAAGGGTTGAAACTGGAAATTTCTTCAGATAAGTGTTGTATTAAATCACAGGGTTCAAAAGACTTCGTTAATCATTGAAAAAAGGTCTTATGAGTCTTCAACCTAAAACCAATCCTTAGGCTACTAACACCCCTAACCTCGATATGTGAACCCACAAAAAGCAAAATTTCCGCAGACCGCTTCTTTTTAGTGTAATTTTCGAAAGTTCTACTTTACTACAGTCACTTTTCACCCCCTTAACTTTTCATCCCCCTTCACAATTTTGCAACCCCTCGAATGTTAAATTGGCCAAATTCGTGCAATTTTGTCTTTCTTCGGTAATAAATTTTACTCTTTTGGATAATATTTACATTTTTCACTTTTTCAACCCCCTCGCAATATTTCAACCCTCCAAGGGCTAAATTTGCATAATTGTCTTATTTTTGTATTATTTTCTGTAATTCTACTTAACTTGGGTTAATTTTCACCCTCTTTGACTTTTCATCCCCCTTTACAATTTTTCAACCCCCTAAGCACCCATTTTACTAAATTCGTCCAATTTAGTTTTTTCTTTTTTGTTAACTCTCTACTGTTTAATTATGTACGGCCAATTTTCATAATTTCGTCTTTTTAACACCACTGTGCGTCTGCGGAGGCACTACTACTAGGTGCAGATTTATAAAATCTGCACCCGACTCCACCAGTAAATTCAGCTCGCCCCTACACACATTAACAAGGTAAACATCTACAGGGACACACATCGCATTGATATACATCTTTCGTTGGCTTTTTATAAGAGCGGGGGTTTTTCAAATGTTTTACTGTGGGTCTTAATTATGGTTTTGTTTCTGTACTACTATTATTTCTTGGAGCGTGCTTGGTCGAAATATTTCGAGGCTCAAAAGATTGGAGAGGTTTTGAAGCCTAATTCGATTGAGTTTCAGCTGTTATTTCGAAAAAGGAAAAAATTGCAACAGCAGCTCCAAAAAAATATCAAGAAATAAAATAGATGCATGATCTTTGCCGGTTAATAGATGCAAAAGGGCAAACGTTTGAAAACCGTGAACCAATTTTGGACAAGGGTTTTTCGAATCTTTTGCTTCCAGACAAACTCATTAAGAACATTTTAAATCTCTCGGTATGGACAAAATTAATGCATAAAATTGTTCTTGGCACTAATAATTGGCATCCAGGGATCAGTGGAGATGTAAAGACGATGGGTCGACCTGACATCAACTAACATCACCGGATGAATGAGGTAAGCAGCAAGCAAGCTCCACTGGATAATAATTGGAGCGCGGTTGGTTACACCTTCGCTGATCCGAGAGAAAATAACGACGGCGGACAAGACCAAAACTCACAGGTGTGATGCTAGATTTTTAAACGAGCGAGATAGAAGTCACCATTTGTATTGACAGATTTACGCTCCTCTAGACCGAATAATTTGGAAGAGATGCGCACATAATGATGTGATGTGGATGCGGTTGCGAAACGTCATTTTTTATCCTCAATTTTTCCACTAACGATCCCGGTCTGCATAAATCGCTATAATTAGAACTAATTAGTGGGATAGCGGGATAAACTCGTGCGATTATGGCACGTAACCTGATAACTGATCTAATATGTCGTTAAATTTATGTTTCATACCATTGTCTGTTATAAGAAAACATCTAGCAATAAATCAGTTTTAAGCATCAGAAAATGGGGATCTTATGTGAAAAGAGGCAATATCGTCCACAACGGTCCAATAAAACGGATAAAAGACAACTCGACCATTTAATAGTGCCGCCAATCGAATAAAAACGAAACAAAAGCCTTAAACAAAAGCTAATCAGGATCAGGGGAAGGGAGGACAAACGCTCAATGTTATTCTGTGTACAATATCATCTCTTCCTTATCGGTCTCTCCGCCACGTTGTTAGCGGTCTCGCAGGACAAATAAACACCATTGTTCCGGTAACCATGGTGAAATCATGCGACAGTTTGGAGCGGTTCAGGAATATCTGGGAAGCAGTCGTTTATCCTTTCCAATAAAAAGTCCCTCAAATAGAAAATAACTAGTTTCAATGTTGCCACAACTTGTACAGAGCGTAGTTCCATAAAATTGAAGGGACACTATTTAAGGAAGAAAATTTCCTGTGGACGTTTGTCCGAAATTATTCATAAGGAAACTGCACCCTTTGAAAAGGGTACTTACTTGATAACACAAACATTAAACATTTCTTTCAAATTTCAAATTGCTAAAAATAATTTTATGAAAACTGACACTAGTTTAGTGAAAATGGCAAGGGCATCCAGCAAAATGGCTCACAGACTGACTTTTCAGTTTTCACGCTTATCAGTTGTAATTGAATAACTGAATTGACGCCGGCACTGCCGCTTTGAAAGGTAATACAGGGCTATTCATAAAATATGTGATAACGGGAGGCTGTGGAAACAATTGAATCGCAATCTGTCAAAAGGACGCTTGTCTGAAGTTAGTTCGCACACTCTCCAAAGAAAATGACAGAGGTTATATTCCCAAACAAGTCCCCGGTAAAATGACACATGACATATCCCGTACGAACTACGGTTAGACAAACGTCGTTTCGACAGATTGCGATTCATTTGTTTCCATAGCCACCACTTGGAACCACTTTTTTTCCGTCTAATGAAACCAAATCTAAATGAATTTATAACGATTTCCATTTATATTTTCAAAATTGATATTATGGCACTTTCGGTGTAACGATTGGCTCTACATAAAAGCTTTCCATATTATATTATATTACAGGTTATGAATAATGTTCATATACCAACCAAAGTTCATAAACGAATTGGTGTAGAAGTTTGGGTTCTTATGTATTTTTAAAACTTTTTTTTTTTTTTGTAAAAATGAGTCCTAAATCTGGAAGCAAGCTTGAAAGCAAAATTTTAAGGGCTTTCTTTTGTGTTGACAAAAAAAGGTGTTTGATGTGCCATAAGTTTAGTTACGAAATGTCTAAATGCCAGATTTCAACCATATCGATTCAGGGGTTTGAGCTGTACCGTGATTTTAAAATACCTGCGCGTTAGAAAAATCTCGAACTTTTGTTTTTGAGCTTCTTATCAATGGCATTTCTTATAGAGACGCCAAAAATTAGGGTTTATATTTAAATTTTCAAAAAGGTGATATGTCAAAATGGCATTTCCGATTGCACGATTTGCTGCAGAAGCATTTCAAATCTAAGTTAGGTTATGAGATGTCTATCAGATAATTGTGCGAAGGAAAGTAAATTTTGTCAAAAAAAAAAAAAAAAAAAAACTCAGAATAGAGCCAGGCCAAGGGCCCCTACTGCTCATCACCTATGTGCATCGTCAAGGCAAGCCTGCAACGTGCGGTGTATCATCATTGTTTATTTTTTGATGTGTCGGGCTGGAGCAAAGCTCCTGAGGTAAGTTAAGTAAGGGACTCCTGAGGGGAGTACCTTAGAGGGGAGACCTGAAGGATCTGGGGTGCGTTTTGCCTGAGGGGCAAGGAGAGGCATTAGGTGGGAGAGTTCGCTGAAAAAGAAAGTTAACGACGAAATCTTGCTGTGGTCTACCTGCAACATACTAAACATTAGTGGTTCAAGGTGGGTGGATGAGAGCCGTCCTGGGACGACGAATTCTGGAATTCGCTGGGTCGTAGTCGACCGCATCTCTCACTAGCGGATTGGGATGAACCTCTGCTCGAGCAAAGGTTCGTGTGTTTGTTTCAAAGAGGAAGTCTTTGATTGTCGGGAGGTTTGCTTCTTGATGGAGCTGGGTGTTTCGGACGTACCAGGGAGCGTTAAAGGCGTACCTCAGACAACGATTCTGGATGACTTGGAGCTTTTGGAGTTGCGCATTAGAGACGTGTCCCCAGGCGCCAGAGCCGTAGGTCATGGCTGGTCTAACCACTGCCTTGTAGAGCCTCAGCTTATTCTCGAAAGATAAACCGCTGCTTCTACACAGCATTGGATAGAGGTGGCCAATTACCATTTTGGCTTTGGCGACTGAGTAGTCCACGTGAGGAATGAAGCTGAGTCGTCGATCCAGCTTGACCCCGAGGTACTTGACCTCGTTGTGCCACTGAATCTCCTCCTCGTCCATCGTCACATGGCCGTGCGGCACTTCTCTTCTGCGCGAGATGAATAGGGCGGAGCTTTTCTCGGGATTGACGACGATGCGCCAACGAAGAAAGAATTCGCTCAGGTTGTCAGCTGCTTCCTGAAGGTATTGGGTAAGCAGCTGAGGGCTACGGGAGTGTGCTAGGGTGCACGTGTCGTCGGCGTAGACGGCCAAGGTGGAGTTTGGGCTGCGTGGCATGTCTGCCACGTAGAGAGCGAAGAGAGTTGGTGAGAGTACAGAGCCTTGTGGGACACCTGCCTCGAGAGGGTGCTCCTCTGAGAAGGAGTGAATTTTGGCTCTGAAGGAGCGACCGGTCAAGAAGGAGTTGATGATCTGGACCATCGACGCGGGGATTCCGGCATGAGCGAGCTTATAAATAAGTCCCTCATGCCAGACCGTGTCGAAAGCTTTTGAAACATCAAAGAAGGTAGCGCCTACTACGTGACCCCAGTCAAGCCATCGTGAGGAGAGCTCTGTGACTCTGATCAGTTGATCGGTCGTGGAATGTTTGGGTTGAAAGCCGAACTGTTCCTGGGGAATGATACCGAGATCGGAGACAATCTCGGTGAGACGAGAGGTAAATTTTGTCGAACTGTCCAATTTTTTAAAAGACCGCGCTTCGAAAACTAGGGCATGCGTCAATAACTTATGTATTGCAGAATGAATGCAAATTGCCTAGCAACTAGCGTACTAAACTAGCTTTTTTGGAATCACTGCAGTGGTTTCTGTCTCTGATAGCAGGTCTAAGTACGTCAAAAAATCCCTATTTGAGAAATGGAGGAACAGCCAAGAAAAATCTATGAATTTTCCCTAAGAGGAGTTTATTTTATATTTTTGATTAACTTTGTTTTTGAATTTTGATTAACTTTGAAAATATCGAATTACTCGTGCAAGTCCATCCATTTACAGAAAAAATTTACTTTTCGCAAATTGCCTATTTGCGGATTTTTGGCTGTAAAAACTATATCACAGCAGATAAAACACGTATAAGTATGGTAAAAAACGTCAAAAAATATTAACAATATCCTGAAAAAATTTTATTTATCGAAATTCGGTTTCTGCATTATTTAAAAAAATTGAAATTTGTGCCCCAGAAGTTTCAATCAAATATGTAATTTGCCCAATTAGAACAAAGATGTGGAAAGCTTCGCCCACAAACTACATAAACCGAGATTTTTTATTAAAAAATTATTTTTTGAAACATTTTATTGCTACTAAAAAATTGGCAGATTACTTAATGCAGTTAATATCTAAAATTATCACGTGTATTGTCTTTAAGCAGGAAGACCGTAAAGATTTGTCGGGCATATGCTACAAAAACCGATCAATATTTCCCTCATCTTTTCGACTTGCAGCTGCAGCGGACCACACATACAGTGGTTGACGCCCACCTTCCAGAGTGGGTATTTGCTCTTTTCTAAACTGCACCAAATTTAAGCCAAATCGATCTAGTAGTCTGGGCAGTAGGTATAAGGTGTTTACAAACGTACCACTTTTTTGGGTTCCTGGGACTTTAAAACGTATAGATTTGGTCTTACCTCAAATTTGAAAATTTCAAAGATACATACAGGGTGGGTAATTTTTCGATGCTCACCATTCTGCCGTCCTAAGCCCAAAAAGCGTATCTACAGTTTCGATGGAAACGAGATTTTGACGATTTTATATTTTAAAACACATAAGACCCAATGCATATTGGCTCAATTCATTCGCGAATTTTGACCAAAATAGTGATTGGATGTCAACAAAAAATTTTTTCATGGTAGTTTAAGACATTCTTAACAAGATTCCGGTGTTAACTCATTTTTCGCCAAAACTGTAGATACGCCTTTTGGGCTTAGCACGGCAGCATTGGGATCTCGTAAACGCTAAAAGATACAGGGTCGGTTAAATTACAGAAAAGTTGCGCTATTTGTTGATGATTAAGAATCTAAAGAGAATTCCCCGATATTTTGATTCGTTCGCGAGTTATCACAAAAAATATGAAAATTGCCTATTTAAAGAAAAATTAATATCTTCCTAACGTTTGATGTTGTTTAAATGAAACTTGGAACTTTTATATTTTTGACAGCTGTTAATTGAATAGCATCGACAGAAATTTTCTAGGCCCTCTAGATTTTGAATAACGATAGTCAACTTTTGATTCTTTTATGGCCACCATATTGAATTTTAACATCATCAAATGCACAAAAAAATTGGCTTTTCAAAAATGTATACAACATGAACTTTTTTGACAGATGTCAGAATTTGAAAATTGGTAGGAATAATTTGCAAAATTAGCCTAAACTTAGATGAAAAACATTTGCAAAAAAGTACGCAGACTTCTTCAATCTCTTATAACATGTGAAAACAATTGAATTCAACAGTAATAAAATACGTCTTGCGGTCAATGCCATTCAATTGACAGCTGTTCAAAATATGAAAGTTCCAAGTTTCATTTAAATAACAGCAATCGTTAGGCAGATATTAATTCTTATTTAAATTGACAGTTTTCAGATTTTTTGTGATAACTCAAGAACGAATTAAAATATCGGGGAATTCTCTTCAGATTCTTAATCGCCAAGAAATAGCGCAACTTTTCTGTAATTTAACCGACCCCGTATCTTTTACCGTTTAGGAGATGCCAATGGTGAGCATCGAAAAATTACCCACCCTGTATATCACAAAATTAACAAGCATTTACAGCACTTTTCTTTCAGTGTGTTAGTTAATGATTCCGCATAAAAGGAGATGAGATGATTCTCCAGTTTATTTTAAGACGAAAATTTCATAGGGACATGGGCATGGCCGAAAATACTTCCCAAGGGAATTATGCCACCTCAAAAGAGTCCTCGATATTTGAGTTTTTTCAAATTATCCGAAAGATGGAAATGATACGGTTTTGAAATTCGAAGCAAAGTTTAGTGTTTCCTTCCGAATTTTAATAACATCATAGGCGTATGTTTTTCTGGGGGCTTCGTAAATTTTTTGCATATTTTCTGTTATGGAAATTTTAAGAAGATTTTATATGGACATATGACGAAAAATCCTTCTTAAAGGAGCTTATAGCCCTGCACTTGCGTCTGGAAAAACATGATCTTCGAAGGACTATAACTCCCTTCGGAAGGATTTTTTGTCGTTTATAAATGAATTTTTCTTCCTAAAATGATGTAAGGAATCACCCCCTGTACTTATTTCTAACAATTGAGCACATGAAACAAAATCCTTTCTCACAAATTTTAGCGATTTCATCCATCATCCATTTAGGGCCATTTTATTCGAAAACGGTGTGCCCTAGCAACATTCAACAAAAGCATGTTTTTTATGTATAATAGATCACAGATTGAGATTTCATTATGAATTCGTTAGAAAAATGCCCATAACAGAAAAATATACAAAAAATCTACAAAGTCTCCCTAAAAACGTACGCCTATGATGTTACTGAAAATCTGAAAAAAAAATCAATAGGAGGCCCTTTATAACACTAACCATTGCTCCAAATTTGAAGACCGAATCATTTACATTTTAACCTCCCCCCACTCCACTTCACCATTTAAAAAAAGGGAGGTTACTGCAATCATTAAAATTTTCGAATTCGAGATAAGACCGGATCTATACGTTTTGAGGTCTCAGGAACCCAAAAAAGTGGTTTTTAAAATGTGTCTGTATGTATGTACAGCTTAGAAACATGAAGATGCCCACCCAGAGCTGAATATTTACCTGTTCGCATGGACCAGGCCACGACAGAGACCATGTAGAAGTTAGTTACCCCTACCTAACTGCTATTCGAATGCTAGGCGACCAACTAAATATTCAGCTCTGGGTGGGCATGTTCATATTTCTAAGCTGTACGTACGTTCGTAAACACGCCACCGCCCAAACTACTCGACCGATTTGGATGAAATTTGGTACGTGTGCATGTGATAACCCAACTTAGATCTGAAAAGCTTTTAGAGCCAATCGTGCAACCAGCCATTTTGACACATCAACTTTTAAATTTCAAATTTAAACCCCCATTTTTCACGTCACCATAAGAAAGGCCTTCAGATTCTGCTTCTAAAGATGTATTCACTCTTAATGCTTTTTTGACAAAAACTAAAAAAACCGAGATTTTTATCGGACTTCAAAATCGCGGTACAGCCCAACCCCCTGAACCGATTTGGCTGAAATTTTGCACATGGGGATTGTATTACACGTCGAAGAGGTGAACAGATTTTGGATTCACGACCCGCGGAAAGTGCCGTTTTGGCACACCAATTTCCAAATTTAAAGTTAATCTCTCATTTACCCATCCAAAACAAATTTTTGAAAGATTTATTGTCACCATCAGAAGGGTCTTCAAATTCTGGTTTTAAATGAGATACAATTTATTCGCATTTAGTACCCTTTGGGTTGAAAAATTTGTCCGAAATTTGGTACATGGAGGTTACGTGACCCGTTGAGGAGCTGAAAGGCGTTTAGGAGCAATTGGCTTTAAAATCTTAAATACAAGTCACGGAAATCACCCACGCGTTGGGGGGGTTCTAGCCGCTTCTCTGCTGCATTTTTTTAGATAATTTGAAAAAACTCAATTTTCGGGGACACCTTTGAGGGGGCACAACTCCCTTGTGAAGCATTTTCGGAAATATGTCGACATGAAGTTTTCGTCCTAAAATAAGATTAATTACCCCTAAATTATGCAGTACCATTAAAGGAGGATTCAACTCAAGAAATCGATGTTGAAGTTATGGCTGAATCTAGTGAGAAAGGAGCGTCTGAGTCCAATGGTGTTACCAGGATTTAAAAATTCTTTACCGTTTTGAACATACTCAAAAAAACCAGCGGGAAAGATGACGTCATCTTTCCACGATTTCCTGCCCATTTTGACGATATTTCCAGACGCCGGCTGAGTAACTCCTATACGTGTTTCCTATGGAATTAAGACAGCCGATGTCTACAAATATCCTCAAGATGGGTAAGAAATCGTGGAAAGATGACGTCATCTTTCGCGCTGTTTTTTCTGAATATCTTCAAAATGGTAATTCTGATAACACCATTGGACTCAGACGCTCCATTCTCACAGAATCAGCAGTAAAGAAGCGTGCGTAAAGAAGCATCAGTTACACTAGTAAAAATCCTCTCTATCACGTTTACCACCTTGTATTGGTAAAATTAATTTGGTAGAAATTTTACCGAATATAGAATAAAATTTACCACATCAGAATTTCTTTTAACCACTTCAACTTGACTTTACTTTTTCAGGTGTAAATAGGAACACCGTGTTGTCATTTTACACTGTAAATGGTTATACTTGGGTTTTTGGTTAAGTCTACACGTGGTAGTGGTTATTTTTTATTTTGACTATATTTAGGGTAAATCACGTATGCGCGCGCAGAACAGCTCTTTCTGTTCATTTTAAGTCGATCCCCTGCAACTAAAGGGCAACAACCACAGCCATCAGTGAGAAGTCTGTTTTTCAAATTTATTGTGGTTGCTTTGTATTATTGTGCAGATAAAGGTGATGGATGTAATAAAATATAAACTTAAGTACAAGAATGGCAAAAAATGGTGTACAATCACCAAGCCGGTGATTGCAGCAGCAGTGAGGCAACAATGTACAACAATGTAGGTATAAGTGTATAAGTGCGGACCCGAAACCCCACAAATGTACCTGGTACCGAAACATATTTTCGTCGCTAAGTAGATTACTTTTTGTTTTTTTGTTTGTTTTTCTATGTTCTATGTTCTTATGTTTAGTAAATGTTTCTGTAAATAAGGCGTATGTATGAATTTTTGTGCAGGTTACACTAAGCAGAGTAAAAAAGTAAATGTTTTTACACCAATTTTTGTGCACATTTACCCTTAGCGGTGTAACAAAGGAAACTAACACAAATTGTGGTTAAATATACCAGATTAGATGGTTAATTTTACATTGATTTGTGTAGTAATTTGGTAAATATTTAACACCAACTCATCTGGGTAAAATTTACCGTTTCACCTGATGGTAAACTTTTACACGAAAATGAATGGCCTCAAATAGACCCCGTTTGGTGTTATTTTTAACACGAAATTTTTTACTGTGTATGATTCTAGGTTTGTTGGTAAAACCAATATTTGAACGCCCTATGGAACGAACATGTGCACGTATTTTGGTCCCGTAATAAAGCCGAGACAGGTGGAATAAAGCAATTCGGGCTAGGAATAAAAGTTAGGGAAACAAGTTCGACAGTTCGAGAGCGAGTGTTTGTAAAAGTATTTATCGGAAAAGGATGTGCGAATCAGACTGTGGCCTGTGGAGATTTGAAGTGAATGGTTGAAAATCCGTAGGGCGAGGATCACGTCCTCAGGATCAGCGCACACATTTCGTCTAAACTGCAATGCCCCAGGAGTTGTGACCGCAAGCTGAGTGAATGCCGTAAGAGGCTATACCGCCGTCACCGCATCCTGATTCACGCTCTCAGACCCATTAAACATTCACACTATGAAGGCTGCGATTGCTTACAGACCCACCCCCACCCAGCAGACGACGTCCTTTCACCATCGGAATTAATTGCCCCCAACCCCTTTCACTGGAATTAATTATGGACGGTAAATTTTGACACCAGAAGGTCGTGGGCGGTCACTAATTAAGATCTGAAATATGTTATTTCAGGACAGGAAACATTTAAATAAAGCACCTATTCATTAGGTTTATTTCGGAGATTATGTGTCGCACGACTTTGGCTCTTTGAAGCCTCTTAGCGGAACTAAAGTGAAACACATGACGATCCACAAACTGTTCATTGTTTAAACAATTGAAGTTAATTTGCGAGTATTTTGGGATTGCGGCGCGTTGGTTCCGCGCACGTGTGTGACGAATTACAGACGACTTTGATCCTCCCAAAAACAAGGAAGCTGTCATTAAGCGCCCAATTTGTCAAGCTGGCTCCAACTTTTCGAGAGGCAAGACCTTTGCTAAAAGCTCTCCATTCGCAGGACTAACTGTGAGATGCAGGACTCAACTTTAATTGAAAATGACAAATCCCTCTATTGAAATGGTAATCAACTACTAGGAAATCCTATTAGGATAAACTCTGTGCCTGATCGATATGGGGGGCTTTGAGTCGGACAAGGACGCTCTAATCGTGAGCAAGACGGCTGATAAAACGCTGAAAAAACTGAATATAAAAATATACCACTACTGCGGGGGGCTCCCCGTCGAGTTAACACGTCAATGAAACCAAACTTAAATTAATAAAGATCGTAACGAAGCTGGTTCTTTTGTTAAACACGGCATCCCTAGGGAGCAGCAACACTGGCAATGTTGATCAGGGAATGATAGAGATTGATTGGGGTGGAAATGGTGAAATAATTACCCTCGCACGCACCATGTTTGCAGCTCTACCCAAAAATGGATTAATACATTTTTAATATGACTTGTGCAAACATTTTCTTCATTGTGCACCCGGGATACGTGTTTGTATAGTTTTTGTGTGCACGGTGGTGAAGGGCGTACAAAGCTTTTTATTTATGCCCGTGATTGTGCTTTTCAAAATTGCTCCCGGCCAGATTTAAAAACTGTTTGGTTTTTACTGTTTTCCTATTCATCGCTACCACCAATTACCGCTCCATTTTCAAAACGCCGTTTGCAGGAATTTTTAAGTGAATTCTGTGTGCTCAGCTTTTCCGGACTGAAATTGATCACCCGATCAATTTACTAAGTGAGAACCAATCACAACCGAGGGAACGCCTGTTTCCTTACCCAAAGTGTAAATTTTCTTAAACGTTACAAATTGCAATCCAAGACCCGAATGAAATGAATACAAACGAGTCAATTTTGCCGGGAAGATGAAAACACTTCCTCAAATAACCTAAGGCAGCGGTCTCCGACAATCTAATATAGCCCTTCATTACTAATTCAAGAGTTAATTACGAGCGTTGCGCCATAATGCAGCCTAATATTTAACTAATTGTTTTAGCTATTATTAATATAAGCCGGAGGCTTCTGGAAACAAACAAAATCGTCGTTTTAGCGATCTGCGGAGGGGCAAGTTAAACGAACAGTGTTGCCGCGTTTGATTTAAAAGCTTCGCAGGATCTGCAGCGATGCGGACGGGGATGGAATTAAAAGGCAACATTTCAAACTGGGTTTGAAATAACCTACTGGTTTGAAAAAATCACCCTACAATGAATTTTTAACCTTTAGGTTTGTTTCCAGTAACGTTATGAACTTTGAAAAATATTTAAAAGTTGACGATATTTTCAAATGACACAAAATATGAACTTTTAGCTTTAATGGTTTTTTTTAAATGCCGCTCGGATTACGTGTCAAAGTAGGTGTCAAATAATTGTGAACAGGGCCTTGTTTTATAATAAACTGCAAGTCTAGCAATATTAGTAGCCTCTGGTAGTAGTTTGTAAATTCCTCTGCTGATAACGGGCTTTCATTAAAAAAGTCATATGGAGCAGGCGGGTTTTAAATGCAACGCTAAAAAAACGTGTGCTTTTTCTAAATTCATCTGACAGATAGCCGACAACTGTCATTGGTGAAAATTGCCTGTGAAAACTAGAAAACCATCCGATTTTTTAATTTCTGAGTTATACAAAAAACACTCTAAATCATACTGTGACTCTTCTTTGAAACCGGAAGATTGAAATTTTTTTTTCCAAACCCTGCTCCAAATGTTTTTTAATGAAAACCCGTTACATACAATTTACATTTATTTTATTTTCTTCTATTCTGTTTAGATACATTTAACAGGATTCTTTGTTCTTGTACATCTTTTAACGTAAGGTCATTACTCTGGGATATTAACAAACTCGCTCCTTCGTCGCTAGTTCTTCAAACGTATTTCCTCATATGTACCTAGAAACTTTTATAACCTTACTCATAATATTGTTTTGGGATGAATTGGTGAGTATGCAGTGGTACCGAGTACATAATAGGTATATTTAATGTTTAAATTAAAACGACCGACATATGTTTTGCCTTTCAAGGGCATCATCGGGAGTCAAGATTTCATATCTCCATATGAAGACAATTTGAATTGTGTTAAATGATTAAAATGATAAATATTTGTAATAATTATAAGAATTATTATTATACTTATAATGTAAATTAATATACTAGGCTTGTAGTTTATTACAAAACGGGGTATTTTTTGACTTGTTCATTTTATAAACATACCTATGTGCATGAATGCACTCAAAAAATGGGCAACATTTTCAGCACTCACCAAAACAGAGTAGTAAATACCTTAGAAAATATTGCCCTTTTTATGCTTTGTTTTTAACTTCTACGCTCAAGGCGGAGCAGTATATAAAATCGATCAAAAATTCGAAATTGAACTGACATCAAATCTTTACGTTTCGGGGTCCCAGGAACCCAAAAAACCTATTTTTGAAAAATGTGTGTCTGTGTGTCTGTGTGTGTGTCTGTCCGTGTGTCTGTCCGTGTGTCTGTCCGTATGTCTGTGGACACGCTACAGCCGAAACTACTGAACTGATTTTGATGAAATTTGGCACACATATTCAGTGGGAGATTTGTAGGTGCTGATTAGAATCTGGGCTACACCGGCTCACGGAAAGTGCCTTTTTGGCACATCAACTTTAAAAATTTAAATACAAACCCCCATTTTTCGCATTACCATATGAATGCTCTTCAAATTCTGCTTCTAAAAATGTATTCACACTTGGGCCCTTTTGACCAAAAAATGGTGCCGTGAAAAAAAACTATGCATAAATGTATATTTTTATTACCGGATTTGATAACTGATTTTTTTTCAAGCCGAAAACCTTAGTGCCATTTTTTCGAAAAATGTCATTTTAGTGGCAATTTATTTTATTGTCTGTGCGGGAGAGGAGCTGATTAGATTTTGAAGCCGATCAGTCAACCCGAAGTGCCCTTTTGGCATAGCAACTTTCTTATTTTAAATATTTAAAAATTTAATAAATGCTGCTGTTATTAATCCAATGCAGTGCGGCGTAGAAGTTCCTGCCGTCTCCGAGACCGCCTTTTTTTTAATTACAGAAATACAGGTACAGGCAGACTTTATTATAACGGGTGGGCCAAAAAAAAACGGTCACTTTTAGGTATTTCCCCTGTATCTTCGTTAATTTTAGAACGATATTTTTGAGCTTTATATAGGACGTAGCTGAGGGTTGACTCTCGATACGACCCATTAGATCTTTAGAGAGCACGATCTTTGTTCTTCCTAAGAACTTTTATTTAACGCCATTATTTATAGGCCAATGGAGTTTCGTTACCCATTGACATATGACAGTGACGTTTTGACAGGATGGAAGGCTAACTTTTTCTCTTTCCAAAATGATCTTTAATATAAAAATTAATCCGTCCCTTAATTTTTTGTGAGTTTTCTTCCAACACAATAAATCGTATACGCATTTTTTATGGTTAAGTTGTAAATTATGCTATCTAAGGTGGTAAATTTCTCAATTTACAATTATAAATTATGCGATTTATTGTGTTGGAAGAAAATTCGCAAAAAATTTTGAAGGTCAATTCTGAACAAAATAAGGACGGCTTTTAATCCCCGTCTAAACACCACTGTCATATGCCAATGGGTAACGTAACCCCGTTGGCCTAAATAAAGTTGTTAAATAAAGGTTCTTAGGAAGGACAAGAATCATGCAATCTAAAACTTTAATGGGTGGTATCGAGACTCCCAACCTTCAGCTACGTCCTACATAAAACTGAAAAATATGGCAGAAAAATTAACAAAGATATAGAAAATACAAAAGTAACCGATTTTTAATAAAACAATAAAACAAAATGCTTTCTTCCAATTAGGACAATTTCATTCGAAAGCAGAGTGACCTAGCGATATTCAACAAGAGTACATTTTTTGTGTATAGAATCGTTCACAGATCATTTATTATTATTTACATTTGGTGAGAAAAATGCATTAAACTGCGACATAGGCAAAAAATGTGCAACTCCCTCAAAAACACATACCTATGCCTATGATGATGTAAAAAAGAAGACCCTTCACAAAACTAAAAATTACTTCATTTCTATTTTTTGGTTAATTTCAAAAAAAAGAAAATTTAAGAAAACCCCTTCGAGGGGGCGTAACTTTCCCTCGCGGTTGCATGTTTTCGTCTTATAAAATGAGACGAAGAATCCAGAATCACCAACTAATGTTGCGAAAAAAACGTAATGTCGTTTGAAATGCACCGCATAGGTAGGTATACAGGGTGGTTTCTCTTTCACTGTTCACCATTGGGATCTACAAAACGGAGAGATACGGAGTCGGTTAAATTAAATAAAAGTTGCACTATTTCTTGGTGCGAAGAAAACTCCCCGATGTCATGATTCGTTTCTGAGTTATCCCAAAAAATCTGAAAATGGCGATGTTAAAGAAAAATTAATGTCCTTCTAACGATTAATCCTATTAAAATAAAACTTATAACTTTTATATTTTTGACAGCTGTCAAGTGAATGGCATCAACAGAAATTTTCTAGGCCTTCTAGATTTTGAGCAACGGCTGTTAACTTTTCTTTTTCTTGGTGGCCGACGTATTGAGTTTTAACACCACCGGATACAGACAAAAATTAGCTTTTAAAAAATGTAATCAACATGGACTTTCTTTAAATTCCAGAATTTGTATGAACAATTTATAAAATGAACAGTTCTATAAAAAAAAATGCAGCAGAGAAGCGGCTGGAACCTCCCCATCGCGTGGATCTTTGTATTCTGTGTAGACCAGTAGTCAATTCAACAGAATTTTTTTAATTCTTGACTAATTTCGCAATTTTCTGACAAATACCGACATCACCTCGGACATCACCCACCACATTTGACAATATGTTCCTTTTAAGGTTAATCTTTTGCCACCTTTTTGACAATAACTGCCACTTTATGTCATCCACTGTCAGCCCGCTCCCTTTTATTGAGAAAGAATTTTTTCTCTATTTTCTACTGAAATGGCCGAAACTGTGAACACATTTTTAGAACCAGAATTTGATCGCCTTTCTAATGGCGACATAGAAAATGAGGTCTTGTATTTAAAATTTTAAGTTGATATGCTTAAATGGGACTTCCCGTGGGCCAATTGCTTTCAAAAGCCTTTCAGGTCTTCAACGGGTCACCCGATCTCCATGTACCAAATTTCAGCCAAATCGATTCAGTAATTTGGGCTATAATGTATTTTTACTGTTATTATAAAATTTCGCTTTTTTTAACCAAACAGCGCTAAATGCGAATTAATTTTGTTCTATTTAAAACCAGAATTTGAAGACCTTTCTGATAGTGACAATAAATCTTTCAAAAACTTGTTTTTAATGGTCAAATGAAAAAATTATTTTAAATTTGGAAATTGATGTGCCAAAACGGCACTTTCCGTGAGTCGATTGAATTCAAAATTTGTTCAGCTCTTCGACGTGTAATACAATCCCCATGTGCAAAATTTCAGCCAAATGGGTTCAGGGGCTTGGGCTGTACCGCGATTTTAAAGTCCGATAAAAGTCAATTTTTTTTTTATTTTTGGTCAAAAGGGCACTAAGAATGAATACACTTTTAGAAGCAGAATTTGAAGGTCTTCCTAATGGTGACGTGAAAAATGGGGGTTTACATTTAAAATTTAAAAGTTGATGTGCCAAAATGGCATTTCCGGTTGCTTTTCAGATCTAAGTTAGGTTGCGAGATGCCTATGTTCCAAATTTCAGCCAAATCGGTCTAGTAGTTTTGGCTGTGGCGTGATAACGAACGTACGTACGTACGTACATACACACAGACACATTTTAAAAACCCCTTTTTTGGGTTCCTGAGACCTAAAAACGTGAAGATCTGGTGCTATCTCAAATTCGAAAATCTTAGTGATTGCAGTAACCTCCCATTTTTTTTTCATTGTGATGGGGTTGGAGAGGTTAAAAATACGAAAAAGTAAGTACATACCTATAGGTGCCAACTTTTTTAATACCTTTTGACGTGGGAAACAATTATTGAATTCTGTAAACAATAATAGAATAGGTTCTCAATCGTGTGAGTCAAACTTTGACATGTTTTTTCAAAAAAGTTCATGCAGGTTACATTTTTGAAAAGCTACTTTTTTAAGTGTCCGACAGGGAATCCTAATTTTTCTTTAAAATCTCAATTTGCAGATTTTTCGAGATAACTCAGAAACGAATCAAGTTATCGGGGAGTTTTCTTCAGATTCTTCAGAAATAGCGCAATTTTTCCTTAATTTAAGCGGCTCCGTATTTTTTACCCTCTATAGGAGGTGACAACGTTGAGCAGTGAAAACAGAACTACCCTGTATAGGCATGATGTTTCTGCACCACAGTTAAATATAATTTTGTTAAAAAACAATTTTCCTGCAGCGCATATCGTAAAGTGAAGAAGGCGATTTAGCAAATTTTCGGGCGAAAATGAGGGGAAAGCTGGGGTGCGCTCGCCGATCCAGCTTCCTCGGCAACACCGCCCCAGTTTACCTTTGGAGTCCATTTCAATTCCACTTAATTTTGTGAGCGGAGTTGGGTAAATATTTGAGCTGGTTTGTAGTGAGATGGGGCTTCTCAGTGGAGCTCGCAGGACTATGCAATCTGTTCCTCTGCGGTTGGTCGGTCCTGCTGCGGTTGCAGGAATTACCCGCTTTTACTTTTTATTTTAATTAGTACGGTTTTTCGTCGTCGTTCTGCGGCCGCTTGCCTGTCACGAATGATTTATATTCCGATTTCGATGGAAATCTACCGGAAAAGAGTTCTGCGATTTATTTTCCAGACCTCCAAATTAACCTGCCAAAGAGGGGTGGCTCAATATTTTAATGACTATCTCTTACATAAATTGACGAGTCGATAGTGCCAGCTGGATTCAAGCCCCCGTGTGTGGCCCTCCTATCCAAATAAGCAGCGGAAAATCAGAATCCTCATCCCGAGTCGAACACAAACAGAATTGGAGAAATCCGGAATTGAACGCCTAAAATGCTAATTCGAACGCCTCTCTTCGGGAAGTGGTTAAACTGCACAAACAGCGTCTATTATATGCGCAATAAGACCTCTCCGGCTCTAATACGATCTCAATTTAGTTTAGTTACGCTCTGTTACACGGGTCGCGTGGCAATCGGGTTCAACCCCCCTCCTCCCCCAGGAACACCCGGCATTTGTCACTTGGTCCCCGAAAGACGGAATATCGCACAATCGCGTTCTAGGAATTAATTATCGATATGGAGGATTACGTTACCAAATTATGTAACTCACTAAACAAACATATAACTTGCTGTCAAAATCAAATTAAAAATCTGTTATTAATAAGGTAATTTAAATTCAGCAAAACAATGGGTATAAATAGATTTCGGGGCCATTTAACTAGTAATTTATAACCGAAATAAAATGATGGTTGGTGGCGTAATAACGTGTTGGAAATTATTAGTTGGGGTTCGAAACCCTCGGGAATCTATACAGAACTGGACTTGCTGGAGCGAAAGACGATTCAGAAGCTACTCACCATCAACAAACAACAGAGGGTTTATGCGCAAAATTTCCACAATTCGTCAATTAAAGATGAATCCTGGACGAGCAAGCAATTTATTTAATTCCACGGGACGTCCCTCGGGAAGGTCGGAGTGAAATCCCCGCGGCTTGTTGGCTACACCGTCATTTGTCTAACAGCTGTTCACATATCGTCAAATTACGTCATTACGAGCGATTGTCGATTGTCTGCCCCTTATCATTAAACAACTGAGCCTCAACTCCCCAACCCGCCGGGGGTTTCACTTTAATCGCTTCTGAAATTGACGCCGCTCGAAAATTTACCATTAGAATCTACAATTAGTAAAGAAATTCAAAATAAAATGTCCGTAGGTGGAAATTATGTAATTCACGATAAAATACAAAGTGAATGTGCACCTCCTTTATAATTTATTTGCAAAGCTCGAGGGCTTTAATCTTTTATATGGTAATTTAGTTCGAATTGTTTTACCAATACGGCCACAAAGCTCGAGTAATTATTTCAAAAATTTAACCGATTGCAATAGCGATGCACGAGTGGTATTCCGTAAGATTATTTCGCAAATTAAGCTTAGTTTTGATAAAAGTATGATTTTTTAAACCGGGGTTGCCTATACTCAAAATCCCAATAAGATGTTGTGATTGTGAACGAGCTTTTAATAGTTCATTGACGTTTGAAGTAAGGAAGCATCCAAACAAAATGTCATTGAATTTTTAGAAGAAATCAGCGTCCTTTATGTCCAAAAACACCAAAAAATGATTTGTGGAAGGAAGACATTTACGTGTAGGATCTGGATCTGGTGATCATATTTATAGATAATAATTTTGTTTAGAATAATTTTCAACAGTGAACAAATTATGTTCAATATCAAGAGTCGTCGACGAAACGATTAAATGACTCATGCAAACTGCGACAAAATGCATCAATGACTCTTAAATGAATTTGATTGTATAGAAGATTTAAAATGATTGATTGGTTTAAAAGGTAATTTGTCAATAATCAATATGAATAATAATTGTTATTATTATTCGTCGACGCGAATTAATGGATTGTCGACAACAATAAGCACGTTTAATTAATAAAATATTGATATATGTAGGTCCAAGAAAATGAGTCAATCGTACGATTATAATTTGAAAAATATGCTTAGCAAAAACCTTTATAAGGCGCAAAAAGATTCGATAATTTAAATACCAATCTAATCTAAAACGATTTTTGCAGGTTGAAGTTTTTAGAAAAAAAAAATTGTTATCGAAAGTTTGACAGAGATGGAACAGGCGTTTTTTTGAGCATCAGTACAGGGTGGGTAATTTTTCGATGCTCTCCATTGGGATCTTCTAAACGGTAAAAGGTCCGCGGTCCGTTATAAATTAGAGGAAAGATGCGCTATTTCTTGGTGCTTAACATTCTGAAGAGAATTCCCCGATATTTTGATTCGTTCATGAGTTATCACAAAAAATTTGAAAATTACCAATAAAGAAAAATTAATATCTTCCTAACGTTTGATGTTACATATTTAAATGAAACTTGAAACTTTCATATTTTTGACAGCTGATGTCGACAAATATTAATTTTTCCTTAAATTGGCAATTTTTAGATTTCTTGTGATAACTTAGAAGCGAATCAAAATATCGGGGAATTCTGTTCAGATTCTTAATCGCCAAGAAATAGCGCAACTTTTCTCTAATTTAACCGACACCGTATCTTTTAGCGTTTAGGAGATCCCAATGGTGGAGCATCGAAAAATTACCCACCCTGTATCTACGTACAGATCTAACTGAAGGTGTATACAGGGCGTTCAAAGAAAACTTTCCACGCAAAATATCTCGCGAGTGAACCGGAATATGAAAATTTGCTCGATTTTTATATATGAAAGGGGACACTCAAATCTGTGACTGATGGAAAAATTTCACGACTCCCAACAAACTTCAGAATTTTAAAAGACAACCCTCCACTTGTGATAAGTCATTTGAAAGCTAATTTTATTACGAATTCAACGGTGTAGATACATCGTTTGAAAGGGTTCGAAATTCTCTGTAAACTGCTGCAAATTTTTTTGAGATCCATCCACTCGTTCAAAAGTTACACAAGAACATGAACTGGCTGTGGGCTTAAAAATCCTTTAAAATTTATGCTGCAATGTCCGAACGAGTGCATGGATCTCAAAAATTTTGGCATCGGCTTACAGAGGATTTCAAACCCTTTCAAATGATGTATCACAAAGGGCCTCAATGTAATTTAGAGTTTGACCGTAGAGGGCGCATTGAATTAGTAATTAAATTAGCTTTCAAATAATGTATCACAAATTGCCGTTTAAAATTATGAGTAGGAGTCAGGGGGTGCGTTGTGAAATTTCATGAATCACCGATTTAAGCGTCCTTCTTCATATAAAAATCGACCTTATCTGAGCTTTTCACATTTCGGTTCGCATGCGAGATATTTCGGGTGAAAAGTTTTCATTGGAACGCCCTGTATATACTCTGCCGACCCTGAGAGAACTCGATTAGGTATTTAATTTTGTCATCAACTGCAATAACATAGAAAATAAATTTTGGTAACTATATGGCAAAATTGAATATTTTTACATTTAATCCCGAGAGAATTGTTACTGAAAAAATGAAATCCCCACGATTAAAATAAATGTCTCCAAAAAAAGGCACTTTCAAGTATGTACTTTCAACGTCGGAAGTGTAAAAAAAGTGGTATTATGCATACAGGGTGCTGCCAATTTCATTGTCCCACTATTGGGATCTCGGAAAATACGTGAGGTAGAAGGTCGGTTAAATTAGACAAAACTTTCGTTTTTCGAAGGCAAATAAGAATATGTAAAAAACTTCCCGATATCTCGACTCGTTCCTGAGTTATCCTAAAAACTAAAATTCGCGATTTTAAAGAAAAAAAATTCGTAACTATGGTCTGTCCGGGATCCACACGACCGGGATTCACCCTATTTCGGGTGAATCTCGGTCGTGTGGATCCCGGACAGATATTAGCTGGTAATCTTATTCAAATGAAACTTGGAACTCTTATGTTTTTGACAGCTGTCAATTCAATGGTATTGATAGAAATTTTCTAGGCCTTCTAGATTTCGAGCGACGACAGTCAACTTTTATTTTTGCTATGGCCGCCATAGTTTTTTTAACACCGTCGCACACATAAAAAATAGCTGACCAACATGCACTTTTTTGATAGATTGGTATGAATAATTTGTAAAATCAGTCTAAATTTCGATATAAAATAATTTAAAAAATAAGTACACGACCACGGTGTACACGACTGTTTTAATCTCTTATATGACGTGAAAACAATTGAATCCAATGGTAACAAAATGGCGTCGTATGACGGCTTGTTATTTTTTCCAAAAAATTTCGTGGTGTTTGCATTTTTCAAAAGCTAACTTCTTTATGTATCCGACGGTAAAAATCCGTAAGAAAAAGAAGAGTTGACTCGTTGCTCAAAATCTAGAAGGCCTAGAAAATTTCGATCAATGCCGTTGAACTGACAGCTGTCAAAAACATAAAGTTTCAAGTTTCATTTGAATAGCATCAACTGTTAGTAAGCTATAAATTTTTCTTCAAAATCGCCAATTTCACTTTTTTCCGGATAACTCAGGAACGAATCTTGATATTGGAGAGTTTTTTACAGGTTCTTATTTACCTTCAAAAAGGGCAACTTTTTTCTAATTTGGAGTTTTCGAAATCTCAATAGAGGGACAATGAAATTGCCAACACCCTGTATACAGAAATCAGTTTCTGAAATATCTTCTAAAAAAGGGGAACGGATGGATCCATCCGCAAACAAGGCCGCGTGTTTTGTGCAGGGCAATCAATCATGGACAGTGGCGGTCGAACAAACTACCTTTAATGAAATCGCAAATTTTAAATTCAAATGAGCCCACGGGCGATAATTTGAAAATAATGGCTTTATTATCGGTGTAGTGCGACGCTTAGCGTCGTTTCGATGAAGATTATCTAGTTGCGGCGGAGTGCGGCCACCCGCCGATAACCCTCTGCAAACATTGCCATATTGCCCTATGTACTTTAAAATTCAAACTTTATAACTCGAACCCTCATCATCCAGAATTTAAATTTAGGAAGATATGTTATATTAATAAGCCTTTGCATGGAACAATAATATTGTTTTATAAGAAGGAGTAATAGAGATAGCTGCCTGACAGGTCCGGACCAATGATGGAATATAAACAAGGCTAATGTGCTGATGGTCCCTCCCTTTTTGATATCGTTGCGAAACAGGCGAACATGCTTCCAAACAAAACACGCACCAGTCGACGTCGATTTTCTTTTGTCATCCGTGGCCTGCCGAGACGATGATAAATTGCCATTCAATTTTCCCCTATTTTCCGCCAATTGCCAGTTTAGAGACAAACTAGCGGCTTATTTCAATGCTTCAAGCCAATTAATGAGGACCGGAGAATCTATTAAAGATTATCTCAGGGCCGGGTCTTGAAAAATTTCAATATCGGTGTTTAATTGAATAATAATTGAAGACCTTAACTTCAAAAAGGTCTTAATATAAAATTTACATTAATTTGGCGCGTATTCCGGTAATTTTTTTCACAGCCGGTTTAACCGGAAATGGTCTTAGCTTTATTTTTTTTCAAATGGGATGGCACTTTTTTCTCAACACATTCAGTAGCATAGTTTTGGTGGGAAGTATATCAGTCACCCTCCTCCTGGATTCTCAAAAATATCGAAGAAATCGGTGACAACTTAAGATTTTTGAAAATCGCAAAAACACGTAGGTAGACTTTATTTTTTAATTTTTTTGATATGTATATGAAGGTATAGTTTAATATTTGTTTTCAGCTTTCTGTTAAACCAGAAATTATGGCCTCCAATACGCCTCGTTTCTTAAATGAATAAAATAAAGACGTAAACCAAAATCTAATTGCACAAATTTTGCATCAATGAAAATAACTTGACGTGCTTTTGCGTTTTTCCAAAATCTGAATTTTTCTCCGATTTCTTCGATGTTTTTTAAAGTCTAGGGTGGCCGCGGCTGCACTTCCGGTCAAGAATGATACATGTTTTTATCTTAGAAAAAATAGTAGATTACAAGAAAAAAGTGTCATTCCGCCTCTAATGGACGTAAATAAACAGAACATATTACCAAATTGAGAAACATTCTTAATTGAGAATTTTGAAATCTGAAAATTCAATATTTTTAACCCTTTTACCAAAAAACGAACAACGTTTTATTTAGAAAATTTATGAAAATGTTTCTTATTTAGTCAATATGCGTATTTGTAAAGAGAATTAAAATGTATTTCGAATCGCGTAAAGATACCGTCATACCTTGGCACCTTGCTATTTAAAACAACAAAGTAAATGTCGCTTCCGGTAAAACCGGAAGTATGTATAACAATAAAAATTTGCAAATATGTCAAAATGTGCGTTTCAATAAGTATTTATAAATCCTTAAAAATTTCATGTTCATATTCCAAAAAATAAAGAAGTGGCGAGGTGTTACATGGGTCCGTTGACACGCGGTATGTTTTCGTCACGGCACCGATTTTTTGCCAAAAGAGCGCCAAGTGTGAATTAATTTAAACAGAATTTGAAGAGCCTTGTTATACCTATGATAATGCGAAAAAAAGGGGTTTGCACTTAAAAGTTACAAGTTGATATGATTTGGCGCAAAAGTCTAAGTCGGTTTTTCTTATGGATCACGCAAAGTGCACACTCCAAATTTCAGCCAAATTGGTTAAGTTAGTTCGGACTGTAGTAACAGATAACATTTTTTCAAGAATCATCAAGACCTTAAAACGTAAAGATTTGATATTTTTGGCTATTCGGTTCTTCGGTCGATTTTAGTAACTACTCCGCGACCGCGAGCAAAGAAGCCAAAAATAGCAAATAACGTCAAAGCTTTGACAGTAGTGATCAAGAAACCCACACAATTCTGTCATTTTCATTTTATCGTTTAATAGGTCCATTCTATAATTGCAACGACTTCTGCTAAATTCGACTCAGTACTTAATAATAATAATAGAATTTATTTTCCAACAGACAAGATATGTCTATAAAAGGAAACAGAAACCAAACAGTTTTAAATACAGGGTGAGTCAACAAGGCGACGGCGGTTCATAACTTCTGAACCCTTCCAGATAGGAAATCAATTCAAACGCCATTATGTACAACACCACCAATTCTACATCCTAAAAATACTTTCAACTATACAGGGTGTCCCAAAACACTTGCAGCGCATATCAACTTGATTTTTTTAAATGGAACACCACAATTTTGATGCCATATTCTGGATCACCTATAACATAGCTTTACATCGACATAAGACTTTCGATGTTTTAAGGCTCTGTTCTAAAGTAATTAATTCTTTTTGAAAAATTTTGATCATTGCGGGTGCTTCTTAAAAAAATTCCCGTGAACTCAATTTTGTATCTAGAGAGCTGAGATTCGGTACGATAATGAAGGAAGGTCTATTCTATCTATCTGACATGATAACTATCATTATCACTATACAGGGTGTTAAAAATTCTGTGTCAAGTTTGGAAAATTTCAAATATGCAAAACTCCATTTTTTCAAATGGCACCACCTGTTATTATTGTGCCATGGGGTTCGGCTGTTGAATTACTTAATTTTTTATTAAGTATGTCCTATACCTAAAGTCAATACATACTTCAAAAGATATTCTTTGTCTTGTTTATTTTATTGAAGATTATTACGATCTCAATTAAAGAATGCCATGGACTGTATGACAGTTATGATTAACATGGTTTATTTACATGGTTACCAGACAGTTTGTCATATTTACTGACATACGCAATGAATTTCAACCATCAGCAGTAAACCATGTCAATGAATTCTTTCTGGTTGTGTATGTCAATAAATGTGACAAACTGTCTGGTAACTATGTAAATAAACAATGTTAATCATAAATATCATACAGTCCATGGCATTCTTTAATTGAGATCGTAATAATCTTCAATAAAATAAATAAGAAAAAGAATATCTTTTGAAGTATTGACTTTAGGTATAGAACATACTTAATAAAAAATAAAGTAATTCAACAGCCGAGCCCCATGGCACTATAATAAGAGGGGGTGCCATTTGAAAAAATGGAGTTTTGCATATTTGAAAATTTCCAAACTTGACACAGAATTTTTAACACCCTGTATAGTGATAATGATAGTTATCATGTTAGATAGATAGAATAGACCTTCCTTCATTATCGCACCGAATCTCAGCTCTCTAGATACAAAATTGAGTTCTCAGGAATTTTTTTAAGAAGCACCCGCAATGATCAAAATTTTTCAAAAAGAATTAATTACTTTAGAACAGAGCCTTAAAACATCGAATGTCTTACGTCGATGTAAAGCTATGTTATAGGTGATCCAGAACATGGCATCAAAACGGTGGTGTTCCATTTAAAAAAATTTAATTGCCATGCGTTGCAAGTGTTTTGGGACACCCTGTATAGTTGAAAGTATTTTTTAGGATGTAGAATTGGCGGTGTTGAACATAATGGCGTTTGAATTGATTTCCTATCTGGAAGGGTTCAGAAGTTATGGACCGCCGTCGCCTTGTTGACTCACCCTGTATATAAATTAAACTAATATAAATTACAAACTATTGTAGAAATGTAGTAATTGTTTTTTTACACCGGGTGAACACAAATTGAGATGAAAGATGTCAAATCCTTCATTGGCAGAAATCATATTAGGTATATAATTTGAAACATGATATTAGTGGACAATTGTAGTGGTGATAAGAATTTGGTACAAGATAGTAGAAAGTTGTGTAATAATTTAGACATCTCTAGCAGAAGGTGCAAAAAAAATTCTGGTTTAACGCCTTTGCTTTGACGTTGCTATAACAGCGAAAATACAAAACCATAATCACATCAGTTTACATTTAAAGGCATAGTTAAGTTTTTGGTGTGTATAAATTATAGACTTTTCATGGAATTAGGTGATCCGTTATTTTCGGAACTCACTGTATATCACTATTCATTCCCAGCGGGCACACGGACGTTGAAAAAACGTTTAAAAAAACCAGATTGGAACGTTAAAATGACGTTGAAGTGTCCGCGAAATCAACGTGATTTTCAACGTTTTCTCGTTAATTGTACGTCAGAAAATCAACGGCCCTTTAACGTAAACTTTTACATTATTTTTTAACGTCAACAGATAAACGTTAAAAAATTACAAAATACACGTCATTTTTCTAACAGTGTGTTTAAAAATCGTTTAAAATTTGACGTGTTTTTAACGTGTTTTTCGGTACCGGAAATAGGTGACCAGACAATGTTAACGTCTTTTCTACGTTAATTTCCAGGATACTTCAACGTCATTTTGACGTTGACGATTCGACTAAAATTCAACGTGTGCGCTCGAAGATAATTGACAATAATTACTCCCCTCGACCAAACATTCAGAAAATTATCCACATCTCCTGAGAAAGAAGAGCTGTAGGTACTGTGAGTAAGTGACTACCATCAATACCAGTTTATCCTGTGGATAATGTTTTGGAATGATTTCACGAATGTTTCCTAGAGCTCTTATACACGATTTGCTAAGTAATAGCGGCTCATTTCAACTATCAGCGCCACCTACACTCCCTCAATGCAACTACACAGGAAAGTCAACTTTAAGTCGGAATTTCAACGTCATTTCAGAAACGACAAAAAAACTTTAATATTACAACGTTTTTATAACGTCCAAAATTATACATATATTTAACGCTGAACGTCATCAGTGGTTACACCCTTTCGATACGTCTTTAAGTCGTCTAAATAAAAACTGAAATATGACATTACAAATAAAACGTGTGTTCAACGTGCAAAATTGTCCGCTATAATTATAAATATCCCAATTTCGTCATTTCAGACACGACTAAAACACATTCATATTCTAACGTGTATATAACCTCCAAAACTACACACTACTTGTTAAACGTTGAACGCCATGGGTATATTTGGACACGTTTTTAAGTCGTATGTATAGAAACTCAAATATAACGTTATAAACTCAATGTTTTTTCGACGTGTCCGTTGGTAATAGAAATATTCCACTTTAAGTCGTGATTTGAACGTTACTTTAAACACGACTAAAGAACGTTAATATTGTAACGTTCTTATAACGTTCAAAATTACACACATATTTAATGTTGAAGTGCAGCACCATTTTGACACGACCTAAAGTCGCCCATAAAAAGACTAAAATTTAACGTTGCAGATGAAACGTTTATTCAACTTGCAAAAGTGTCCTTTGGTTAGAAATATTCCACTTTAAGTCGTGGTTTGAACGTAACTTTAAACACCACTAAAGAACGCTTAGATTGTAACGTAGGTACTTACAACGTTCAAAATTACACACATTTAATGGTGACCTGCAGCAGCATTTTGACACGTTTTCAAGTCGTGATTAAAAAGACTAAAGTTTAACGTTGCAGATGAAACGCTTATTCAACGTGCAAAAGTGTCCGTTGGTCAGAAATATTCCACTTTAAGACGTGATTTGAACGTTACTTCAAACACGACACGACTAAAGAACGCTAATATTGTAACGTAGTTATAATGTTCAAAATGACACATACACATATAGTTTGACGCATTATGCACGTGTTTAATATGTGATCAAATAGACGTCATTTTAGCGAACGAATATCTACCTTTAAAAGACGTCATAATCACAAAATGTCCAATACCATAACGTGATTTTGAAGTCAAAAAAATGACGTGTCTGATGATTTCACCAAAATTTCAACGTCACCTTTCCAACCAGTAACGTGAAATCAACCACCTCAACGTGATTTTAACGTTGAAAAAGCGTATGTGTGCCCGCTGGGTTGCAGCATGTTTAATCAAAAAATATTATAAATAATGATGACGTATGCCCAAAAATTCACTTATAAGTCAGTTCTATATTTAATATTTCGAATTTGATGCAATTATACCTCCATTTCTGCCCTTTTAGGAGTCTTGGGCTTTATCTTTAACAACTACGAAAAGTAGAGGAGTCCTATCAATTTACACAGGATGTCTCAGATCGCTCGCACCATCTTCTAATGGAATATTTAGGATTTAATTGAGTCGATCCGTCTTTCTGAAAATTTCCAGGGTCCAATAGTTCTCGAGTTATATAAGAGATTTAAGAGGACCAATCTGATTTCATCTTTGAATTGCTTCATAAGGTAATTTAATGTTAGCTATACTATTATTTCCTAGGTAACAAGATAAGACAATATAAATTATCAATAGTAATACGACGAGTAGTCTCTTGATTGCCGCGGGTTTTGACGTCCGAATGGTTGTAAACTACGAGTCAAAATGGTAGATTTTTTTAGGCTAAAAAGAGGACGAGAGCTTGCTCGAGCTTGCTCGAGTCCTCTTTGGCCGAAAAAAATCTACCATTTGACAAGTAGTGCAGCCATGAGGACTCAACTAGGCAACCAAGAGACTACGAATCGTATTTTGCAGATTATTTTATAAATTAAAGTATTGATAAGTAGTGTCAAGTTGACGTTGTAGTATTATCACTGTAATCAGGATTTGATTGGTTACTGACATACTAAATGCTGCTTTTGATTGGTTCAATACTTAATGTATAAAATAATCATTGATAGTATCTTGTTATCTATAGGAAATAGTACATTTTACATTAAATATGACCTTATAAAGCAATTTGCAGAGCTGAATCGGATTGGTCCTCTAATTTCAATCTCCTATAACTTCAGAACTATTGCATCACCCTGGAAATTTACAAAAACACGGATCGACTCAGAATTTAATATGGAATATACTTAGGTATTTATTCGATGCAGTAACTTTGTTTCACGAAATGGGGGTTGAGTAGGCATCAGCAAAAGCACAAAAATTTAACGGTAAGAAAAGAAACCTTTCTAAATGGGTACGTAAAAACAGCATTTCTAAATTTATACAGGGTGGTATGAGTTCCTAGTTCCTAATAATTGATTCAAAAAAGTTTTTAACTTCTTTAACTTCGATCGGGAAATTCGGAAAAATCGAATTGCCAAAAACATGAAATCTTTACGTTTTAGGGTCCTGGAAACCCAAAAAAGGGGTTTTTGAAAAAAAATGTCTCTGTGTGTCTGTCTGGCTGTCCGTAAGCACGCTGCAGCTGAAACTATACTGAACGTATCGAGATGAAATTTGACACACATACTCAGTGGGCAACTTGTAGGTGCTGATTAGACTTTGGGCCACATCGGTTCACGGAAAGTGTTTTTTTGGCACATGAACTTTAAAAATTTAAATGCAAACCCCCCCTTTTTCGCTTTACCTAATGAATGCTCTTCGAATTCTGCTTCCAAAAGTGTATCGGGACTTTTTGCAAAAAAAATCATCAAATAGACGCTGCAGCCAAAACTAGGTACTGAAGACATCGTTTTAAATACGGGTCAGTGGCCGACTTTTATTCTAATTTTTATTTAAATTTAACACTGTGGTTATAATCCATAGCTAGTAGGTAAATTGGGGCAAATTACTTGCTACTTTAAACTTTAAAACACAAACGTGACAAAACACTGTTTTCGGCTTGTGTAGTCATGAGGTCTGAGTGAGTGAGTCTGAGGCTGAAGGGCAAAAGAGAGGGCAAGACGTATAAGGAAGTTTTGGACGTATACAGTCGTGGCAAAAAGTGACTAAAAACCAAAGCGATTTAATTTCTTTATAATAATGGCGATAGATAATCGATAGAACCTAACTTTAGCCATAACCTGCTCATATGGTTGGTTCACGATCTGTACGTTTACAAATTTTGTGAAAAACTAGAAGTTTCTACCGTCTCCAATACTGCCAATGTTTTTATTTGGCTTATGGTGACATATTCTAAACAGTAGGTAGAGTTTTGCACCCCCTAGATTCGGTCCTGAACAGATTCATATAATAGAGCGGCGAACGGATGTGTTCATTTTGGTGTTGCCTAGCGACGGGGGTTTCGGGGGTGGTGTCACAACAAAACAGCATCGTTTGCTTGTGCTGCGGTGGAGACACCTACCTATCCGAACGCTACACTAATTATGAAGGTAATTAGGATAAGCTCGCCACGGTTAGTTAGTTCGGCGATCATAGCACGCCGCCATTGTGATTCAGTCGAATCGTAATTAGTCCAAGTTATGACCCGTTTACATTGTCGTCAAGACGATGATTGTCAACTTTATCTCACTCCGGTCTGTTTAACCTGGTGAGCCCCCACCTTAATTAGAGGGTGCACCGATGCGCACAAAAATTACTTAACAATTAGCGTTCAATCAGGAAAACTGATATCTCCGGGTTAGTCCTAAACGCAAGAAGCGATTAATTCACTTTTAAAGTTAATTTATTTGTGTACACAAATCTGAGAGCTGTACCTAATCACCTTAATTAAAATGCCGGGTTCGGCTCTATGTTAACTTGGAGGGGCCTAGATTAACTAATTGTTGCCAACTTTGACTATTGCTGTGCTGTTTATTTCACGCCACACTACTACATCTTCCCGCCAAACTCCTTTCCTAACATATTGCTCAATTACCTGAGCCGAATCTTTGTCTTTAGCCAATTATTTTCAGGGAATACAAAATGAGTGATGCCGCCTTGGCACCGAGCATTTATTGCGTCTCAAGTGAGAATAAGCCCTAATGGAATTTTTATCTGTATTGAAATGAAAAGAAGTAAGAGACGCGCTCATGCAAAGAAGTTCTCCTCGAGAGATAAAAAGCCGTTAAATTTGCCAGTATTCATTCCCTTTGGCTGCGTATTATTGGCAGTGTTTTAAATTTGAACCTAATCCAACTTAAAATGCCATTTCATAGATCCGACTCCATCCGCTCCTGTAAGTGCTACATTCCCCGGATTTTACGTAAAAGAATTTTAAATTCTTAAGTAGCTCGGCTGTCTCTCTCGTCTTTGTTTAGGCCTTAATCGGGGGTTCTTTGTCGGAAGGCGAGCACATTTTTAATTCCCACAGTCTTTCCACCGGTTACATATATATTTGCGGTTTCTAGGAACCATCACTGGGGGAGTCGCCTCCAAATCTCATTTAATTTTTAAAAAAATGCAGCAGAGAAGCGGCTGGAACCTCCCCAACGCATGGGTCTTTGATTTCTGTGACTTATTGTGTTTAAGATTTTAAAGTTGATATGCCTAAATGGCACTTCCCGTGGACCAATTGCTCCCAAAAGCCTTTCAGCTCTTCAATGGGTTACCTAACCTCCATGTACCAAATTTCGGACAAATTGATCCAGTAGTTTGGGCTATAACGTGGTTTCAGTGTTATTACAAAATTTCGATTTTTCTACCCGAAGGGTACTAAATGCGAATAAATTTTATCTCATTTAAAACCAGAATTTGAAGACCTTTCTGATGTTAACAATAAATCTTTCAAAAAGTTGTTTTTGATGGGTGAATGAGAGAATAATTTTAAGTTTCGAAATTGGTGTGCCAAAACGGCACTTTCCGTGGGTCGATTGAATCCAAAATTTGTTCAGCTCTTCGACGTGTAATACAATCCCCATGTGCAAAATTTCAGCCAAATCGGTTGAGGGGCTTGGGCTGTACCGCGATTTTAAAGTCCGATAAAAATCAATTTTTTTTAAATTGTTGGTCAAAAGGGCACTAAGAATGAATACATTTTTAGATGCAGAATTTGAACGTCTTTCTTATGGTGACGTGAAAAATGGGGGTTTGCATTTAAAATTTAAAAGTTGATGTGCCAAAATGGCACTTCTGGTTGCACGATTGGCTCCAAAAGCTTTTCAGATCTAAGTTGGGTTTTCACATGCACACGTACCAAATTTCAGCCAAATCGGTCGAGTAGTTTGGGCTGTGGCGTGTTTACGAACGTACGTACGTACGTACGTACGTACGTACGCACGAACGTACGTTCATACATACAGACACATTTTAAAAACCACTTTTTTGGGTTCCTGAGACCTCAAAACGTATAGATCCGGTCTTATCTCGAATTCGAAAATTTTAGTGATTGCAGTAACCTCCCTTTTTTTTAAATGGTGAAGTGGAGTGGGGAGGTTAAAATAATATAAATTTATTTATTCGAGGTATAAACGTGAATTAAAATTTAGAGGATTTCATCCAGGCGGCGAGATAAAAAAGTATAATACAGTTTTTAAAAGTGTTAAGGACAAGGAGAAATAAAAGGCCGCCGGAGGGGATCCGATAATAAGCTTTTAAAAAAGTTGGAAGAGTCCTGATAGTGTTTTGTTGATCCCCAGGGCGGAAACGGAAGCGGAGCATGTCCGTTCTTCTCAATCCGATTAGTGAGTTAATTAAGTCCGCTCACCTAATTGCCGATTTATTAATTAGGGTAAATGTGTGCAAGAGTACGCATTGAATAAGGGTCCGCATTGATGATGATTTTTCTGTAAGTCATCTTTTAAATGTTTGCTGCTATAGTAATTGCAATAAGGCAAAAGGCAAAAGGCAAAATTCATCTGTGGCCAAAACATCAGAACTCTGCCTGGAAATACAGTTTTTAGGCGCTCGACCCGGAAGTTAACCTTTCCGGTCAATATTAGGATGGGAAAGTAGCCTTTCCAGAACTAGTCCGGGAAAGTGAAAAATTTGTTTTTCCGGTCAATTTTAGGACCGGAAAGTCAACTTTCCCGGACCAGTCCCAGAAAGTCGAAGTCCGGGAAAGTGAAATTTTGTTACCCTGTTAATTTTTAGTATAGGCTCCTCACATTTTTCTGTTTAGATATTTTGAATTAAAATATTTAATTTCACACAGAAAATATGTTGCGAGCAGCTAAAAAATTTAATATGTAACTCACATGTAAAGTGCCTTTCCTGGACTAGCAGGCCTACTCGTCCAGGAAAGTTCACTTTCCATACTCTTTACGTAAATAACTATTTTAGGCGCTCGACCCGAAAGTTAACCTTTCCTGACAATTTTAGGACGGGAAAGTAGCCTTTCCCGGACTAGTCCGGGAAAGTGAACAATTAATTTTTCTGGTCAATTTTAGGACCGGAAAGTCAACTTTAGCGGACTAGTCAACTTTCCCGGACTAGTCCGAGAAAGTAAAATTTCACTGGAATATTCTGGAAAGTGAAATTTCACCGGAATATTATGGATTTTGTTATCGTGTTAATTTTTACTGGGCTCCTCAGATTTTTCAGTTTAGCTAATTTTAATTAAATTTAATTTCACACAGAAAATATGTTGCGAGCACCTAAATAATATGTAACTCGCATCAGGCTGTCATCAGGCTTTCGCCTACGGCGTCAGCCTGAAATCTGCCTATACTCGTCCAGAAAAGATCACTTTCCTTCCATACTCTTTACGCTTTACGTAAATAACTATTTTTGCATATTTACAATGGAAGTCGTCTTTTTTTAACGAAAAAATCGTAATGAAAGTATCACTTTTTTTAATGATTTTAACATTTTTTCATCTTTACATTGTTACAATAAATTATCACACCAAGGAAGTAAAGGGCTATACCCATCAGTATTGCCAATCATTACTCCCCCATATAGAAAAAAAAATCTTTTCCACTTTTTCGCGTAAGGGGGTAAATATGTAAAAATTACGTGTATACAACAAGTAATGAAAGCATCTTTTTTTCACTCGTTTGAACTTCAAACTCATGAAAAAAGTATTACTTTCATTACTAGTTGTACAAATAACTAATTAATAACTTAATAACGTTTTGCCAGCTACACTTTTATTGTTTAACCGGCAAGTACTAACATTTTTAGCTATGATGGGTCTAGTAGTTTGATAGCATGGTCTCTTATTTGTGTAAACATTGGCATTTGCATCATGAAAACTGTAAACAGAAACGAACAACTTGAAACAAAAGGTGGTTTAGGAAAAAACCATAGCAAAAACATACAAGAGTGCGCAATCCAATAATGCTCAAGAATGCGCGCGTTTATTTGAATAGTGGGGGTCAAACTTGGATGAATTATTTTTATTACAGTTGTAAATATCATTGAGCTGTGACCGTGATGAACATACAACCGAAAAAGTCACAGAAAACGGAAGCAGGTCCGGATTAAGACGGGGGCTAGGGGGGCTGCAGCCTCCGGTCCCCCAATTTGTAGGGAGCCCCGACTAGTAGGAGCCCCGCAATTTTGTAATTCAGTAATTATTGCAAAAAATATTCTTAACAACAAAACAACTAAGTACTTACTGTTGTGTATTTATGATGCATTATACGCTATTATACCGCTACTGCCTTTTCTCAAAGTGTTTCGAGTCCTGGAAATCTGAAATTTGCACCAATCGATTACCCTTCAAATTTGAGGAAATAAGATGGGTCACACTTGCAGTGGCAAAAAACTTTTACAAAATTATGCTTTCTAGTGAATTCTGAGTTTTAAAGTTTATATCAGGAAAATTGCTGGCAATTGGTTTCACTAGACTTTGATTAATAAAAAATGCGATTTTGATTAAAACTTTCACATATTTATTACTCTTGTTCTATTTTGGAACTTTAAATTAAAGAAAATCTACTTTTCTCGAAGTGTCTGAGCCCTAGAAGTTTCAAATTTGCACCAATCGATTCTTCTTCAAATTTGAGGAAATAAGATGGGTCACAGTTGCGGTCGCAAAAAACTTTTAGAAAATGTAAAAATGTGTAGTTTCTACTGAATTTCGGCGTTTTAAGTTTTTTTCTTAGAAAAACTTGTGGCAATGGTTTTACTAGCATCTCTTACAATACAAAATCCGGTTTTAATTAAAACTGGCCATGATTTGATTGAATTTTGAAGTTTTAAACCAATGAAAATCTATTTTTCTCGAAGTGGGTGGCTCTTAGAAGTTCGAAGTTTACGCCAATAGATTCTCCCTCAAATTTGAGGAAGCAAGATGGGTTACACTTTAGGTCGCTAACGGTTTTAAAAAAAATCACCTTCCAGTGTATACCTCTTGCTGAAATTGGCATTTTCGGTTTTTTACGTGAAAAATTAATAGCAGTTAGTCTTTTTAGAGTCTCCTGACAGTACAAAATACGCACCAGACCCTAGCTGGCCCACAACCAAGGGCCTCCCTCATATTGATCAGCCCCCGGCCTCACTATTGTTGAATCCGGCCCTGAACGGAAGAAAACTTTGCCGAAAGCTAAACGTAGAACTGCCGAGGGTGCGACAGTAAAGAAGGGTAGTTGCAGACATGAATATACCCGAATTGACTTAAAAAAAACTGAAGCGTGGAAATGTTCCTAAATAAAATACCAGGGTGGTGTGGTACAATAGTTTCCTCATCTTCCCCCTCTTCTTAAGCTTCCATTCGCGCACTCTTGTGCTTGTGTACATCAAGAGTACGAATTTGCACCTAACCCTGTAAGTAAATGCAAATATCTTTATTTTTAATAGTTTCTGTGCTAAAATGAATTACATGGGACGTTCCTTAGTGATTATGCTCTGTACTGGTGCAAAGCTAACAATTTTTTCGGTTCAAACAGAATTATGATCACCAAACATCCACTAGGGCGTACTCTTGTACACATTTACCCTAATTTGCAAAATGTGCGTCCAACAATTTTCCGTTTCATTTCTTGCAATAACCCTAAAACCGTCCCGTTTAATAAAATAGGACCGAGAAAGTCGCGTTTATGCATTTCTAATGCTCGGACCATTTCTCCGGAAATGATGGAATGTTCTTTTGTCACCACAGGAGTGTTCATTTTCCGGTTGGATAGCGTGCCGATAAAAAAAGGGCGAGCGCAAAGAGCATGAAAACGGCTAGGAACAGGACCACTTTGTTACTTGTTTTGGGTCATTTAACAGATAAACGTTACCAAGTGGCCTTGCCTTAACGACACCTTACGGCCCTTAGCGCACTCCTTCCTTAAACGACGTCTAAGACTGGAAGCCTTTCTGATTTACGGCCATCCGAGCCCATAAAACCGAATCTAGTCCGAATTTTTAAAAGCATTTTATTAAACGGCAATCCCCCAGAGGTGAGTGCGCAAGAAATCGACTCCAAAACACTGTCTAAGCCGGGAACGATTCAATTTGCCGGTCCCTTGGCCACCGACGGCGGCGAACTACTCATTAAACGCTCCATTACGCATCCAGAAACAAATTACTCCGAATGTCCCGCTTGAAAAATGGTTTATGATAAAAATATGCCCGCTGAAGAGTCCGTCAAGTTAATAAAATCCTGAATTCTCGATATTGGAAACTAGGCAATTCTGTCATAATCTGACAGCGGATTTGTATTGTTTGCAATGGGTGTTGCCTTTAGGCTACCGGCTACTCCAAGTGTAATACTGTATTAGTTTATGCCTGCGGGCGCTCTCCCTCCCCCTCCCTACCTTTCATAGGTTGGCCCCCCCCAAGACGAAATCCTGGGACCGCTACTGACAGTAATGTCTCTTTTTTTAAAGTGGTGAAGAGTATGGAGTGGGGAGGTTAAAATCGCTTAAAATCAAGGCAAAACTGATGGCCGGGTTGTTTTGTTACCCTCTTATACTTAATACATTGTATACAGGGTGTCTCAGAACGCTCGCACCAAATTCTAATGGAGTATTCAGGAGTAGATTCTGAGTCGATCCATGTTTTTGAAAATTTCCAGGGACCAATAGTTCTCGAGTCATAAGGGATTTAAGAGGACCAATCAGATTTCAGCTCCATAAGGTACTTTAACGTTAGATGCACTGTTTCCTAGGTAACAAGATACTATCAATGAAAATTTATATTGTTGTATCTGGTTACCTAGGAAATAGTGCATCTAACATTAAATTACCTTGCAAAGCAATTAAGAGCTGAAATCTGATTGGTCCCCTTAAACCTCTTATAACTCTGGAACTACTGGACCCTGGAAATTTTCAAAAACACGGATCGACTCAGAATTTAATCCATAATAATTTAGTGCGATCGTTCTGAGAACCCCTGTAGGTACGTCGTTTCGAACACAAAGTGCTCATTATTATTATATTAGTTTCGCTTTGATAATAAGCACTTTGTGTTCGAAACGCGTCAGCGGCGAGACTTTTGGAGATCCAAGGCAAATTTTCTCTCTTTATATGTATTTTGAAATACATATTCAAAAATGCGTGACCTTGAGAATTTCCAAATTTTCGACTTCGACTCCATGTTTAATTTTGAAACAGTCTATTTGGGCTGTAAATACAACAATATTCAAAAGAAATCAGCCCCGCACTTAATTCCTACGCCGCAAAAGATTCTGTAAAAATTAGTGATAGTAGTATTACAATCATCTTAACGTGATATTTTTTAAATTTATCTAGTATCACAGTTGGCCGTGCCCTGGATGACTCATGTTGAAACTTAAGGCGCTTTCCTTTTACACATTTATCTGAAGAGTCTCAGTCTCAGTTAATCTCAGGAATTTGATTGGTCAATATTCAAATGAACCAATCAAAGTTGATGAGAATAACCTCGAGAATAACTATGAGGCGGTTCGGATAAATGCATGTGTAAATGGAAAAGCAACTGGCAAACATTTTAATAGCTTTGTTTAGGAGGCAGAGCCCAATGTGCAAACTCGTTTCATCAACGCACAGTTTTTTCATAAACCGCCCGACCGTGATTACTAGAAACTTAAAAAAATGACTAAATTCTGGCTGTTATGTATAATCGCTTATAATACCACAAGTGCATGCTATTTAATCGGTTAAATTTTGAAAATGGTTACGAAAGCTTGTTGCCGGTGGTAAAACAATGAGAACTAAATTGCCATTTATTATCCGATTAAAGCCCGAGAGCTTTAGCTCGAGGGCTTTAATTTCTGATAATAAATGGCAATTTAGTTCGAATTGTTTTACCTAAACGACAACAAAGCTTGAGTAATTATTTCTAAAATTTAACCGATTACAATAGCGATGCACGAGTGGTATTCGGTATGATTATTTCGCAAATTAAACTCTTCATTTTGTTAAAAGAGCGATTTTTTAAACCGGGGTTGCCTATACTCAAGAGCCCAATAAGATGTTGTGAACGAGCCTTTATAATTCATTGACGTTTGAGGTTAGGAAACGTGCAAACAAAATGTCATTGAATTTTGAGATTATATCCAGAAGAAATCAGAGTCCTTTATGTCCAAAAACACTTAAAATATGGTTTGTGGAAGGAAGACTTTAAATGCGTGTAGGATATGTGCCTGGTGGTCGTATTTATGGACCTTAACTGATTTTACGTGGTACGTAGTTATTTTCAGCATTGAAAAAATTGTGTTCAAAATCAAGTAGTCAAGAAAACGATTAAATGACTTGTACATTAATCACCCTTAAATGAATTCGATTGGATAGAAATTTCGAAATGAGTCTGATTGATTGGTTTAAAAGGTAATTTGGAAATAATCGTTACCAATTTTTCTCGTTCAAAATTTATAACGAAAGCTTCTCTGATGATGGCAGCTAATACATGTTTCTTGTTTCAAAAATCAATAAACACACACAAAAATTGTCAGTTTTAATTGAAATCACATTTTCTTGCTGCAATGTGCAGGGAAATGTTAAAAAGTACATAAGGTCCCATAACGACTAGCCACTTACTAAGTAAGTGGAGAAGGTTTAAATTTCCCGCCAGCTGAATCGGCTCACGTGACGTAATTCATGCCAACGCCAACCAATCGCGTGACCAAGCTTATTCTGGTCCGATTTTTCAAAACCGATGAAATCGATGGTAAATTTTCCGGGAAATTAAAAAACAGCCTCCAATAAATTATCAATAATAATATAACAAGACCTAAGGTTTAATGCGATAAAAATGCGAGATTTTTGCACGAATGCGTTCTTGCCTGGTAATTTTACGAAATCGAATGAGGACATTTAAAATCTGATAAAAAGCCGAGAGCTTGCTCGAGGCTTTTTATCTTTGATTATAAATGCCCGAATTTGATCGAGTTAAATTAGGTACCTCAGGCAAGAATGCTTGAGTGCAAAATCAAGCATTTTTTTCTGATTTAAATTTTAGGTCGCGTATATTTGCGGAGATAATTTCATGAACCATTATATTTTCATTTTCTATTATAGACAGCACTTACCTAAACATATAATCTATGAATGCAATTTAAACAATTTTGTTGCAGCAAAATTTACAATTTTTGAAAACACGAACTGTTTTCACAGTCGCTTCTTTGTAGTCATCTACGTTCATCTTTCTTATATTGACGACCCAATCACGTAAAATACCAGTAATCTCTGCGACTGGATGGTCGATCTTTGCAAGACCTGGTAAGACGTACTTTTTTGCAACACAAAATAAGTCTTGAAATTGCCGCCAAATGCTCTGTTTATTACGTATCGTGTTTTTAGGGATGGCATCTTTAATTAATGATTCAATATTTTCAGTAGAATTGGCACCAAAACGGCACTCAAACTCGCGACTTATTGCAACAAAATGGCGCACTTTGACAAATTATTTGACGTTTCAAAAAACATCGCCTACTTGTTTCACAATCTTATCCTTAGCAACGCGCTAGGTAACGAGCATTTTTCAACAGGAAGCGTGCATTTTTCAACAGGAAGCGTGCTTTTTTCAGCAGGAAGCGTGCATTTATCACTAAGATTGGTTGTGATTGGATATGGTAAATGCGCAATTATCGCACTTAAAAACGTCGCAATTATAAAAACAAAAGGAAAAATTCACGAAAATCTTTTAAAAGCACTAATAAACCACTGGGAAATAGTTTTATGATGAAGAATTTAATGTTTTCCTTCCACTAAAATCACTGAATTTTTGACGATTTAAACGGGCGCTGACGCATTGCACTGCTGTTACTTAGTTCCCGACACCATTTTGTTTGAATTTCGATTTTCGAGAACGGCCACTAGATTTTAAAGAAAAAAATTATTCATAAATCGAGATGCACGGGGCCGGGCTACGGCTCTGTTAAATTGACACAAATGTATCCAAAAACTAAAAAGTACTAAACTACAAAATCCCGAAAAAAAAGTACTTCGCCAAAAATCTTGGCCTGTTTTCGTTCTTGCCGTACTAGTGCTTTACATTTTATTGTTTTGGCATTCTGGCAACGCTGTCGCTGACGTAATACATAGATGACACATCATGACACATGACAGTAACATGACACAAATCAGTACGTTCGTAGTGTAGGTTTTTATTTTTGTAAAGCCCTCGTTATGGTTGTTATCAAAAACGCTGTTTTATTGTTAAAAGCGGATAAGTCAGAAGATGGCTGCGATAAGTATGCAGAATTATTAACGTACAAAAAATTTGAGGTTATGCTAGTCAAAACATTGTCCTTCGAGTACCAAAATCTGGCCTATTTGGCCGAAAAACTGCTACATCCTGAAGCTTATTCAGGGATTATTCTGTCTAGCCCACGATGTGTAAATGCTGTTAGCCAATCCTTGCCAAAAGAGAAAACAAATGAATTGTGGAGCAACAAATCAAACTTCACTGTCGGCGAAGCAACTTACAAGGACGCAAAGGAAAAACTAGGAGTAGAATGTCGAGGAAAAGAAACTGGCAATTCCACCAACTTATCCCGTTTAATTATCCAAGGTAATTCTAGAATATAAATATTTCACTGTTTTGTTCTATTTGTAGATAAAACGAAATTTGATAAGCCGTTCTTGTTTCCTCATGGAAATTTAAAGACTGACAATTTGAAGAAGGAGCTGGGAAAAGAGAATTTGGAAATTGAGGGAGTTGAAGTATACACAACTGTCGAAAATCCATGTCTCAAAGATGAATTGTGCCAAATTACCAAAGATTACAAAAATATTCCAGAATTTATAATATTTTTCAGCCCTTCAGGTGTACGTAGTGCTGTGAAATATCTTAGAAACATGGCTCCTGATTTTCAGCTTGTCAAGGTAATACAGGGTGAGTCTGAAAGACTCCACATCCTTTATACCACAGAATCCACTGTTCAAATGATGAAACTTGGTGCAAAAATTATTGGTCAATTGTGATTCCTCTTGATGTTATAAGCCGCCAAAGATCTTCATTTTTTAACGTTCTTTTCAAATATCTTTCGAAAGGTGTATCGTAGGATATTGAATTTTTGCACAGCATTGTTACAGACCAAGATGCAACTGCTGATGGTACTTAAGACATTATCCAGAAAGCGGATCTCTGTTATACAGGGTGGCCCCGATGTTATCTGCCCTTGAACTTTTTTATGTTTAAAAATATTGCTAATTTGCCTACGCGGCCATATTCTCCGTTCAATTCTAAAACTTTTTTGGCTCTTAAAATTTTTCGAAAAAACTAACCACTCACGAGGAAAATTGAAAAAACCGAGAACATGATCATCGTGATAAACCTAAAATTTCAATAAAAATCAGTGTGCGTTGACACGCATCACATTTCAACTGTTTTTTTTTGCATTGAAGGTGTTGTCCTACATCTGTGCCCAGAACCATTGCTCACAACTGAAGAAAAAACATTGATGGTAATTTCACTTTTTTATGAGGTAGACTCATCATTGGTTTTAAGGTGATTACCTGCATCATGTTTTCGGTTTTTTCAATTTTTCTCGTGAGTAGTTAGTTTTTTCGAAAAATTTTAAGAGCCAAAAAAGTTTTAGAATTGAACGGAGAATACGGCCGCATAGGCAAATTAGTAATATTTTCAAACATAAAAAAGTTCAAAATTCAAAATCCTACGATACACCTTTCGAAAGATATTTAAAAAGAACGTTTAAAAATGAAGATCTTTTGCGGCTTATAACATCAGGAGGAATCACAATTGACCAATAATTTTTGCACCAAGCTTCATCATTTGAACAGTAGATTCTGTGGTATAAAGGATGTGGAGTCTTTCAGACTCACCCTGTATACAGGTTGTTCAACTAAAATACATGTGCATATAGTTCGTTGCAATAGGTCCCGTGACAGAGGAGGCAATAAAACAAGAAGAGTTAAAAGTTTTCAAAGTAGCCAAAAATCCCACTCCTGATGAAGTTCTAAAAGCGCTCGAGTGATTTTGTGATAGAAACTTTATTCCCTAACTTATCACAGTTTAGTTAAACTAAAAATTAATGCAAATTAAACATTTTAATACAAAATTACGTGATTTTCTTTTGGCAACAACCAATCATTTCGATTGTCTAAACCGATTGACTCTTTGGTAGAGATTATGGACAGATTCGTTGTTATCATAATCCTCTTTCAGATAATAAAGCCGTAGCTTATTCTCAGCGTGCACGTCTAGATAATCCCACTTCTGATATAGCTTCAAAGCGTTTTTGATCGGATCTACAGACACGCTCTCCTCTGCAAGAACTTATTACCCAAGTGACAATTTATAAATTCTTACCGTAAAATACAGTGCCTTGAGTTAGCTGCAATTTTGTCTCCTTTATGACGTCATTAACGAGTTCATTTTCTAACAGTGATCTGCCTACGAGCTTCTCCAAAGTGTACGCCGTCATATTGTAGGTTTCTATCAAAGGCATCACTAAGCCTTGCAAAAATTTTAAATTATCAACAGCTACTTTGTCGTTATTCAACAAAAGAGGTTTCTCAGGTTCAGCTTCTTCCACATCTTCATCTTCGAATTGCTTTGCTATTCTTCTACTCTTCGCCACTCGTTCATCGTCCTCCTTTTCTACGATAAAAATTTGTTTTCTAATCTTCAAATCGTCGATGCACCCATGAATGGCGTGTTCAAGATTCTGGCAGGGTTTACTAAATATAAATTCGTATTGTAACAAATTGCAGAGGTCCGTAACAGTTTCTATCAGTTCGGAGTACAAAACGTTTCCATTCCTCGCTACGGTATTTACAGCAATAGCTACGACAGACTCCAGAGCAAAATGTGTGACTAAAGTATTACTATAATAAGTCAGTTCTATAACGTTCGGTAGAATCGCAACGGGTTTTATAACGTCTTTTCCGTTATATTTCTCTCGCCTTATCAGACCGGGTCCCAATAAATCGATGGCGTAACTTATAACGTCAATTGAATCTCCTGTGAATCCCAGATCTTTCCTTGCGTATTGTAGATCAGATCTTAATTCGTCTAGAGCGGCGACTAGTTCTTCGATGGTGGCGCCATCTCTGTGTTTGTTCAGTAAAAGGAAGGATAATGCGTTTGTTGACATAACTGACGTAGATTTGGCACAATCTATAAATGACAGGAATAGGTGATTAATAATATAAGAAACAAAATAAAATTACCATAAATAATGTGTTTTGAAAGGCTTTCAATTAAACTTTTATGTTCTTCTGCTATAATATCAGTTCCGTATAAACTGGAGGTAGATGGGTTGGATTTCAGCTGTTTCTTCAAACCATTTGCAGGTAGTTTCCCTGATGTGTTGAAAGTTTTGACGAGTTCCTAAAAAAATCATTTAAATTGTGTTCTAAAAACTGCTTAGGGTGTGATTCCAAGTCAGTTTGTGTCAGTCACGTGATGACAAGTCCAGCTAGGTGCACAGCTCAATAGAGGTCGTTGCTTGCGAATTTTTGCAGATTTCTGCAATATTACATCTCACTGCCGACTATTTTCATTCTATAATCATATATACACGCAGGTGTGAGCTTATACAGGGTGGTCGTTTTATCTTGACACTGGCAAATATCTCGAAAAGGAAGCATTTTAGAAAAAAATGTTTTGAATAAAAGTTTTATGACTTCGAGGGGGAAAATAGATGGCATCATCGTCATTTTGATTCAAGGTTATTTTAAAGGTCAAATGAATGTCAACTTCATTTTTTTGAATGGAAACGTATATTTTTATTACAAATTCTTATTGCCCGCAAAACAACAAACAACTCTCATCTAAACTATTTTTGGATCGGATGGATGTAAATTTTAACCTTTTTGGAAATCCCTAGACATTCTCTAGTAACAGCGGCAAGACAAAAGAAATGAACAACCGTTGTAACTTAGCAACGATGAATTCTAATAAATGAACCACAAAAATTGTTGTAGATTTTGTTTTTGCCAAGCCGCTGTTGCTAGGGAAGGCAATGAATTTCGAAGATTAAAATTTTTATTTACATATCTGACAAACTATCCATCGGATCCAAAAATAGTTTAGATGAGAGTTTGTTTGTTCTTTTACGGGGAATAAGAATCTGTAATAAAAATGTAGGTTTCCATTAAAAAAAATTAAGTTGACCTTCATTTGACTTTGAATCAAAATGGTGTCGATGCCATCTATTTTCCCCCTCGAAGTCATAAAACTTTTATAGAAAACATTTTTTTCTAAAATGCTTCCTTTCCGAGATATTTGCCAGTCTCAAGATAAAACGACCACCCTGTAAACAGCGCCCTGCAACAGTGCGTCGGGCGTCCATAGCGCCTAAACCATCCGAGTTAGGAATTTCGTTCAGGTACATACATAACTATTAATTAATGAAGGCGTATTTCAGGAAAATATTTTTAATTATACAGGTGGTCCGAAAAATTTTGAGGAGGAAAAGTCCTCTTTTTTTAAATGGAATGCCCGGTACATTTTAGCATATTTGCAACCCCCTTAGGAGCCTTTATTCATCCCTAAAATATTACGGCTTTTGAACCTCTGGTTTGGGAGTAAAAAAATACTTTTTAAAAAAATGGGAGTTTACATCATTCTGCTTAAAAATTCCCCATTTACGCAGGTACAGTTTTTATAAGAAAATAAGACGAGGACCTTGTTGTAGAAGCTCGAAGAAAGCTCTGATTCAATTTTAGTTGTCACCCTATGTACAGGGTGTTTAAAATTAATTTTCAGAATTTGAGAACTTTGAAGTTGTTTTTCTCAACTTTTTCAAATGGAACAGCCTGTATATTTTTAGCTAGTGTAATGTAGAATTTATAAGCGAATATTTTTTGTAATATAAACATGTTGGTTATTTTCATCCGTTTTCGAGTTATTCGGAAAAATAACAAGTTTTCTTGTATGCAGACAATTTTAACCTCTAGAATTGCAACTAATAAGCACTCTAGACTAATACCCTATAGTACTAGGAACAATTTAATTTGTTCATGAAGACATTTCCACTACCCTTCCTTAACAACTTCATTTGAAATTTTGGTATTTTTGTTTGTAGGAGTAAGCAAATTATTTTTATACTAAATGTTAGGGGTAATAGAAATGTCTTTTCAAGAACCAATTAAATGGTTCGTGAACCAAAATAGAGAACATTTTGAACATTAATTTTTTTTGGAAGTACCTACTTAACAATTGTCTGCAAGCAAGAAAATTTGTAATATTTGCGAATAACTCGAAAACGGATGAAAATAACCACTATGTTTGTAGGACAAACAACGTTCCCTTATGAATTCTACATTACACTAGCTAAAAATATACAGGGCGTTCCATTTGAAAAAGTTGAGAAAAATGGCTTCAAAATTCTCAAATATTGAAAATACATTTTGAGCACATAGCGTAACAACTAAAATTGAATGAGAGCCTCTACAATAAGGTCTTCATTTTATTTTCTTCTAAAAACTGTACCTGCGTAAATGGAGCATTTTTAATCAGAATGATGTAATCTCCCATTTTTTTGAAAATATTTTTTTACTCCCAAACCAGAGATTCAAAAGCCGTAATATTTTAGGGATGAATAAAGGCTCCTAAGGGGGTTGCAAATATGCTAAAATATACCGGGTATTCCACTTTAAAAAAGACGACTTTTCCTCCTCAACATTTTTCGGACCATCCTGTATAATAAAACATATTTTCCTGAAATGCGCCTTCATTAATAGTTTAAGTATGTACCTGAACGAAATTTCTAACTCGGATGATTTGTATGATGATTTTGTATACAGGATGGTTGTTTTATCTTGAGACTGGCAAATATCTCGGAAAGGAAGCATTTTAGAAAAAAATGTTTTGTATAAAAGCATTATGACTTCGAGGGGGAAAATAGATGGAATCGACGCCATTTTGATTCAAGGTCTAATGAAGGTCAACTTCATTTTTTTAAATGGAAGCCTACATTTTTTATTACAGATTCTTATTCCCTGTAAAAGAACAAACAACTTTCATCTAAACTATTTTTGGATCCGATGGTTAGTTTGTCAGATATTTAAATCAAAATTTTAATCTTCTTCGAAATCCATTGCCTTCCCTAACAACGGCATGGCAAAAACAAAATCTACAACAATTTTTGTGGTTTATTTATCTAGAATTCATCGTTGCTAAGTTACAACGGTTGTTCATTTGTTTTGTCTTGCCGCTGTTACTAGGGAATGTCTAGGGATTTCGAAAAAGGTTAAAATTTGCATCCATCGGATCCAAAAATACTTCAGATGAGAGTTGCTTGTTCTTTTATGGGGAATAAGAATCTGTAATAAAAAATATGTTTCCATTAAAAAAAATCAAGTTGACCTTCATTTGACCTTGAAAATGACCTAGAATCAAAATGGCGATGATGCCATCTATTTTCCCCCTCGAAGTCATAAAACTTTTATACAAAACATTTTTCTCTAAAATGCTTCCTTTTCGAGATATTTGCCAGTCTCAAGATAAAACGACCACCCTGTATGGTTATAGGATGAAAATAGTTGCCAGTGAGATGTAATATTGCAGAAATCTGCAAAAATTTGCAAGCAACGACCCCTGCTGAGTTGTGCACCTAACTAGACTTATGTCATCACGTGACCGACATAAACTGACTTGGAATTACACCCTTAGCCGCCTCCATGACAATTTGACGTTTAATAAGTAATCACTGAGAGGCGGCACAGTTTTATTTTAAGTACCTACCCTGAGCGAGAAGGGTTGATTAAAATCGATTCTCATCATTCCATAGTCGCTGTTTAAAACATGCCAAATCCCTTTAATGGCAGCTCCGAATGTTTCCATTTGTTTGGGTTGTCCCAATTGTTCGCGCACGAAATTCCCGTCGACCAATTTCTCGTAATTAACACTAACAGGTACAAGTAGGGCATCTTCGATGGTACCGTCCATGAAAGCCTCCACGATAACGCTTAAAATTCCATATTTGGGCATGCAAGGTTTGCCGGTTCTCGTTCGACCGCCTTCCAGGAAGAACTCCATGTTGTGTCCTGCCCTAAGACATTCGTTCATGTACGTGTGCAGGACGGTCTTGTAGAGGTGGTCCTTGCGGCCCATTACGGGGTCTATGCGACGCTTGATGAAAAAAGCGCCCAGACCGCGCAGCAATGAACTGAAATATTTTATGAAAAAAACACAAAATTAGCAAATAATTGTACAATCATATATTATACCATAAGTAGTGAAAGTTATGTCGAATATTTTAGGTGTGGTCATCACGAATGGACAGTACGCTTGGAAATGAATAGCACGAGTGCTATTCCCAAGCGTAATGTTCATGAGTGATTACCACGCCAAAAATAATCTACTTAACTTTTACTACGAATGGTATACGGAGTATTATTCATCGAAACAAACAATTTTCAATAAAATGTTTACCAAAATCGCGTTTGTGTGATGTCGTTTCCATGGTGAAAACAAACTTTGCTTTCACAACAAATGTGACAGATTTTGAAAAATTCCGACTCGAAACTGAATTTCTCTGCAATTGCTTGTGGAAAAAGCAATTTTTGACATGGAAAGTTGGTGTTGGTGAATCGTCCACTGGTAGAATGAAATAGAATTGGATATTTTCAAAAACAGGCTCAAAAGCGTGGTGCGAAATAGCGGCTTACTCGCTAATTGAGAAGGAAATAAACATCCATTTGTGCTCCGGCCGCATAGGGTAAATAGAAAATCTCATCTTGTGACGTATAAAAATCAGATCTTTTTTTAGATTGTACCGGAGAGAAAAGTAAAAAATGAGAATAATGGGAGAGAGCATAGTGCTTCGTATACAGGGTGTCTTACGAATATGGAGCAGTATCGATATCTCTGGGCTTAAGGAAGGTACAGTTGTAAGATTTGGCATTAACAGAAACTGACACATTCGGAATCTATTGAAATTATTGGCGGCCATGGGGCACTTCCGGTTATACCGGAAGTAGGGTCCTACTTTAAATTTTAAATAGCAACCCCCATTTTTCATTGCAGATTCGGATAGAGGAAGAAAAATTAAGCCTAAAACACCTACATGTAACTTGTTTGCGCCAGCCGCCTAGGTTTTATTAACGTTTTTAGAGAAAAGGTCCACAAAACAGTGCTATGTAAAAATGGTCATAACTTGTAAACCGCGGGCGATAAAAATAAAAATGACACGCCGTTGTAAAGCGGAAGGACTGTTTTACATTATGATTGCCAAAAATCCTAAGAAAACTAATTGAAAGTTGATTTCGAGAAACTGCAATACTGGAAATTTCAATCCCGAATGACATTTTTTTCTTAAATGGCAGCATACAAGTTTTTCTGCATGGATGGGTGCAGAATTTTATTCTCTTTTCAACGGTACCCATAAAGTGCCACAAAAGGAAACGATTAAAATCGCTGTTTTTTCCATAAGAAGAAAATGTTATTCGGTTTTTAAATTTCCAACATTTCAATTTCTTTAAATCGACTTTGAATCAGCTTTCATATGACTTTTTGGCAAGCATAATGTAAAACGGTCTTTCTACTTTACAATGGTGTGTCATTTTTATTTTTATCGCCCGCGGTTTACAAGTTATGACCATTTTTACACAGCACTGTTTTGCGGAACTTTTCTCTAAAAACGTTAATAAAATCTAGGCGGCTGGTGCAAACAAGTTACATGTTAGGTGTTTTAGGTTTAGGTTTTCCTCCTCTGTTCGAATCTGTAATGAAAGATGGGGGTTGCCATTTAAAATTTTAAAGTTGGACCCTACTTCCGGTATAACCGGAAGTGCCCCATCGTCGCCAATAATTTCAATAGACTCCGAATGTGTCAATTTCTGTAAATACCAAATCTTACAACTGTACCTTGCTTATCTTCCAGTAGGTGCCCACATGCTTAAAGTACAAGTACCTATTGTTGACCGCTAGCACTACATCATCTTCCAGGCCGGTTCTGATCCAGAGTAGTAGCAATATTAAGGTTCTCAAACTCATTTACATTACATTAGGACTAGAATTTGGTTAATTTCGTTAGAAATGTTATAAATGGTAGCTACCTGAATAAATTTTTCTAAAAGAGTATATGCGCCTGACCACACGTGGTATAATCGATGAAATACCCACACGTGAAAATATTCGATATGATTCGCCTAAAACTGTGCGCGGATTGGTCTGTTTTTAGTGAAATGACATAAGTTGAATAATCATCATAATACAACCAGTGGAATCGTGATTATTGATAATCAACCTCACGAGACACGTTGGCAAACATTAATTCCACGACTCCGGAGGAGGAGTGGAATTATTTGGCAACATGTTGAGTGTGTGATTCTCATTAATCATGATTCCACGAGTCGCATTCGTTAGATTATACCACGGATTGAACAAATTATAGCAACTGTAAAGAATGTCAAAGTAACATTTTGAAATACAAACTAACAAGGATCTGGTTTCCAATTGTTTGCGTAGCACAAGGATGTATTACATTATGAGTGGTATAATCTTACTAACCACACTCATATTTCATCAAAATGATACCTAGTTGCGTTCTGCATTATTTCTTTATTATTGGAAGATAGCTGTGGAGGCGATTTGAAACATTGCAATTGATATCTAGACTGCTTAGACTTTTTAGGATCTAATAGAAAACGAATAATAATGAAGTAGGTAAATATGTATTAACACAAAGTGTTGCCACCAATTTTTCAAATGTATTCAAATAACAAATGTTTCGTCTGATTAGGCCATCATCAGGTGATGTCTGAAATACAGTCAATTTCCAAACAAAGATTTGAGACGTCAGCGTTTACACATTTTAGGTAACTTTTTTACTATTTTCTCAATTTCCAGTCAATTTTGTATTGTTTTTACCATACAAAAACATAAAAGTATCCTCTAATGGACGTCTAAATAACTTTACACGTGGTTGAAAGGTAGGTTTAGGATGAAAATTATTTATATATTGAATTTGTTGTGAATGTATGCTGGTTTGTAGTAAAATATAATGAGAATGACACAGTAACTACATAACAGAGTAACAGACCATTAAAAATTGTAAAAATCGCTATTGATGATTTTAATAAAAGAAGGACATCTATGAATACTTACTCGAATCAACGTGATTAAAGGAAAATAACGAACGTCAGTCTAAGGGTTGCAAATTTTGTTACTTAATGCACTAGAAATGGCGCTTTTGGACGCTTTAATCTTATGACATTTTGTGACAAATTATTTATTTATTAGCCGTTATTTGTTTGAAATCATCAATAAACCAATTTCAGTAGTGTCAGTTATGTTTGTTTGATAAGTGGACCTTGACCAGACGCAACAAACGGTGGCGGCGTGACGTCACACTCGGACAGTGACTTAAACAAATCACCATCAAAACCTTCTTACACTATTATTGCAATGAAACAAACTTTTTCACTCTATTTCTCTGAAAAACTTTATGAGCAAAACGTTTGCCAGACACAGTATTCGACATTGTCAATTTTGAAGTCTAAAATTAACATTACGCAGGTGGAAATTGACCTAAGGCGTTTTTTCTCCGTTTTATGTATTGAAATACAAGACTTGCACTTCAAAGCATAGGAAATAATCTTGTTTTGTATTGAAATACCTTCAAAATAATGTCAGATTTGAATCGTCCTTCCGAGAAATATTTGAAAATGACGGTATTTCAATACAAATTTTAAAAAATAAAATAGTAAGCTGACCAATCATATGAGAGCCCATTTGTATTGAATAACATAAAATCGAGAAAAAACGCCTCTATTTCCTGAAACCTCCCACTCCGACTTGCGTGCGCGCGCACATAAGTCTCATGCATCCGGTGTCCGCCGATTGGTTATAGTTTACGCGGGATTTTTGGATAATGTCAACCTGACAGGCAAATTACTAAGCAACAAGAAAAACCCTAGTTGAGGTGTGGTTGCCTAGATTTTTGATTTGAATTTAAATTTCCCACGCACGTCACCCTGTGAAGGCATGACTTGATTTTTCTTTAATTTGAAATTTTTCTAAATTTAGCCATCGTGATGGCCTAAACTTTGAGATAATGCATCTTTACTTTTCAATAAAAATAATCCCGATGTCTCAATTTTTAACAATGAAGCCACAGAACAGAAACTCTAACCCTGTACAGTCGGAGACTTTCAAAATGCCCACCAGCCAAGTACAGAGTTACCTTTAGGTTTAACGTCGAGAAGGTCGTGAAAATTTAATGCTAAAGTCAAAACCTTACTGATGCTACTTACAGAATTGCATCTCACTAACAATAGTTCAATCGGAAAGCGATGTAGAATATAAACTAGATCGAGAGTATTATTAATAGTGAGACGTAATTCTTAATGTCTCTCGGTCCCGGCCTTCTTGATGCTAAATTTTGTTAATACATATAGCTCTTTTCTGAGTCCATCAAACATAAAAGGAAAACTCCACAGTTATAAGACTATCAACTATTTGTACAAAAACTTTGATACATTATCTTTTTGTTCCAATTTATTTGTACTTTGTTCACTAAGATCGATGAACGATGATGAATTTCCTGTCGCGTCCGTTCTTTTAAACTTTAAAAAGCAGAACACCCAATTGTTTGCATAGAACATTTTAAATTCATTTACGTATCTATCTGCGAACAATGGTACTTGGTCGTTAATTTCAGTCCGCAAAAAAAAGAATGCCGATGAGCAGATGATGATTGAATGTTACGTTGACATGGGGTCAAAATTTGCATATATTTATAATGGTTGATTGTCTGCAATGTTGGGAATAGTTCAGTCTAATTTAGTTGATAGCACCAAGGAAAATTTGGCAGTTTTTTAGAGGTGTAAAGTGGAATATGCAAACTTTCTTTTTTATAAAAAGAGCAATGACAAAATTCATTCATTTTTTATCTAACGGGTGAGACTAGCAAAAACTAGTGTAAATTAATTTGTCAGTGTCATCACTAATACTATTCGTACTATTCAATTAGCGCAAACATCGAAATCTTAATTTTTAACATTGTGGGGGTGATTCCGTAATTTTTAAATGAGTACTCAAGTAGTAGGTCTCATTGAAAAGCTCTTGATTTTCTTAATCGTAGAAGAGGAACACATTTGCCTTTTTGAAGAAATAAAATAAAATGTACAATCGAATGAAAATTTTTTTCTATAACCTCTATGAAATGTTAACATTTTCTACCTCCTGACAGTTGCTGAAACGTCACATTTTACCCTTTTGTTGAAGTAAATTGTTATTTCCCTTAGGGTAAAAATGCGTATTTCTCCCCCGCAAATTTGACAATCTAGTAGTCATTTAGTTATTTTACCACCAAGGCAACGGTTATCACTTATCAAATTACTGCTAAAACATGGCAGAAATTACAGATTTTAGCGTTAGGTGTGAAGTTATTTTCCGACGCGCAGCGGAGGGAGACAATCACACCGAATACCCCCCGTGTATAATACAAGTTTTTTTATTAATTTGTATAAATAGCAGGCTCTGCCATGTTTTAGCAGTTTAATTTGACAACCGTTGCCTTGGTGATAAAATAAGAGCGACTACTAGATTGTCAAATCTGCGGGGGGAAAATACGCATTTCTATCCCGAGGAAAATAATAATTTACTTCAACCTCAAAGTGTCAAATGTGACGTTTCAACAACTGTCAACATTTCATATAGGTTATAGAAAAATCCGCCACCTAAATACGCATTAATTTGCTTGTAATGTGATTTTTATGGATTATTTCGTTTTATTCATGAAATAAAGAAAAATGTTTTTTCTTTACTCATCGCATTTCGAATTTCGGCTGCGTCTCGATCAGAAATCTTACAATTTATTACTTGTTATACAAATAAAATAACCATTTTCTTGGTTTAGCTTTATCTCCGACAATTTTCTTATTTATTTTACGAGCATTGTAAAAAAAACTATTCCTAATTTTAACTGCTCTAAATAGAAATTATAAAATAAATTCTACCAAACATCGGCCAAATAAGAATCGGGCGAAAGTGCGCAAAATCCGGTTCGGAACCGGGGTCAAACTTGCTCGTTTTTTCTTGGTACCCTCCTTTTGGGAATACTAAAGAGGAATTATGCCAAAAATGTATGTTCAGCAATGGGGTCAAAACATGAAAGTGGTGAAAAGCTCATGATTTGCATTTGTGGTTTTACTGACCTTATTTTAGAAATAAAATTTCAGCACTCTGACAGCATTTTTTGCAGGAAATGGCTATTTTTTTGCACAGCGCTCTATAAATAATGGTACTAAACGACTGTCAAATCGATTGATAATTAATAGTTATCTTTTATACAAGACGATATCGACGAGTGAAAGGTGTTAGGTCACGAGCGACGAAGGAGCGAGTGGGCTATCTTTGACGAGTCTGTAAAGTGTAAAGCAATCAATTGAACATTATTAGTTATTATTAAGATAATGTGGTATTTTGGCCATATTTTGACCATGGTTGTTGCTGGTGATTAATTTTAACTGTTGCCATACTTGTTTTCTCTTTAGTTGCGTCTAAAGTGTGTTGATTTTATCTATCCTTACTGTGAATATGCCTATTTTATCTACTCTTGCTGTTAAAATATTTTTTATCCATCTTTACAGTTAAAGCAGCACATTTTGAATTGATAAAGGTACGGTTTGACATCTGCTATAAACTAAAAGTTTTGTCATATCTCTTACAAGTTTCTTGTTGATTTTCACAGAAACCATAAAATCATATAAATTCTTGCCGTTTTCGTTTTAGTTCTCTTTTTAAAGGTTCTCGACTAGTTAACTTTCGTTTTGGGATCTTAATGAAGACAGTTACGGTGTTTGCGTCCTTGATGTGTTCTAAGAAACATGTTATCAGATAATATTTTTATTTAATCGCTTATAATACCACAATAGGTGGAAAAATAATGAGCTCAATAAAGCTCTCGGGACATTACGTGCGTGTAGGATTTGTATATCTGGTGGTCATATTTATGGACCTTAATTTCTCACAATTTTGTTTACGCGGTGATTTTCAACAATGAAAAAATTGTGTTCAAGATCAAGTCGTCGACGAAACGATTAAATGACTCGTGCAAACTGCGATAAAATGCATTAACGGCTTTTAAAATGAATTTGAGGGATAGAAATTTTAAAATGAGTTTCATATTTTACCTAAACGCCAACAAAGCTTGAGTAATTATTTCTAAAATTTAATCAATTACACTAGCGATGCACGAGTGGTATTCGATAAGATTATTTTGCAAACGAAACTCTTTATTTTGATAAAAGTATGAGTTTTTACACCGGGGCTGTCTATACTCAAAACTAGGGCTGTGCGATATCGGAATTTGAATATCGAATATCGATATTTAAAATTTAATCGATATACCGATATATCGATAAACCGATACCTATATCGATATATCGATATACCGATTTATCGATATATCGATATATCGATATACCGATACACCGATTTATCGATATATCGATATACCGATAACTAAATATACCGATTTATCGATATATCGCCTTATCGGTACTTATACAATTGTATCGACATCGTTACTGTGGTATTATATCTGTAATCGAGTAACATCTTAGTTTTAAGAGCTAGATAGGTATGAATAGGTAAGTCCTTTTTCTGTAGTTTCTTGATGTTAGTTAGTTAATAATATTGAAATCAATTATTGATTGAATCGATTGGATTGGAGCGCTCAAACATTATTGTTTACGCTGTGCCCTGGAAAATAACGTAGGATTCGAAATAAACGATATTAGGACCCAAGGGTGCTTTGAAAAACATCAGTTGCGATGTCCAATTTTCTACAAGTCGTTTAAATAAGTATAGTAATTCCTACCATCACTTGTTTAAATTGTTTATATACTAATTGTTTATACACTGCACGAAAATATTGATATCTCCAACGCAAAGATTCCTCAATTTTGTCAATTCATTTCAATGTTAGCCAGTTGTCAACAAATGACTGAATCAGGCCGAATACCTACTCCTACATTTAAAAGAAGTCAGAACTTCAGAAGTGTCATTATAGGTATCGATATACGGGACACCGGTTATCGATCGATATACCGGTATATCGATATACCGATATATCGATATATCAATAACTTATCGATATATCGGTATATCGATATACCGATATATCGATATATTATCGATAACTTATCGATATATCGATATATCGATATTTCGGTATATCGATAACACACTTTTATCGATATATCGATATATCGATAATTGATATATCGATATATCGCAGGCCTACTCAAAACGTTTGAGGTTAGGAAACGTCTAAACAAAATGTCATTGAATTTTGAGATTATATCCAGAAGAAATCAGCGTCGTTTATGTGCAAAAACACTTGAAATATGGTTTTTCTATTTCGGTTTCCTAATGAACACTTTGTAGCACCCAAACGCGTTCACTAATGTACTATCTATTAGAGCACGGCTTTTGTTTACATCGTAACCTAGACAACTATTGTGTCTAACAATCGAATTAACTGCCAAGCCTGTCTTTGAAAATGACAATCTGAATTTTTCTTGAAAATATTAACAAGTTGGGTGTCAGAAAAAAAAAGTATAAAAAACGTGTTTCATAAGGCTGTTATCGCACTCGGATAACAATTGGCCTCATGAAACGTGTTTTTTAATATACTATTGTGGAAGGAATATGTGTCTAGTGGTCATATAACCTACGCAGTTGTTTTCAGCAGTGAAAAAGTTGTGTTCAAGATCAAGTCGTCAAGGATACGATTATATGACTCGTGCAAACTGACTAAAACTGACTAAAATTAGTCTAATTGATTGGTTTAAAAAGTAATTTCGATTAAAACTTTTGTCGTTGTAGCTGTTAAAATGATTGTTGGTTCGGCATAAAGCAGGCGTAGAAAATTTTAGACACGGTTACGCTGTTTTCTCACTACGAAAACCTGTTATTGTTATTTTCATGCTTGTTAAGATCGCGTTACGTCACCAGCGCCATCATATGTGTCCCCTGACAACCACCAAACAGCCACAGTTTCGCAGGCTATCTCCATTCGATTAATCGTGCCACAATCGTAAACAGTTGAACATCCGATCCAGCCCACGTGCCGCATCGTTTAAATATTGCCCAATGACAGGCACGCAACATGTCATGAATGGAAAAACATTCGATAGCAAGCCGCCTCGACTCACCCAAAGAACGGGATCCTCAAATTATCCCCGGCGGCGACCAGCGGCGACCTCACATTATTATTGAGCAAAATAAAAGAGATGAGAATGTAATCGAGATGGGAGCGGTGCAGAGGCAGGAAGATCAACGGCAAACTCGTTTTCCCCGCCTGCTTCAACATATTAATTTGTCCTGGATGGGCGACCACGCAGCTCAGGAAACACGGAAGCAGCTTGTACAAGACCCACGAGGTGAACCTCAACAGGAAGTCGGACAAAGTCGAACGCATTCCGAACAAGAGCGTTCTAGCCCTCTTTTTGTTGTTGTTCAAAAGTTGCTGGTAAAAATCGTCGTCGTTTCGATCGGAGTCCTGGAATTGTTGAAGGGCGGTTTTTTCCACGGCGTCTTTTAAACGATCGTCTTTCAAAACCAAATCCGCCACTTGGGGGTAGTGGAATTTCTTCAATTGGCACACCTGGTTCAAGTGGGAGAACGTGCGTGCGAGAAAACCATTTTGCACTCGTGGAGTGTGGTCGAGGATGTTCTTGAGGGCGAATCTTTCCGTGGCCTTGTTAACGAACGACTCCTACGTGACGGGCATAGAAAATCGTAGCAATTAAAGGGTCAAAGCCAAAATTTTTAAGGTTATATTACCCGAACATTGCACACAGAGAGAAGCATGGCACTAAAACTAAAAATATCTCACTCCTAGAATAACTTACTCGGCTAGCCACAGTGCAATAGTCGCAGCCCATTCCCATGAGAGGACGTTTTTTCGGCACGTTGATTTCCACTGCATTTTCCTTAATGTCGAAAAGATTATTCTCCCTGTCCTGCAAACACAAATTGTTAAACGTAATAGTTATTTACGATGTAAGTTTCCTACAGGATCATACTACGATACGCGATGGAAGTATTCCATCAAGTATCGTAATATGATCGTACGAAACGTACGTTTTATCTACTTTCACATTTTATTGTAGTTTTTAAAGTCAATGCATTGACGTTTCCTTTTCTATTAATTTGACGTGAATTGTCACCTGACATTAAATTGCGAGAATCTAGTGGCTACTCGGTGTAACCAAGCCAACAAGTTTGTTGACAATTTTCATTTTGGTCAAAATAGTGCTAAAAGTGACAAAAAATGAGTGAATCGGAAGAAAGTCTTCCCCTCAGATATTGAAACAGCAGCAAATGCTGCAATTTCTACGTTAATCCCAGTAAAATCGGAATCCCGTTACGAAGTAGTATACAAACATTTCGAAGATTGGTTGCAGAAGAAGAAATTGGAGGATATTTCTGACAAGAGGTAATTATTAGATATAGCTCCATCTTCTCAATTATTAATTTTTCGAAGAAATTGTTATGCAATCGTGTCAAATGAGTAAAACTAAGCAAGAATCTAACGTCGGAGGACCAGTTTTATTTCGAGTTATTGTATAATTCTTTGATATTTCTGTTGGGTTTATCTTTAGCATAGTAAATCCCTTTGAATTATACAAAAGAAGGGAATCATCAAGCAACTTTTTTTATTTGCGAAATAAAATGGTGGCAGAAAAGTTCGCGAAGGGCGCCACGAAGTGGCGCCACTCGTTTACCTTTCTCAAGTATTTACCCTTCTGTTTTAACGATATGTTTTTTAACCACCAGTAGTTTTTCCACTTTATCATTCAGGTCCCAAAAAGTCAGGTATGTAAGGTCTCTCTCCCTAATAATAAATGTTTCTCAACTATTTACCCCTCTCAAAGATTCTTTCTAGCAGAATCAGTTGTTTTTTCACTTTTCAATTCAGGTCTCAAAAGGTCAGGTAAAGTCTCTATCTAATAACAAACGTTTCTCAACTATTCACGCTCCTCCTCAAGGATTTGTTTTAGCAGAATCAGTCGTTTTTTCACTTTTCCATTGGGGTCTCAAAAGGTCAAGTAAGGTCTCTCTCTAATAACAAACGTTTGTCAACTACTCACCCTCCTCCTCAAGGATTTTTTCAGGTCAGGTCTTTTCCTTTTAAAACAACGCGAAAAGGCGTATCTGCGTGTATTTAAATGACGATTTCGGTTTTTATCAGGCAAGGTCTGTTTTTTAGATATAGATATATCTAATCCTTTTCTTTTTTTGTTTAATTCATAGGGATTCACTATGTTAAAAATAAATCCAACAAAAAAAGCCAACGAAAGATGTATATCAATGCGATGTGTGTCCCTGTAGATGTTTACCTTGTTAATGTGTATGTAGGGGCGAGCTGAATTTACTGGTGGAGTCGGGTGCAGATTTTATAAATCTGCACCTAGTAGTAGTGCCTCCGCAGACGCACAGTGGTGTTAAAAAGACGAAATTATGAAAATTGGCCGTACATAATTAAACAGTAGAGAGTTAACAAAAAAACATCATATTTGCGAAGTAGGTATGTAGAATTAGCACTAAGGGGGTTGAAAAAGGGAATGAGAAGTCCAAGGTAATGAAAAAAGGTGATGAAAAGTCAAGAGGAATGAAAATGAAGTGTGGATTAAGTAGAATTACGAAATAAAACACTAAAATAACAAAATTATGCAATTAAAACTTTTGTGGGGGTTGAAATAAGCACTTATACCTACCTATTGCGAAGGAAACTGAAAAATTGTAAAAGGTAAACTGAATCCCAAATGCGTTCAATTTTATAACCGTCGAAAAACGAAATTATGCGAATTTTGCAAAATTAGCACTTAGGGGGTTGAAAAATCGTAAAGGTGGATGAAAAATCAAAAGGTATCAGGATTAACCGTGGCTAAGTAAAATTACGGAAAATAACACCAAATTAACCCAATTATGTAAATTTAGCATTTGAAGACTTGGAACATTGCGAAGGGGGATGAAAAAAGTGAAAAATTTAATCATCATCCAAATGGGTTCAATTTATTACAGAAGAAAAACGAAAATATCCGAATTTGGCAAAACTAACACCTAGGGGGTTGAAAAATTGTAAAGGGGGATGAAACGTCAAAGTGGATGAGAATTAATCGTAATTAAGCAGAATTACAGAAAATAACACGAAAGTAAACCAATTATGCAAATTTAGATTTTGGGGGTTGAAATGTTGCGAAGGGGGTTGGAAAAGTGAAAAAGATAAACGTAATCCAATTGAGTTCAATTTATTACCGAAGGAAAACTAAATTATGTGAATTTTGCAAAATAAACACTTAGGGGGTTGAAAAATTGTAAAGGGGGATGAAAAGTTAAAAGGGATGAGAATTAATCGTAATTAAGTAGAATTACAGAAAATAACACGAAAATAAGCCAATTATGCAAATTTGACTTTTGGGGGTTGAAACATTGCGAAGGGGTCGAAAAAGTGAAAAAGGCAAGAACAATTCATAAGGCAAAACTGCGCGCATTTTACAAAATTAACCAGCGGAAATCACCCGAAAAAGAAGCGGTCAGGGTAAATTTTGCTCTTTGAGGGTTCACATATCATGAAAGGGGTTGAAAAATTGTGGATGGGTCAAAAATTAATGAAAATCACTTTAAATTAATAACAAATTAGAAGAAAGCAAAAAAAAATAAATGAAATATATTTACTCCGCTTGCTAGGGCTTAGGGGTTGTTAGTAGCGTAGGGGTTGGTTTTAGGATGAAGACTCATAAGACTTTTTTCAATGGTTGACCGAAATCTATTGAACCCCATAATTTTATTCCACCACTTACATGAAAAAATTTCCAGTTTCAACCCTTAAATTTCATCCCCCTTGTTAGATATTAATGAAAATTTGCCCATCCGCCTACAGTGGCGCTGTAAATTACCACATCAAATTTAGCCCTGATACGTTGAGCAGTTTTTGAGTTTTCGCATTTTTTTGTTTCGGCATGTTAGGGGGTTGTACCGCCTTTAAGGGTCGTTTTTCGCTAATGATGAATAAGACCTTTTTTGTACCATCAATAGAAAGCTATCGAATGGTAATATTTTCAACTATACATTCTTCATTGAAAATTCGAGTTTCCACCCCTAACTTTCATCCCCTTCGATAATTTTCTCCTAAAATTCGATCTTCCCTTCTCGAAGATGCAGTGTGTAAGATGTCACAGTTTCGCAGAAGATATTGCTTCTCTGTGTCAAATTACAGGGCTTTATGGACGTTTCAACCCCTAAACTCCAACCCCCTATTTCACCACCCCCACATGCCCTAAAGGAAGTTATGTTTTCAATTTCACCTCCCTAACCCAATTCGTTTAAAAATTAAGGTAATTTGTAGATTCATGTTTTCAACACCTCATGATTTCACCCCTTTATGATTTACAGGGGTGAGTTTATTTTTCCGGTGTGACATAACTCCTTGCGTATTTACTGACTTCAGTTGTTCATAAATAAACCAATAGGGTTTCAGAAAAAATAAATAAAATATAATTATCGACTTGCAAAGAGTTAGGGGTGGTTAATGGCCCAGGGGTTGGTTTTAGATTGAAAACTCATAAGACCTTTTTTCAATAGTTGACCGAAATCTATCGAACCCCGTAATTTTAGGCTACCATTTACTTGAAGAAATTTCAAGTTTCAACCCTTAAATTTCATCCCCTTTGTTAGATATTTTTGAAAATTTGTCCATCCACCTATAATGTCACTGGAAATTCACAAACCAAATTCTGCCTTGATACGTTGAGTAGTTTTTGAGTTCTCGTATTTTTGTGTTTCTGCATGTTAGGGGTTGTAGCGCCTATAAGGGCGGTTCTTCGCAAAATATGAATGACACCTTTTTTGAATAATTAATGGAAAGCTATCGAATGACGCCAATTTCGACTAGTACTTATTAAGCGGAATTTCGAGTTGCTACCCCTAACTTCCACCCCATTTGTTCGATTTTACGAAAAAACGCATCCCCCACAAGATTTCACCGATATATGTGTGTACGTTGAGTTTCCGACAGCTGCGTGCAACCCTTGCCGAGTTATCATATTTTTTGTGGTTTTCATCCCCTAAATTTCATCCCCCGAAATTGGCACCCCCTCACTTTCAACAGACTTGAAGGTCGAACGTGCATACTAATTTTCAGCAAGATATCTCCACTAGTTCTCGAGTTATTGCAATTAGTAGTTTTTCGGTTTTTCACCCCTAGCTCCCACCCCCTTGGTCCGATATGGCCCAAAAGCAATCCCCGCCTTACTTTTCGGGAGACGAAGCTGCCTACCAAGTTTCAGCTCGATATCTCAATCCGTTCTCAAGTTATCCGACGGACAGACTGAGGAGCGAGCGAGCGAGCGAGCGAGCGAGCGAATAAGCTAAGACAAGAGTACCTCCGCATTCTGCTACGGCACTAAAAAATCATATAAAACTGGTCCTCGGACGATAAATGCTTGCTTAGTTTAATTCATTTAATATGATTTCATAACAATTTATGTGAAAAATTGCTAATTGAGAAGATGGAGCTAGATCTAACTGTTACTTCCTCCTAATTGTTAGATATAGCCCCAACAAAAAAAATCTACGAATTACACAATAAATCGAAATAAAACTGGTTCTCCGACGATAAATGCTTGCTTAATTTAACTCATTTAACATGATTTCATAACAATTTCTTCGAAAAATTAATAATTGAGAAGACGGGGCTATATCTGAGAAGATTCTCTGACTTATTTTTCCGAAAACGCTGAAAAGCACAAAACATCAACATTGTTGGCTCATTTCTTTATGTTACGGACAGTCATTTCAACTAGGAAACAAAGATGTAAGTCAGTATCATCAATTATTGGCTTTCCTCAAAAGAAATCAGAAGGTTATCGACCAAAAAAGTCAAGCGTTTTCACACGGGAGGAGATTCGTAGATTTATTATGGATATGAATAACGAAGAGTATCTAGTCATAAAGGTAAGATAAAATGGAATAAACATTCTTAAAATAATAACAATAAATTATAGGTTGTTTTGATTGTTGGGATTTTTGGTGGTTGTCGACGTGAAGAGATTACGAACTTGCTAAGATCAGATATCGAAGACAAGCAGACATACATACATCACAATAGAGTATTGCAGCTCAAAAATTAAAACATTGGAATAGATACTACTTTTAAAATGAGAAAGGTCGTATTTTTTTGTTTGTTAATAAAGGTGAACTTCCGGTCAAAAAGTTGGTTTTAGATGACGTCATACACTGAGCAAATCATTTTTGACATAAATCTAACCAATTTTGCTTGATTCATTAAAAGTGTTCTTCTAAGCAATTTGCCAACTTTCGGACAAAAAACGAACATCGAGGAAGCTAAAAACTCCTGTAGTCACAGCCTATAGAAACTCGAGTGCAATTTATGTGAAGAGAACTTCACGATTCCCGACGAATTTGCACAACACTAAACCACACTCGTTTAAAGTCAAATTGGGGCTCATTCGGCAGCTACATTTCGAGGAGATTAACAAAACCACCCTTTAGAAAATAGGGAATATGAAACAGGATAGAAATTCCGTTTAAATTTGTTCTTTTCGATCGAAAAAGTCATGGCTGAATGCGGGATGACAATTTGATGACAAAAACTGACACTTAAAAACGAAGTACATGATGAATTATGTCGGGAAAGCATTGCGGGTAGTGACGTCACAGAAATAGAAAAAAGGCAAGTGTTAAATAATGTCTGTTGACATGTTTTTATTTGTTGAAGGTGAACTTGTCAGAATTTATTATTATTGTGAATAAATGACATTAATTCCAATTTCGTGAACCCTTTGGAATTAACAGTTTGGTCCTTCGAGCTATTTATTGCTGATCCTTGCATATTCCTTGAATATATAAATATGTTGCTAGCGGAGGGAATTAGGAAGAGTCAGAGAATATCATTCGGTGTTCCACCTGCGAGATATGGTTTCGATCCTTGTGAAAAGGGTCAATTATTGGGATTGGGAACACAAACTTCGGCGGTCGTTTCAAAAGAAAAGGATGTACGTCGAAGCGATCATAATTCAGTTAGGTCAGAAGGTTTCAATGGGAAATCGTCAATGACATTTTGTGATGTACCGCAAAAAACTGCAGATTTGGCTGCAGATATACCCGAACCTGGGGTCGGAAGAACGTTAAAAACAATGAAATCGACTTCATCAAAAAATAAACTGGAAAGCATTAGAGAAAAACGCTTATCATTGAGGAAGCAGCTTATTGAAATAGAATTAGAGCAATTAGCCGCTGAAGAGAAATCCATATTGGAAGAGAGGTCCGTATCGGAAGAAAAAAAGTCTGTTTTGGAAGACGACACCTATTATAAAGACAAGAATGAATACGTACATAAGTGGGTCGAATGTAATAAACGGGATGAAATTGGTTATGTTGGCTCATGCTGTGGAGCAGAAGAGTGTGAAGAAATGGGCACATCCGTGGGATGCTATGAAGCAGAAATGAATAATTCTCTGGAGAGGTTTACAGAAGAGAAATGCGAGACAAAACATGGAAATGGAAACATTTCAAAGACTCTGGTGGAATGCATGCAAAATCTCAACTCAAACATGGAGAAGTTGGTCGCTAAGCAGAATCGAACTCCATGTTCCAATCCAAGGGAAGATTCTTTAAGGCAATTCTCTATTGTAATCTCCAATTTAGTTGCAATTCTATGGCGATTCCGAGAAAAGAAAATAGCATTTTGTGGTGATATTAGAGAGATGTTTCATCAAATTATGATCCGTAAGGAAGACAGGTGTTCTGAAAGGTTTCTGTTTCGAGGAATGGACAGAACCAGAGGTCCTGATGCATACGAGATGCGAGTGTTAATCTTTGGAGCAGCTGTGGATACCATAAAGAGCGTCATTCAGATACATGAGAAAGGGGGCTTCCAAATGGTTAACTGGTTGAGCAATAGCGAAAAGGTGCTAGAAGCAGTGTTGTTAAAGGTACTTTTGTATGAGTATCTAGGTACAGATACAGGTACTTACAAAACAATGTATCTAGATACACTTTCAGGTACTCTTGCAAAAATGTATCTAAGTACAGGTATAGATACTTGTTCGTTGTATCTAGGTACATTACAGATACTCTCAGAGACTTTACATTATTAATTCGTGTCTATATAGTTTTTAATGATGAAAGGTGGTACATGCAAATGATAATATCAAAAAAAAGTTTATATTCGATATTAAATATATTTATTTAAAGAATTAAGTACAAATTAAAAAGCCAACGAAAGATGTGTATCAATGCGATGTGTGTCCCTGTAGATGTTTACCTTGTTAATGTGTATGTAGGGGCGAGCTGAATTTACTGGTGGAGTCGGGTGCAGATTTTATAAATCTGCACCTAGTAGTAGTGCCTCCGCAGACGCACAGTGGTGTTAAAAGTCAAGAGGAATGAAAATGAAGTGTGGATTAAGTAGAATTACGAAATAAAACACTAAAATAACCAAATTATGCAATTAAAACTTTTGTGGGGCTTGAAATAAGCACTTATACCTACCTATTGCGAAGGAAACTGAAAAATTGTAAAAGGTAAACTGAATCCCAAATGCGTTCAACTTTATAACCGTCCAAAAACGGAATTATGCGAATTTTGCAAAATTTGCACTTAGGGGGTTGAAAAATCGTAAAGGTGGATGAAAAATCAAAAGGTATCAGGATTAACCGTGGCTAAGTAAAATTACGGAAAATAACACCAAATTAACCCAATTATGTAAATTTAGCATTTGAAGACTTGAAACATTGCGAAGGGGGATGAAAAAAGTGAAAAAGGACCCTATCGGTTTTCACGAATTTTCGATCCAAACATGAAAGGCTTCTAATTCTTTGCTCACATACTTGGTAGACTCTAACATAACGTCCACGTTAATTTCAAGATGTTACCATGTTGCTAAACCTTCTTCAAGAAAATTATATTTCTTCTTGCAACAGTGGATCTGATCATATTCAGACCATTTGTGAATGAGGCATGAGGCATTTCTGATTTTGTGACCACATCATCATTGGACCTCAAGTTGCCTACGATTTCAATTTCATCGACCTAGCAGTCTGCCAACCGTCTAAATAAAAATGATTTTTACCCTGGACACGGTAACCTAACCGCCTGAATTTAACAATTCCGTTAGAGGCATGAAGCATTTCTGATTTTTTGACCAAATAATCATTGGACCTCAAGTTGTCCACGATTTCAATTTCATCGACCTAGCAATATGCCAACCGTCTAAATAAAAATGATTTGTACACTGGCCACGGTATCCTTACGACCTGAATTAAACGATTCCGTTAGAGGCATGAGGCATTTCTGATTTTTTGACCAAATAATCATTGGACCTCAAGTTGTCCACGATTTCAATTTCATGGACCTAGCAGCTGGCCAACCTTCTAAAAAAAAATTATTTTTACCCTGGCATGGCGGCCTGAATTTAACAATTTCGTTAGAGGTATGAGGCATTTCTGATTTTCTGACCACATAATCATTGGACCTCAAGTTGTCCACGATTTCAATTTCATCGACCTAGCAATCTGCCAACCGTCTAAATAAAAATGATTTTTACACTGGCCACGGTATATCCTTACGACCTGAATTAGACAATTCCGTTAGAGGCATGAGGCATTTCTGATTTTTTGACCACATAATCATTGGACCTCCAGTTGTCCACGATTTCAATTTCATGGACCTAGCAGCTGGCCAACCTTCTAAAAAAAAATGATTTTTACCCTGGCGCGGCGGCCTGAATTTAACAATTTCGTTAGAGGTATGAGGCATTTCTGATTTTTTAACCACATAATCATTGGACCTCAAGTTGCCCACGATTTCAATTTCATCGACCTAGCAATCTGCCAACCGTCTAAATAAAAATGATTTTTACACTGGCCACGGTATCCGTACGACCTGAATTAAATAATTCCGTTAGAGGCATGAGGCATTTCTGATTTTTTGACCACATAATCATTGGACCTCAAGTTGTCCACGATTTCAATTTCATGGACCTAGCACCTGGCCAACCTTCTAAAAGAGAATGATTTTTACCCTGGCGGCCTGAATTTAACAATTTCGTTAGAGGTATGAGGCATTTCTGATTTTCTGACCACATAATCATTGGAGCTCAAGTTGTCCACTATAACTCCGTTTACGATGTTTTAAAACGACAGTAGGCTCTGTTAGGGTGACAGAATTCACTGGGTATTGTACTTTTGACATTTGTCAAATTGTTTGTCACATTGAAATCAGTGCTCAAAACTATCCTTTGTTGCCAAATCGTAGACCACAATAATGTCGAAAAGGTATCTAAAGAACTAAGGGAGTCTCATTTTACTGAATACACAGTGTTTTCTACATAGCAATCAAGCATGGTATACGACGTAGGTAAGCATTTTAGAAGCCCTGTTCTGAGATTTGAAGAGCTGTTTCTAGGTGCAAGATTGTGATTGTGACGGCCATTGAAATGGTTGAATCTTAAATCTATACCCTCATGCAAGTGTTAAATGAGATGTAGTCGCTATTTCTAAATCTTTATCAATGGATTGCTTTCGACTCCTTGCAAAAATGATAATGATTGTTTGGAAACTACTTGCGTCTATTAATTAACAGAAGACGATAGAAGATATTTTCATCAGGTTACTAAAACGAAACTAAAACCTACCGTAATGCCTACTTAATGAGAGAACTAGTTTAACGATTTACAAGAGGTAAAGTAAATGTAAATTCTGAGGTACCACTTTGTAGTCTAACTGAATTTTAGATCGACGATGACATTTCGGAGGAAAATTGGAATAGTCCACCTCCATATCATTAATTTCTATGATTGGCAATAAAGAAGTGCAAGAAGACACTAACTGGAATGCATCAAAATCACAAATAAGCGGTTCCAATCTTCTATAGGTTACCTGCTACCTACATCAACGAAGAAGTTGCATTTGTAAATGTAATTTTAATGGAGGATAGTACCTGCAGTACTTATTGAATGGTACAGACAAAATAAAGACAAATAAATAGGTGTAGTAATAAATTATTGGCTTTATCTACTATATCTAAAGGTCTTTGCTTAATTGTAACTCTCTTAAAAAAGATGAATAATATAAGTATCCAAAAATGAGATATCCTTAGGTATTGCTTCTGAATGCTCGTTGGAACTTCCAGAGGGGCTTCCTCCCTCATTTGATTGCGTTATTCACTTGCTGTTTTCTTGATTCTATTGCCAATCTACTTTCGACTTTCTTCCAATCTAAACTAACATAAATCGTAAAATTTCACCTATAATTAATTATAAGCTTACCAGATCATAGCCTAATGAATGTTTAGGTAAGCCTAATTTGGCGCTTCTGCACTAGGAGTAGGTAGCTTTTCAGTATTTTTTTTGTAAATGTTCTGTGCTCAACTCAACTATGACCGAATAAATATTTGTCAAATAACAATCACAGTACAAATGTGACAACACGGCTTCGAAGTTCCGTCAAATACAAATTTGGTTATTTAATGTTGACCAACTTAAAGAAAACATATCATGTCCTACTGCCGTTTTTAAACATCATGAATGAATTATACTGATATGTTCCTATTCGCGAAAATCAGCAAAGTGTCTGACATCTGGTGGCAATACTTTAATTACACTGAGAGACAGGATACGGAAATACTTTTAAACGCCCGTCATCATAATTTCGGCTTACGTCAGTCAGTTGTCAGTTGCGAGGTTAGGTAGTAGTTTTGTTCGGAGGCATCCTCTCGCTGACTCGAAATTTTGAGAATAATTCTGTGGAATTTTACGTTTTGTGTACTTCAGCGGAACATTGTAAATCCAAGAAAACTTGGCTTTTAAAAAATCCTCGTATCAATGTCACTGATGTCATCAACTGACACTGTCAGGCACGTCACGCTGGAGTTCTCACATCCGGCTCCCCAGTTTGGTGAAACCGCCATTTTGTGGTTTAGCAATGCCATCTATTAGCAGCTGATTTTCGCGAATAGAAAAAACGTCTCTATTTGCAGTAATTGTTAAGGAATGATTCCTCAAAGGGATCGTTGCACATATACTGTTGTCTATGGATTTGTCAATTTAGACAACCAGTTATATATCCATTGGAGAAAGATATATAATGGTCAGTTTGGGAATGCAGAATCACTAGCCGAGATCAGAACCAAGTCACCTCCACAAACTGACCATTATATGATTAATGAGCACAGTTTCGAAACGGATTGCCCTAGGGCAGTAAAAGTCGGAGCAAATCGACAATCGCGGTCAATTCTTTGATTTCAGTCGATAAAAGAACCCCCTGAATTTGCTTCCCCAAAGGGATCAATACGCATACATATACAGGGTGGGTAATTTTTCGATGCTCACCATTCTTCTATATATACCATATCTCCTAAACTGTAAAAGATACAGAGTCGGTTAAATTACAGAAAAGTTGCGCTATTTGTTGATGATTATTATGATTGTTGATTATTAAGAATCTGAAGAGAATTCCCCGATATTTTGATTCGTTCCCGAGTTATTACAAAAATCTGGAAATTGCTAATTTAAAGAAAAATTAATATCTTCCTAACGATTAACTTTTATATTTTTGACAGCTGCCAATTGAATAGCACGACAGAAATTTTCTAGGCCCTCTAGATTTTGAATAACGACAGTCAACTTTTCATTCTTTTATGGCCGCCATATTGAATTTTGACACCATCAAATACACAAAAAAATTGGCTTTTCAAAAATGTAGTCAACATGAATTTTTTTGACAGATGTCAGAATGTGAAAATTGGTATGAATAATTTGTAAAATCAGCCTAAACTTGGATGAAAACCAATTGCAAAAAAGTACGCCGACTTCTTATAGCATGTGAGAACAATTGAATTCAACAGTAATAAATTACGTCTTGCGGTCGTGTAACTCAGGCTTTCACGTATTTTTTCAAAAACGTTAATGTTGGTTAGATTTTTGAAAAGCTAATTTTTCTGTGTATGCGGCGGTGTTAAAATTCAATATGGCGCCCATAATAAAAAGAAAAGTTGACTGTCTTTATTCAAAATCTAGAAAGCCTAGAAAATTTCTGTCAATGCCATCCAACTGACAGCTGTCAAAAATATGAGAGTCCCAAGTTTTATTTAAATAACATCAGCCTTTAGGCAGATATTAATTTTTCTTTAAAATGGCAATTCTCAGATTTTTTGTGATAACTCAGGAACGAATCAAAATATCAGGAAATTCTCTTCAGATCCTTAATCGCCAAGAAATAGCGCAACTTTTCTCTAATTTAACCGACCCCGTATCTTTTACCGTTTAGGAGATCCCAATGGTGAGCATCGAAAAATTACTCACCCTGTATAAACATATATTAAATAATATTAAGCTACATAGTTATTTATTTTATACACCACGAGCCTGTAGATTGAGTGGGCTAAATCTTCGAGTTAATGAACATGCTTAGGTAACTCACGTGGAGAAGAATGTTTAGCACACGAGTCGGAAGGGTGAGTGGACTAAATCTTCAACGTGGTTTAAAGTCGCAGCACTTTCCAGCTAACGCGGGGATTATGTGAGTCAGCCTTTTTTTTGTTGGTTTCTAAACAGGACTTCAGCTTCGCGAAATTCCTGTCAGTCTCAGGTAAAGTAACAATATTGAGGTTGGAAGGGACTAATTATTGTTCATTGTTTCTACTTTTTGACACTTTCAGGAATTTTGACGGAACTGAAATCCCGTTTACAAACGAACAGCAAAAAATCGCTGCATGACACTTTCTGGACTTTTTTTTAATGTTAACCGTACTTATCTAAAGACCCCATAGTATCTATTTTGACGTCGAAATCTATCACATAGCTTTTCATTGAGATGAAAAGCAATCGCTGCAAGAAGAGTGATGACACCTTCCGGACTTATCGCTAATGCTAACTACGCTTATCTAAAGACCCCATAGAAGTAGTTTTGGCATCTAGATGTAGCAGATGGCCTTTCATTGAGATGAAAAGCAATCACTGCAAGAAGAGTGATGACACCTTCTGGATTTTTCGCTAATGCTAACCGTGCTTATCTAAAGACCCCATAGAATCAGTTTTGACGTCTGAATCTATCATATAGCCTTTCATTGAGATGAAAAGCAATCGCTGCAAGAAGAGCGATGACACCTTCTGGATTTTTCGCTAATACTAACCGTGCTTATCTAAAGACCCCATAGAATCAGTTTTGACATCTGAACCTATCAGATAGCCTTTCATTGAGATGAAAAGCAATCGCTGCAAGAAGAGTGATGACATCTTCTGGATTTTTCACTAATGCTAACCGTGCTTATCTAAAGACCCCAGTGAATCAGTTTTGACATCTAGATCTATCAGATAGCCTTTCATTGAGATGAAAAGCAATCGCTGCAAGAAGAGTGATAACATCTTCTGGATTTTTCGCTAATGCTAACCGTGCTTAACTAAATACCCCATAGAATCAGTTTTGACGTCTGAATCTATCATATAGCCTTTCATTGAGATGAAAAGCAATCGCTGCAAGAAGAGCGATGACACCTTCTGGATTTTTCGCTAATGCTAACCGTGCTTATCTAAAGACCCCATAGAATCAGTTTTGACATCTGAATCTATCAGATACCTTTTCATTGAGATAAAAAGCAGTCGCTGCAACAAGAGTAATGACACCTTCTGGATTTTTCGCTAATGCTAACCGTGCTTATCTAAATACCCCATAGAATCAGTTTTGACATCTGAATCTATCATATAACCTTTCATTGAGATGAAAAGCAATCGCTGCAAGAAGAGTGATGACACCTTCTGGATTTTTCGCTAATACTAACCGTGCTTATCTAAAGACCCCATAGAATCAGTTTTGACATCTGAATCTATCAGATAGCCTTTCATTGAGATGAAAAGCAATCGCTGCAAGAAGAGTGATAACATCTTCTGGATTTTTTGCTAATGCTAACCGTACTTAACTAAATACCCCATAGAATCAGTTTTGACGTCTGAATCTATCATATAGCCTTTCATTGAGATGAAAAGCAATCGCTGCAAGAAGAGCGATGACACCTTCTGGATTTTTCGCTAATGCTAACCGTACTTATCTAAAGACCCCATAGAATCAGTTTTGACATCTGAATCTATCAGATACCTTTTCATTGAGATAAAAAGCAATCGCTGCAACAAGAGTGATGACACCTTCTGGATTTTTCGCTAATGCTAACCGTGCTTATCTAAAGACCCCATAGAATCAGTTTTGACATCTGAATCTATCAGATAGCCTTTCATTGAGATGAAAAGCAATCGCTGCAAGAAGAGCGATGACACCTTCTGGATTTTTCGCTAATGCTAACCGTGCTTATCTAAAGACCCCATAGAATCAGTTTTGACATCTGAATCTATCATATAACCTTTCATTGAGATGAAAAGCAATCGCTGCAAGAAGAGTGATAGCATCTTCTGGATTTTTCGCTAATGCTGACCGTGCTTATCTAAAGACCCTACAAAATCAGTTTTTACATCTAGATCTATCATATAGCCTTTCATTGAGATGAAAAGCAATCGCTGCAAGAAGAGACAGATAACTGTTGGTTCTGAAGAGAAAGCAGCGACAGCAAGAAGAACGTTTAAACCTTCTGGGGCTGTTGGGCTTTATTATTTAGATACCTCAGCAAATCAGTTTTGACACCTAGATCTACCAGATAATAGTTGGCTCTAAAGAGAAGCAGCCGTTGCAAGGTCTGCACGTTCTGGAGATATAGTATGTGCTATCAAAATGTCTTTGTACTCTCAATAAGTCATATTTGGAAGTCAATAAGTCATATTTGGAAGATTTTTGCTTTTTTCAAACTTAATATTGCTGAAAACAACAGTGATGGTGTCAAAAGCGACCTTCCGGAGTGAAAATCTGGTTTTCTTGTATCGATTAGTAAAACTGTTACATTTGGGGCGCTCTTTGGCAGTACTGGTGAAAGGAGAATGTGAATGGTTTCCAAGTTAGACTGTGGCCGAAACTGTCGAATCACTTGAATCGAAGAACTCGAGGGTTTCCGTGCGACCCTCATTAGGGTAAAAAAATCCTCTGACGAAGAAGTCGAGAAATGATACAATTCTTGACAGATAAATCTTGGGTTACGATGCACCCCTCCATTCTGATTCTATTCCAAAGAAATTTTCCGGGTCGTGGCCGAAAAACGACCCAAACCCGATAGTGTCCTTTAATCATCATCCAAATGGGTTCAATTTATTACAGAAGAAAAACGAAAATATCCGAATTTGGCAAAACTAACACCTAGGGGGTTGAAAAATTGTAAAGGGGGATGAAACGTCAAAGTGGATGAGAATTAATCGTAATTAAGCAGAATTACAGAAAATAACACGAAAGTAAACCAATTATGCAAATTTAGATTTTGGGGGTTGAAATGTTGCGAAGGGGGTTGGAAAAGTGAAAAGATAAACATAATAGCAGACTTAATTTTTTGGTTCCTCGACTTGGGTCAAGATCTCCTGTTACTTTTCGAGCCTCAATACCACGTACCAACATTCTGTTACGCTGTCCGATTTCACTGATGTGTTCAAGATACAATGTAATTTGCCACAGTGATGTTGATATCTTCAGGCTGAGTTTATATAGTTTTAAGAAATCAATTTTCAGCCTTTTCTCGGCTAAACTGAACTCGGTTTGATTTACCTACTTCTTTGTTCGATTCTGTTTATCTTACTCTGTACTTTGTATATTTATATTATGTATATCAATTCTTTGTCCTGTAAATGGTCTCTACTGTTGGGCAAATAAACTATATTATTATTATTATTATTATTATAATCCAATTGAGTTCAATTTGTTACCGAAGGAAAACTAAATTATGTGAATTTTGCAAAATAAACACTTAGGGGGTTGAAAAATTGTAAAGGGGGATGAAAAGTTAAAAGGGATGAGAATTAATCGTAATTAAGTAGAATTACAGAAAATAGCACGAAAATAAGCCAATTATGCAAATTTGACTTTTGGGGGTTGAAACATTGCGAAGGGGTCGAAAAAGTGAAAAAGGCAAGAACAATTCATAAGGCAAAACTGCGCGAATTTTACAAAATTAACCAGCGGAAATCACCCGAAAAAGAAGCGGTCTGGGTAAATTTTGCTCTTTGAGGGTTCACATATCATGAAAGGGGTTGAAAAATTGTGGATGGGTCAAAAATTAATGAAAATCACTGTAAATTAATAACAAATTAGAAGAAAGCAAAAAAAAAATAAATGAAATATATTTACTCCGCTTGCTAGGGCTTAGGGGTTGTTAGTAGCGCAGGGGTTGGTTTTAGGATGAAGACTCATAAGACTTTTTTCAATGGTTGACCGAAATCTATTGAACCCCATAATTTTATTCCACCACTTACATGAAAAAATTTCCAGTTTCAACCCTTAAATTTCATCCCCCTTGTTAGATATTAATGAAAATTTGCCCATCCGCCTACAGTGGCACTGTAAATTACCACATCAAATTTAGCCCTGATACGTTGAGCAGTTTTTGAGTTCTCGCATTTTTTTGTTTCGGCATGTTAGGGGGTTGTACCGCCTTTAAGGGTCGTTTTTCGCGAATGATGAATAAGACCTTTTTTGTACCATCAATAGAAAGCTATCGAATGGTAATATTTTCAACTATACATTCTTCATTGAAAATTCGAGTTTCCACCCCTAACTTTCATCCCCTTCGATAATTTTCTCCTAAAATTCGATCTTCCCTTCTCGAAGATGCAGTGTGTAAGATGTCACAGTTTCGCAGAAGATATTGCTTCTCTGTGTCAAATTACAGGGCTTTATGGACGTTTCAACCCCTAAACTCCAACCCCCTATTTCACCACCCCCACATGCCCTAAAGGAAGTTGTGTTTTCAATTTCACCACCCTAACCCAATTCGTTTAAAAATTAAGGTAATTTGTAGATTCATGTTTTCAACACCTCATGATTTCACCCCTTTATGATTTACAGGGGTGAGTTTATTTTTCCGGTGTGACATAACTCCTTGCGTATTTACTGACTTCAGTTGTTCATAAATAAACCAATAGGGTTTCAGAAAAAATAAATAAAATATAATTATCGACTTGCAAAGAGTTAGGGGTGGTTAATGGCCCAGGGGTTGGTTTTAGATTGAAAACTCATAAGACCTTTTTTCAATAGTTGACCGAAATCTATCGAACCCCGTAATTTTAGGCTACCATTTACTTGAAGAAATTTCAAGTTTCAACCCTTAAATTTCATCCCCTTTGTTAGATATTTTTGAAAATTTGTCCATCCACCTATAATGTCACTGGAAATTTACAAACCAAATTCTGCCTTGATACGTTGAGTAGTTTTTGAGTTCTCGTATTTTTGTGTTTCTGCATGTTAGGGGTTGTAGCGCCTATAAGGGTGGTTTTTCGCAAAATATGAATGACACCTTTTTTGAATAATTAATGGAAAGCTATCGAATGACGGCAATTTCGACTAGTACTTATTAAGCGGAATTTCGAGTTGCTACCCCTAATTTCCACCCCATTTGTTCGGTTTAAGAAAAAACGCATCCCCCACAAGATTTCACCGATATATGTGTGTACGTTGAGTTTCCGACAGCTGCGTGCAACCCTTGCGGAGTTATCATATTTTTTGTGGTTTTCATCCCCTAAATTTCATCCCCCGAAATTGGCACCCCCTCACTTTCAACAGACTTGAAGGTCGAACGTGCATACTAATTTTCAGCAAGATATCTCCACTAGTTCTCGAGTTATTGCAATTAGTAGTTTTTCGGTTTTTCACCCCTAGCTCCCACCCCCTTGGTCCGATATGGCCCAAAAGCAATCCCCGCCTTACTTTTCGGGAGACGAAGCTGCCTACCAAGTTTCAGCTCGATATCTCAATCCGTTCTCAAGTTATCCGACGGACAGACTGAGGAGCGATCGAGCGAGCGAGCGATCGAGCGAGCGAGCGAGCGAATAAGCTAAGACAAGAGTACCTCCGCATTCTGCTGAAATTTTGTGTCTTAATCAAGTCTGTTTTCACGAGTAGTTCGTATTACCTAGATTTAAAATTAAAATGCAATTAATTAAGCCAAAATTTCATTTTGTTGTACCTACTTTAATTTTCAACGATTATAATATGCTTATGTATAGAAATAAAATATCTTATAATCTAATAGTTACTAAATAGGAATGATTGCCAGAATGAAGGATTAGCTCCAGGTACCTAGCTCTAATTACAAGTAAAAATATTTATACCTACATGTTGGCTTGATAGAGGTATGTAATGAATGATCGAAGTTCAATTTTTTTAAATATAATTATGAACAAATCCAAAAATCTCAATCTTTTGGTGCATAACGGAGCACTAGGGGGCTTTTTTTCCAGGGGCCTTTTTTCCTGGTGGCTTTTTTTCCGGGGGTTTTTTTTCCAGGGGCTTTTTTTCCGGTTAAACATTTTTCTTATTAAACTATCATTAGAAATACTTTCTAGCTTACTACTTGGATTGTCCAAATATTCCAATATTTGGCGGTGTGCGGAATTTTCCGTTAAAACTGTAACATGAGTATTCTTACTCATTGTAAAAAAGTCATCCTCCTCACTTTCCAAAGAGAGGTTTACGTTCTCGGAAGAATTTGGAGCGTTACAAAAATTGTTTCATTTTTGTTCTAATTTTTGGACCAAAATAGACAATTATTTTAAGCGATAGTATGAAAAATTGCATTGTGTCAAACGGCTTTAAAATTTATGAATATCCAAGTTAAGGTTATGCAAAAGAAAACGCAATGGTCATTCTCCAATCTCCACATTTAATAAAAAATAATAGGCAAACAAATAATGGAAACTTTTATTCGCCAAAGACCATTCAATTCATTTTTATTATCTATTTTAATATGTAGAAGAAATGTGACTAATTTGTTCAGAGTGTACCTGCACCCCACCCCTATTCTAGGAAAGCAAGCCAGCGGAAATACCCAGCTTAGCCTAATGACTTTCTGATGGGGTGGCTCCAAGAATTCAGACCGTTATTGTCCGGTTATTGAATCTTTGCAAGCCAAGAAATGTACCTGCAAATGTATCTCAACGCAGGTAGATACATCTAAAAAGATTTACCTAGGTACAGTTCAGATACAAATTTGATTGCGGTACTTAGATACTTCTTCAGATACAACAAATGTATCTCGATACAATACCTAGGTACTTTTACCTAGGTACTTAACAACACTGGCTAGAAGAATTACCAGAAAGCTACAAAGGCAAGAGAAATACAAAAGTAAACTTGGATTCAAGAAATTTAGAGAGAGTTTTGGGTTTATACTGGGATATAGAAGAGGACATTTTTACATTCTGCGCAAGTTTCGATAGAGTTTCAGCAGCAGTGTCACAGGGAGGGCAGAAACCGACAAAACGTGACATGCTAAAGCTAATTATGTCAATTTTTGATCCTCTTGGATCGCTGCCACCATTAACAATTAAAGGCAGACTATTGATGCAAGCATGCTGGATTGAAAAGGTAGATTGGGACGAAGTCATTTCCGATGAATTGTTTAAAAGATGGCGGGCTTGGTGTTCACAGATCAAGCATATTGAAGACCTCAAAATACAGCGATGCTACTTAATGAACGAGGTAACCAGGATGGAAATACATGTTTTCTGTGACGCCAGTAAGACTGCTTACAGTGCTGTGGCCTATTTGAGACTTATTAGAGTTACAGCCTGGACAGTAAGATTTTTAGTAAATTGTATTTCGAAGAATGCTAATGGTGAAGTCAAGAACAAGTTTAAAGCCGTATCCGGAGAACTTACAGTGGATGAAATTAAGTGTGCTGAAATTCTATGGTGGAGAGATATTCAATGTCGACACTTTTGTGACGAAAAGAAAAAATTGATAATGAAGCAGTATCCAGAGAAAAACTCGACTTTGTACCAATTATCTCCCACATTAGATCAAAATGGAATAATTAGAATGGACAGCAGCAGAATTAAATATGCCAACATTGAATATGATATGAAATACCCAGTAATATTACCATCTCAAGAACGTAAATTTTGGATTGTGAAGATGCGAGAAAGGAATCCATCAGAAGAATTATTGGCAACAATATTAGCGGAAGTTGAATCTATAGTGAACCCAATAATTACTTATATTGATTGTGAAGAGGGCGAATGTCAAGCTTTAACACCCATGCACTTCTTAATTGGGTCTGCGAATACATCAAATAGTATAGGAAGCTTTGGTCTCGAGGTTGTCTATGGACGTAGGCAATGGAAGGCAGCCCAATACATTACCAAAACCTTTTGGCGCAGATGGTCTACGGAATATTTACCGTATCTTCAGAAGAGACCTAAATGGTTTGAGAGAGCCCAAGCATTAAAAATTGGAGATGTTGTGGCAGTTCCGATTGACAAGAACATTAAAAATAGTTGGCGAATGGCAAGAATTGTGAACGTCCTGAAAGGGAAAGACGGCCAGATACGAAGTGTTGTAATTACCACCAAAAATTGAAACTTAACGCGCCCGGTTAACAGCCTACTTTTGCTGGAGGCGGGAGAAACTGTTAAATAATGTCATTGTTGACATGTTTTTATTTGTTGAAGGTGAACTTGTCAGAATTTATTATTATTGTGAATAAATGACATTAATTCCAATTTCGTGAACCCTTTGGAATTAACAGCAAGGAAAGGCGAAATTTTAAACTTGTTTTCCACTTTTTTGCCATAATTAGTCACAATGAATCCTGCTAACAACGTTAGACTATCTTCCTATCCTACTTTCAGAAAAATATGGTTTTCAATTTTTTTGTCTTGGACTGCAATACTCATCATACTTATCATTCCAAACACAAAAACCAAAATTTCTAAAAAGTTTGCCATTATAAAGGTAACATAGAAGGTATTAACTGTCTTCATTTGTTTCGTCAATATCACGAAGTATAATACTAAGGACAGGAGTGTGCACGGTCCATATCTCCCTCCGCGAGAGCGTATAACGTTCGCCTGTGCGAGAGAGAGGTCCGAGACAAAGACCGTGCGATGGGTCCCACCGCTGCTCGGTTTCAATGTGGATTTTAATACGGCGGCGCGGCGTTAAAATGCTAAAGGCATATTGCGTTTTATAGCTTCAAATAACATTTTTTGAACAAAATGCATTCTCAATTCGAGGGTCCAATGCTAAAACTGGCTATACTATGTCCACTTTTTTGCGAAAATGAGTTATTCCTATAGATACGTCTAATAAATGTTTCTGCATCGTCCTGTAAAATAATTTGCATAAATATGTGAAAATAGAGACAAAGAAAGCGTATGTAAATTTCAAAACCCCTATACATTGCCATAGTCGGCATGAAACGTTTCTTCGCCTCCTGAGAAATCACATAACATGGACTTAGCCAGTTTTAGCATTGGACCCTTCAATTGTTACTTGTTCTTCTAATTGTGGAATACCACCATCTGCAGAAATAAACAGGCGTGATATGCACATCATACGCGACGAATTTGTTTGAACTCTATGGGCACTCCACATTTCATCCGGGGCTTTAATTACAGGATTTAACCAAAGGCCGTTGAATATATTTGCTAGAATTGGAAAAACAGGTAGGAATGAGATTTAATAAGTGCGAAATTAAATAGATATTACTTGAATCAGAAAGAGCATCTTCCTTTATTTCTTCCAGATCCGATAAAGAATTGTCGTCTGTGGAAATCTGGTTTAAAATATCAGCTGGCCTGTTCCTGATTTTTGTAGTAACATTAATTGTTCGAGTAATGGGACGCCCTTCCTTAGCAAAATGTTTTGTTAAATCATCCAGGAAATTTGATAGGAATTGCACCCTTTGTCAGTGGAATCCTTATAAACAATAGAAAATTGCAATTTTCCTCTGATATACGGTTCTACACCAATAATTTACATCATTAATACTTACGGCCACAGCATTACAGTTTTCTTCGAAATGTTTTGAAGACAATGCGACAATATTTTATCTTTTCGCGGAATACTTTAAATCCATCTCGCTAACATGTCATGATCTTTAGGAGGTGTAAACATGGACAGTTTTTCGGGGTTCGACTGATAACCTGATGTACAATTTGGCACAAAGCATCTCTTTCCCATTTTTGCTACTTATCTGCGCAAAATACGGCAATGGAATAATTGAGGAATAATTTGTTGAAGATCCAGAAACAGTATTTAACCGCGCGGTGGTCGTGTGTCGCCGGACCCATCGAGTGGTCTCTGTCTCGGATCTCTCTCTCGCACGCCCGAACATTACGCGGACCACCTAATTCTCTCCGTGCACACACACTCCTATCTGGGATACAAATTTCCAATTTGCGTAAATGCATTGTTAATATTTATAAACACTAAAGTTTCATTGAAATTCCCCATTTTTAAACTTTACAGCACTAGTGCGGTAAAATAGGCCTTTGCGATACTCAGAAAATTTTTGTAATATAGTATTGAGAAACGAAACTTCTTACGCAAAGATTGAAAAATTCCAGCATTGCTTTATTGCGAATTTTGAGTAAAATATGAATACCTGCAAAAATAGTTTGAAAAATTAGCTCTCTGATAGCCTTTACCGGCACTAATTCGTAATAATTTTAGTTGTGATGAAAGACGAAAGTTTAATTTCCTTTTAGTATAAGTCACATTACAACATGAAAGTAGATAAAAACCAAAAAACACTGCCTACCTTTATATCGTCTTTGATGAGATTCTTCCTTCGGAGACGCTGCTCGTTCGAGAATCTCTTCAGCGACGAAATCGTGGACAACGAATCAGTCTGGTAATTATTCTCACGTGGGGAAAATCGACTGAACGTGTCGAACATTCTGTTGGTGATTACATCAACCATTTTATTTACTCTGAAAGTAAACCAGAGTTAATTCCAAAGTGAATAAAACTTCCTACGTTTTTTTATTACTCTCGCAAAAATATAATAAAATAAACAAAAAACAGCACGACGGTGAGCTGAAAGCAGCCGTAGAACAAACTAAACAAATCCATTTTCTTCACCGCGAACAAGAACACAAAGAACAAAAACATGTAGGATAAAGAACCGAACAAAGAGGCTAAAAACATTCTGCATGTTTCGTGTACGGACGACCTGGACGAACTGTCTCTATCAAATTTGACCGATTAAAAGTTATGTTAACGAAATTAAAAAATAATTAATCAGGACTGAACTCTGCTCTCGATGCTTTCCGCGTGAAACCGCCATGACTTTGGAAAATCATTTGAGAAGTGGCTGTTTCATGTTTTGGGTTTATCGCGTTACTATTTTAAGTTACTAATGATAAATAAAAACGTAGTATCCTATATACATAATCGTCTTATCAAGCGTAACAAGGTAAAAGTTTAACTAGTAGATAAAGTTTAAGTAGTTTGTATAAGTCAAGGTAGAGCACTAAGTATCAATATTGTCACATTTTGTATCCAAGTACATAGGTACTGACCGTAAAAGTTAGGAGTTTAGCTACTTTGAGATCAAGAAAGCCGTGAAATTTTAATACTACATGTCACTAACAAAATTTTACTCGGCTCGCTTTATATTCTTCAGTGCTTCCATTAGTGAGATGCAGCCACTAAAATTTCACATTTTGTTGTACATTCAATTTTGCAATGAAATTCTGCGAATTTCAACAATTAGACTAATTTTTTAAACATTTTGTTGGCCTTTTCGCTTGCGAATAAATAAATAAAAATTATAAATAGTAACAAAGTAAGTAACTTATTTATTCAGCTTAAACGATTACAAATAAAAAATTTCTCGTTCAGGATTTTTTTTCTCCAAAACTATCAACCCCAGATATCAACTACCCTACAGGGTGTCTCAGAACGCTCGCACCAAATTCTAATGGAGAATTCAGGATTAAATTCTGAGTCGATTCGTGTTTTTGAAAATCTCTAGGGTCCAATAGTTTTCGAGTTATAAGAAATTTAAGAGGACCAATCAGATTTCAGCTCTGAATTGCTTCATAAGGTAATTTAATGTTAGCTGCACTATTTCCTAGGTAACAAGATACAACAGTATAAATTTTCATTGATAGTATCTTGTTACCTAGGAAATAGTGCATCTAGCTTTAAATTACCTTATGAAGCAACTCAAAGCTGAAATCTGATTGGTCCTCTTAAATTTCTTATAACTCGAAAACTATTGGACCCTAGAGATTTTGAAAAACGCCGATCGACTCAGAATTTAATCCTGAATACTCCATTAGAATTTGGTGCGAGCGTTCTGAGACACCCTGTATATCAATGAAATCAGAAGAAAATTCTCTATCAATCCGTGCAAGAAAATACCGGGTATCCCATTTAAAAAAAAGCATGTTGCATCCACAGCACTTAAGACCCGATGGTGATGGCTGAGAATAAGGTCCAGAACAAAACTTGAGAGTCCGGTCTACTATCTAGTTTTTATTTCATGCTAATATCTGAAGTAATAAAGGAGCTACGACAATTTAAAGGTACCTAATGGAATGAAGATCCTGTACATTCAATTTTGCAATGGAATTATGCCCCCTAAGGGAGGTAGGGCTCCATAAAGGGGCCACTTTGCAAGTGGTTTAGTCTACATTTCTTCAAAACGGTTAAATATAGCAACGTGAAATTGTCTACCTTTAGTTAAGGCTTTGATGTAAGTCGTTTTTTCTCTTTGACATCAGGATCTGAACGTTTGAAGTTTTTTACGTAAAAATGGTGCTTTTGTTCGAAATCGCTAAGACGGTCGTTTTCGAATAAATTGACCCTAGTGGTTTTAGAGGGCGAAAATTTGGGTCAACTTTACTTTAGCGGAAACCTTGTATGAACTCAAACTGCACATATTCTCGTTCAGAATGATGAGCTGAGTACAACGGTACCCGATTTTTCTTGCGCAAACGCACCGTTGCCAAGTTACAGGTTTCCGCTAAACTAAAGCCTATAGGGGCTTTACTTTAAGGTTCAAGTACACTCCATAAAAAAAAAACTGTAAGTTCAAATGTGATGAAAAAATTACCGATAATGTCACTAGCCGCAAGGAAGCTTCACACAAAATTTTAAAAAAATTGTTCGTCCTGGGACCTTAAAAAAAATAAAAACGCGTTTTTTTTCAGTTTTTATTTTTTTATGGGCCTCACAGACGAGCGATTTTGCAAATTTTTTTTTCGTTACTTCACTACATATGATCAAATTGTTGGTAATTTTTTCGTTACGTTTGAACTTACAGTTTTCTTGTAAAAAAATCAAATACTATAAAAGTTGTCAAAATTCCCATATTTATCAATAAATTACAACGAAATAAATATACGTGAAAGATTAACATGGGGTTCAAACGTTTACATGAGAACTATAATGTATAATGAATAAATCCTTATATTGAAAAAAATAATATAAAATTAGTTTAATATTTTAAAAGTGACGGCCTTTCTTCTCCGCCTAGAGAGGTGCTGCCAATTTACGGTAAAACTTGAAACTAAATCTTGACTAAATCTGCCTTCTGTTGGCCGGAAGACAGTACTAAGTCGGTAATGCAATAACATCTACATTGTTGCCAGAATGACTGAGCACAAGGTGCAATCGGAAGCCTTCTTTCTGACCGCTGAGATGTCTGGTCGTCCCGCACAGTCGGGGGTAAATTGTTTAGCACAGGACGTAGGTAATTAGGAGAGGCAACAAGATATTTTGGTTGTGGGATTTGCAAACATTATAGACACCCCTTATTAAGGCGGCCTCTCGGTCGATTCCCGCCAAAATAGTGTTTTTTGCTTCTAATTTAAATTTTAGAATTACTATCAGCTTACAATTGCTATTCTACCTGCACGTTTACTCCTGTAATACGCTGGTTAACAAATTATTGTTAAAACTACACCGGTTTTTCAAATTTGTACAATAATGATGTTTTTTGGCGCGAAATCGGAAAATTATACAAAGAAAAACCAGTATAGTTTTAACAATAATTTGTTAATTATTCATGTCTTCGCCTAGTTGGGGGGTATTCAATATTAAAACTGGAGTAAGGGTCCTCTCTTCCCCACAAAATTATAAAACAATCAATTTAGCAATATATATACAGGGTGAGTCAACAAGGCGACGGCGGTCCATAACTTCTGTACCCTTCCAGATATGAAATCAATTCAAACGCCATTATGTACAACACCGCCAATTCTACATATAAAAAATATTTTCGACTATATAGGGTGTTTCAAAACAACCCTGCTCACAAAGGGATCTAGCAAAGATCGAGCGAACGGGAAGAAGCTGCAACCAGTCATCCGAGGGTGCACTAGTACCCTCGGATGACTGGTTGCAGCTACATTCGGTTTTAAATCCCCCCATGCTGCCCCCTACTGCCTGAGAAACGAAATAATTTGCTGTGGGCTTGGATGTTAACGGAAACCACGTACACGTTAAAACTTTTCATATTCTGGTTGAGAATGACGAGCTGATTTCAACGGCACGTCATTTTTTTTGCCCAAACGCACTGAGTTTCCCCTAATTTTATGAAGTTCTTCTGTACGTACTTTAGCGAAAACCATGCAGTATATCTGAGAATGAAACGACACGAAAATACGTGCAGATCCTTTTCCCGACCCTATGACACAGATCAATAAATAGGTAGTATTTATTACCTACTTATCGCTTAGCATATATCGCTAGATAAAAAAAAAGTCAATGTGAAGAGGGAAATAGGACCACTTGCGGCCGGACCAGTTGCGGCTCGGCTGAAAATCGAACCACTTGCGGCCGGGGCGATTTTTACCTGATGTCAACCGACCCACATGCGGCTCAAATCGATATCACAAACATTTTTGTAAATATTATGGGAAATGAAAACAAATTAATTACTTCAGCTTAACTTTATGGCAGGATGTACGTACTTTCATAGTTTTTAATGTTTAAATTCAGTACCTGCTGAGATCGTTAGAATAATAACTGAACGCACATACCTATGTTATAGTGTAGGGATGATGATAAATTTTATAATTTTAATAATTTATTACGATTCTTAAAGAAAAATATAAACACAATAATGAAAAATAGTAGTTGTAAAATATTAAAAACTAGTCCGATACCAATCTACTGAAGCTTGTGAATATAACTTAAAATTATTTAGCAAATTAGGATGTTTTGACACGCTATCTGATAACAATAAGCGCCATCAGATTGTGTTATCGACCAAAAACGGAGTCAAGCAGGACCAAGGGGCGGCGTGGAAAGTACGGGGCGCTCCCGATTTCTCCATCAAAATATTTCTGTGCCATTTTTTTGTCATTTTCTCACCGGAACATGGTTCCCTAACTAAAATTGCATAAAAAAGCCTACGTTGTTATAACCCTGTAGGACCACAGTTTTGAATAATCTTTGGAAAGGTTCACGCATCATTATTTTACTCCGATGTCCTAAATCCTGACAGGTAGACAAACAAATTCTAATTGCTTCGTTCGTGGAACTCTGATTAGTGTTAAGAACGGTTGAGAAGGAAGACATGCTGTGAGAACGATTAAGGGATTAGTTTTATCATATTTTTCGTCATTATTAAACAAAATAAAGAATAGTCAATGATCCCGAGAATTGTGGGAATATCGATTAGGTACCTGCCATAAAGTCAAGCTGACGGGGTGAAGGAATTGAATGTGTTTGTGAAAAAGAAATTAACGTTGATTTGGTTCCATCAAATGTGTCTGTGTGATATTGGTTTGAGCCGCATGTGGGTCGGTCGACGCCAGGTAAGAATCGCCCCGGCCGCAAGTGGTTCGATTTTCAGCCGAGCCGCAACTGGTCCGGCCGCAAGTGGTCCGACACCTGAAGAGGATGTGAAGACAATCATTTATTGTCATTCAGTCGCTCCATATAAAAATGGATGCGTTTAGTGAAACCATTGGAAAGCCATCTTTGTCAGCTAAAATACCTAAATTAAATTTTTACAATATCGATATTAAGCTGAGCGATGCCAAATACTACTCATTGATCTGTGTCATAGGGTCGGGAAGAGGATCGCTCGTACTTTCGTGTCGGTTCGTTCCCAGATACTGCTTGGTTTTCTTCGCTATAGTAGGTATATAAGAACTTCATAAAATTAGGGGAAACTTGGCCACAGTGCGGTTGCGCAAGAAAACTGACGTGCCGTTGAATCAGCTCGTCATTCACAACCAGAACATATAAAGTTTCCGCTAAAGTAAAGTCCCTATAGACTTTACTTTATCGGAAACCTGTGACTTGGCAACGTTGCGTTTGTGCAAAAAAACGGGTACCGTTGTACTCAGCTCATCATTCTGAACGGGAATATGTGCAGTTTAGTGCTAACAAGGTTTCCGTTAAAGTAAAGTTAACCCCATCCGTACGGACGTTAGTTTAGCGGAACCCTGTAACTTGGCAACGTTGCGTTTGCGCAAGAAAAAAAAGGTACCGTTGTATTCCTTGGCTGAACTCCTGGAAAGCTATAGTCCTATAGTTCAAAGCAAATAAAAATAATATTGATAATAACAGCAATTTTGGATGATTGCTGAAGATAATAATAATGATATTGATAATACCAACAATTTTTGGATGATTGCAGGAAAACTTGTTTGTGATTAATTCAATAGAAAACACGGAAATATTATTCTATAAGCAGATAATTTATAGACAACAAAAATTATTTCAAAAAATGGCAGCAGAGAAGCGGCTGGAACCTCCCCAACGCGTGGGTCTTTGATTTCAGGGACTTCTGTTTAAGATTCTAAAGTTGATATGCCTAAATGGCACTTCCCGTTGACCAATTGCTCCCAAAAGCCTTTCAGCTCTTCAACGGGTCACCTCACCTCCATTTACCAAATTTCGGGCAAATCGATCCACTAGTTTGGGCTATAAAGTGGTTTCAGCGTTATTACAAAATTTCGATTTTTCTACCCAAAGGGTTCTAAATGCGAATAAATTTTGTCTCATTTAAAACCAGAAATTGAAGACCTTTCTGATGGTGACCTCGATAGTGACAATAAATCTTTCAAAAACTTGTTTTGGATGGGTAAATTAGAGAATAATTTAAAATTTCGAAATTGGTGTGCCAAAACGGCACTTTCCGTGGGCCGATTGAATCCAACATTTGTTCACCTCTTCGACGTGTAATACAATCCCCTTGTGCAAAATTTCAGCCAAATCGGTTCAGGGGCTTGGGCTGTACCGCGATTTAAAAGTCCGATAAAAATCTTTTTTTCTTTATTTTTGGTCAAAAGGGCACTAAGAATGAATGCATTTTTAAAAGCAGAATTTGAAGGCCTTTCCTATCGTGACGTGAAAAATGGGGGTTTGCATTTAAAATTTAAAAGTTGATGTGCCAAAATGGCATTTCTGGTTGCACGATTGGCTCCAAAAGCTTTTCAGATCTAAGTTGGGTTATCACATGCACACGTACCAAATTTCAGCTAAATCTGTCGAGTAGTTTGGGCTGTGGCGTGTTTACGAACGTACGTACATACATACAGACACATTTTAAAAACCACTTTTTTGGGCTCCTGAGACCTCAAAACGTATAGATCCGGTCTTATCTCGAATTCGAAAATTTTAGTGATTGCAGTAACCTCCCTTTTTTTTTAAATGGTGAAGTGGAGTGGGGAGGTTAAAAATAAGCAATACCTAAACAAAAAAACAAGTCGAAACGAAGCTCGAGATAAAAGCTGTTTTTTTTTTGAATAATGACTAGGGGGCGGCCCCCTCCTTTGTCCTCCTAATTCAAGCGCCTATGCGGCCAGCTCAGAATGGATAATGAGAAAGATAAAAGAAATAACATTTTGTAAATCTGATGATTAGGGTAAGTTTTTATCATTTTGCGATGCTATTTCTTGTTACTCCATAATCAATAATAAAAAACTAAAGTCAGTTGGTCAAAAATTTACTAAAATTCTGAAAAAAAACTCCTTACGCCGATACGCAAAAGCACTGACACTCTTTATGTGAATCTGACACTTCTTTTTAGCGTTTTATTATACAGGGTGGTCGTTTTATCTTGACACTGGCAAATATCACGAAAAGGAAGCATTTTAGAAAAAAATGTTTTGTATGAAAGTTTTATGACTTCGAGGGGAAAAATAGATGGCATCATTGCCATTTTGATTCAGGGTCATTTTCAAGGTCAAATGAAGGTCAACTTGATTTTTTTAAATGGAAACCTATATTTTTTATTCCAGATTCTTATTCCCCCTAAAAGAACAAACAACTTTCATCTAAACTATTTTTGGATCCGATGGATGTAAATTTTAACCTTTTTCGAAATCCCTAGACATTCCCTAGTAACAGCGACAAGACAAAACAAATGAACAACTGTTGTAACTTAGCAACGATGAATTCTAGATAAATAAACCACAAAAATTGTTGTAGATTTTGTTTTTGCCATGCCGCTGTTGCTAGGGAAGGCAATGGATTTCGAAGAAGATTAAAATTTTCATTTAAATATCTGACAAACTATCCATCGGATCCAAAAATAGTTTAGATGAGAGTTGTTTGTTCTTTTCCGGGGAATAAGAATCTGTAATAAAAAATGTAGGTTTCCATTTAAAAAAATGAAGTTGACCTTGAAAATGACCTTGAATCAAAATGGCGTCGATGCTATCTATTTTCCCCCTCGAAGTCATAAAACTTTTATATAAAACATTTTTTTCTAAAATGCTTCCTTTCCGAGATATTTGCCAGTCTCAAGATAAAACGACCACCCTGTATATTCCATTCGCTTTCATTTTAACCGTCAGTAGGCTATGGAAATCTGACGATATAGTGGTATTTACCCCGTAAAATTCATAACGTATTTCGATTAGTTTAAATTTGAGGTTAAGTATTTTATCCGGAAGACAGTCATATAAAGAATAAATCATACCTTGACACAATAGTACTGTTCAAGAGACGCTAAGTGCCTCATCTTTTATCTCTTACTAATACATGGACAGGGATGGAGATAAAGTAACAATGAAACATTAGCCCTACGTCTGTCTACGTCTACGGTTGTGTAGTATTTTGACTTCTCATCTTTTGTCTCTTACTAATACCATTGTTTTACACGGAGAGGGATGGAGATAGAGTAACATTGAAACATTAGCACTGCGTCTGTCAGTCTTGACAGCTGTCAGCTTGTTGGTTGTGCAGTATTTTGACTTCGTTTTGATGTGAGAAGGTTTAAGAGGATATAACGGGTGTCCTAAAAAAAACGAACGAAATATTTTTGGTAATAACTCGTGCATTTCTTATCCGATTTGGATGAACCTGACCTTAATTTGAAGCCAAGGAATCAGGCTTTCGAACTGTCTAAAAAATTACGACAGATGGTGCTGCAATAGTTCTCATAGTGATACTTGTCTCAAAGGTTCATTTCAGGGGCGTGGGGATTGGTCAATTATCAACCAGTCGTTATGAGACTCACATAACTTTGAAGGACGTTCATTTTTCTTTAAGAATCTTTTTTCAGAACTTAATTTGGTTCACGCATTGACTTTCTGTGATTATTTGAAAAATATGTGTTTTCAAATTTTTTCATGCAGAATGACCATGACTAAAGTAACAATGAAGCAACAAGAGCTTAATTCTCAGTAATAACCTTTAAATTTCCTCCAAGTCGCTTTCGCTTGTGTTTTTCATTCGGTTAGATCATCTACTACTGAAAATTAAGCTGAAAATGCATCAGTGTTACGTCAGTTATGGTCAATAGGCGTGAAAATAAGGGAAAACATGTGATTTTTAAAAATATTCGTGAATCATAACGAACTTCTGAAAGAAGCTTTTTGAAGAAAAGTAAACGTGCTTCAAGGTTATTTTTATCTCATAACCATTGGTTGTTAACTGACCAATCCCCATGCACCTATAGTGAGCCTTTAAAACAAGCATGGCTAAGGCTACTACGGCAGCGCCATCTGTCATGGTCTCTTGAATGAATCGATAGCCTGATTGTTTAGCTTTAATTTAAGTCCACGTTCATCCAAATCGGTTAAAAAATGGATGAGTTGTCCCCAAAAATATTTCGTTCGGTTTTTTTAGGACACCCGTTAGATCGATAATTATTATTGAAATTGAATAAAACGTGCGATTTGTCCTCAGAGACCTAAAATTTATTCTATTAAAATTTTACAGGTGGCAATGAACCATAACAAATCTAGAAAGTGTCACTTTCAAACTATTTCGAAATAAAATCCCTATTTCAGTACTTTTTTTCGAATGGAATATACAGGGTGTGTCAACACTTCTGAGTCGATCCAGTTATAAGAAATTTAAAGTGTATCAATGTAATTTAATGTTAAACGCACTATATTATTTCATTGATAATATCTTGTACCTGCTGGGAAATGGTACTCTATGATAACACTAAATTACGTTATCAGGGTTTGCAGTACTAATTTTGCAAATGTAAATGAGAAATAACTGACTATTTTCGAAAAAAATATCAGAAAATAAAGAAAATTGATATTGGATGCAAAGTTTAACACTATTTTATGAACATACTCATTACGCATAAACGAATTTCTAAAACTCAGCATTGAAATGAATTGAGAAAACTGGTTGGAGAATGTGACCATTGTTTACGTTGTCGTCTTGGAGATATCTGTCTTCTTGAAATTTGTCAATATTTTAAGCAAGTGATGGTTGGTAGTTGCTTTCATGTCACTTCACTTGGGGAATTCATTTCAATGTTGACTAAAGTCAACCAAGTTACATCATCTCCGCTTGTATTGACTTTACGACCAAAACACTCATAAATCAAAATAAAGCTATAAGAATTCTCTACAATAAGGTTTCTCATAATTTTTTGATATGATCAGCCATTTTCGCGCAGAATCTGGCGCTAAAGACATTTAAGGGTTTTTGCCACTAAAAAATTAAAACTAAATTTGTTCACATTTTTCAGTGTTATATAATGCAGCAATCTTCGTATATGTAAATAATGCCGGAAAATCGGTTAAGTTAATTTACCAGTCATTTTGTTGCTTAAATTAAAGTTAAGCAGCATCGCTGAAAACGGCCATAAGGGCTAAGAACTTTAAATAGACCCCAAGTGAATAAATCAGTAAAACTTGGACAACTAACTTGTGTCATTCCTTGTTTTTGATACCTTTTTATTCTTTGACAATGGAAACACTGGGTAACTTCGATGGAAACCGAAACACTTGAGCTTCACTGCTGACGCGTTTCGAACACAATGTGTTCATTATCAAAGCTGAAGCTATACAACCTTACGTTCCAGAAAACTGAAATATTTATAGGCCCACCCGCGTAGCTCCACCCCTCGCTGTGAAAGTTAGACCAATCACAAGGTCGAGAAATGGTCACGCGTGGGTGAACACATTAATATAACGAGTTCTCCCTAAAGTAGTGCCTGTATCGGCGTTCATAAGCCTATCTCTAGACATAAATGACGATACTTCCCGTCGCTTCAAGCATCTGCACCTTGTTAACGCTACAAACTAACTTAATATTATCACTTATTCTATGGTCATTGTGTAAAGCATGTAGGGCAACACTGGATTTCTCAGTTCTGCCATATTTAAGGTGGGTTAAGTGCTCCTTAAATCTAATGTTGAGAGATCTTCGTGTTTGACCTACATACTTTAGATCACAATTTTGACAATTGATTTCGTAAATGCAAGATTTTTCTCTATTCCCTACTTTATCTTTCGGGTTGCCTAAAAGGTTACCATTTCTCGACCTGCGATTGGTCTAACTTTCACCAAGGGGTGGAGCTACGCTGGTGGGCCTATAAATATTTCAGTTTTCTGGAACGTAAGGTTGTATAGCTTCGGCTTTGAAAATCTAGTGTTCGGTGTAGTTTTGGTTTCTTCACGGATGAGAAAATTATTTATTAATCGTTAATCCCCAAATCGTGCGAGGGGTTAACCACTTTTTGGTGTACCCTTCTCTGGAAGTTTTCCGGCCTTGTGACAACTTTTAAGCAATTTCTCTGGGATTTTGATAATTTTCTGTCAACTTCAATGATTTTTAGCAACATTTTCTAACAATTCGCGATTTAGTGAAGCGACACAAATTTGTCTTATTGTGGTTAACCCTTGAATTCACCCAACCACTGTCCACATTTATATCCATTGGCTCAATTGCTTTAACTTTACAGGATTTCCAATTGTTGAAAACACATTTATTACAATTCACCGTACATACAGTGTATCTCATTTTAACTGGAACCACCCAAATATTTCGGTTAATTTTAACCGAATCAATGCGTTCTTTTTTTCTGCATGTAGAGCTCCAAAATCTGCACCTGCGTGATACTTCACTTTTTTTATAGACCGAAATCCCAGCCTACTGCGATTTAATAAAGAGGCCAAAAATAACGAAATCGAATTAGGCATTTTTTTATAGAAAAATTTTATAAGGAAAAGTTGCTCAGGATGGCTCCAAATGACTAAATCCGAAATTTCAGGAAAAAATAAAAATGTTGAATTTCTTGAGGAAGAATCACAAAATAACGAAAAGTTCAATATTTTTGCAACATAATGGGTGCTGTGAAATAAAAAAACAATTGAAATTAATTGATTTGACATTTGCTATCGGCTATGGATGGATAAAACTTAACAATCGCAGAAATAGTTGAAATTATTAAGATAGTGTAAGATTTTCGTTTTACTTAACAATTTCAAGAGACATCCCAACTAATCTGTTGCAATGTGCCACAAACAGCAAACATATGCGCTTCCATTGTTTTTTTATTTCACATCAACCGTTATGTTGCAAAAATATTGACGTTTTCGTTATTTTATGATTCTTCCTCAAGAAATTCAACATTTTTATTTTTTCCTGAAACTTCGGATTTGGCCATTTGGAGCGATCCTGAGCAACTTTTCTTTATAAAATTTTTTGATAAAAAAATGCCTAATACGATTTCGTCATTTTTCGCCTCTTTATTAAATCGCAGTAGGCTGGAGTTTCGGTTTATAAAAAAAGTTGAGTATTACACAGGTGCAGATTTACATGCAGTTCGGTTAAACCGAAATATTTGTGTGGTTCCAGTTAAAATGAGACACACTGTACATAAAATTAACATATCAAACAATAGTAACTATCCTATGCCGGTTCTAGCAGTCACGTGACTGACTGACTAAATTACGACAAGATCAGTAAAAAACTTATTTGAAACAAAAAACTTATTTCAGTCCAAAAAAAATTACATAATTACTAAAAAAAAATATGGCTATTAATGACTTTGAAGCAATTCAGGGTTCACCTCAGAATTTAATGCTGGATACTTCATTGAAAAGAAGTGCGAGCGTTCTAAGACATCCTGTAGAAAGAAGTTGGACTCAATTTGACAACAACAAGAATGTTGATCAATTGATGTAATGCCTTACTCAGAAAAAGCACTGTTAAATTAACACAAAATTTGTAGCAAAAATTATACAGGGTTGCTACAAATGATTGTGCCATCGGCCCATCGTACGAGGCTGTGACGGTTTCTTTTGACATTTAATTTATATAGCCGCAAATGCGTTAAACGTCAATTCTTTTAATTTTTAAGGCCACCTACGATAGTACAATCATTTGTAGCAATTCTGTGCGGAGCTTTCAAGTTGAGTTGCGTCGGCGCAAAGTTGAGGCGCAATTCAAACCGCCATCACCATAGCAACAGCGCAAATCATCAACTTGAAATTGGCCCCTTAGCACATAAGTACAGATTGTCCGAAATTTCTTCATTGTATTTCCACAAAACAATCGAATGAAAATAACTGCGATCGATAAAGCATGTCAAAGGGTCAACAAGATCAAGATTCAAGTTTCAATTATGATAAGATTTGTTGATGAAAAACAATGAGTTATCAACGAGAAATGTCATAATTGCAATATTACATTTAGATGCGTTTCAATTGGTAGGGAATCGACCAATAGAAAACGTTCTCTGATGGGACAGCGGCTGAGATTGATTTCGAGTACTAAAAGTCCATCACACATTTTTATCAAAATCTCTTTGTCCTTCTCTCGAAAATTAACATAACTTATAGGTCAAGAATCACGCGGTCATCACTATCCGAAATTTCCATACAATTTAGTTACATTCACTTTAAAAGCGCGTAATTTTTATTTTTATCAGCCGTCAGTGTGTTAGCTCGATTTACTAATGAAAGAATGCAAATTAACCTTGCACCACGGTTGCAAAATTTTCTAAAAATAAATCCAAACGGTGATAAGATTTTTTTAATTGGAGCGTCGCTGCAAAAATTGATCAAAATCATTGTGAAAGAGGTGAACGGAAGAGAAAGAATTTGCATACTTTCACAACAATGCTCACCTAGTCAGGCCTTCGGTGAAAAAACCGGGGAATGCCCAATAGACAAACCCCATGAAAATGACGCCCTCCAAAATCGCCTCCATCGTTTAAGTCACATTTAAAGTAAAAACACGTATAGTTAAGCAACGGTTACTGAGCAGGGACGTGAATTGAAATTAATTCCATGGTTAAGCCGGCACCCTAACTGAAACTGAATAGGAATGTGCGCCGCTGCTTTGGTTTATTCAATGCGCCTCACGCAAGAAGCGGGAGGTGGTCGTTCATCCATTCCAATAATTTTTCACAACAAACACTGCACTAGACCTAGTGCTGCTCACAACGCGACGTGTGCATGTAATTTTTTTAAAAGGTTAAATTACCGAGTGGCGTGATCCTAAGACCTCAATCGAGGAAGGCACGGACGGCACTGGCTAATTGTGAGCAAGGTTGTTACGACGATAGTCGGCTTAAATTTTAAATTACTTAGATTAATTGAATCTTTAATTCCTTCACAAAAGCTGATGTGGGTGTCCGGCTAAGGAGTGTTAAAAATAGAATACCTACAGGGTGGTTGCAAAATGTCTTTGATCCTTTTGAATTTTTTTCGAGATCTTCTGTCCCTGAATACAATTTTTAAAACTTGAGGCATTCACTTCAAACGTCACACCTAAAATAAATGGACCCAAAATAAAGAGCCAATTAATTAAGTACGCCCTCACTACTGACATGCGCATACAGGTTGGCTCAAAATCATACAGGGTGGTTTAAAAAGAAGTTATTTCATAACTAAAACAGAAAAGATTGATTCCAAGTTTGTAACTTTGTTTTTCTAGGTTAAACACATGTGTCATACTTCTTCAATTAGATCAGCGAGGTCAGGTCAGGTCAGGTCATACAGTTCATTTCAAGGGTTTAGTCCGTTAGATCGTAAAATGCAAATGAGTTCCGCTCATCCTCGACCTGACCGTCGTAAGTAACAGTGAAACCTGGTTATTCCACCACAGTCAACACAAAGTACCATTATAATATAATATTATATGATCAATGAGTTCATGAGTGGTGGAATAGTTTCGCGCCCCGATCGAGTCCTAGAGAATACTTTAACGGGTGATATATCCGTCTCTTCCATTTATATGTGTTAAACAGAGACGCGATAGTAGACACTCTTAGGACTGTACGTGAATTGCCAGACGTTGTGTAGAAAAAGACGGAGCTAACCTAGAGCGTTGTACCTGAACCGGACTGACCGGACTAAACCCTTGAAATGAACTGTACTTCTTCAATTAGGTCACGGCCAACCTAGTGTTTCAAAAAAAAAACGAAGAAATCGGTAAAAATTTGGAACGTTTTGAGAAAAACACAAAAGAATAACACCTACTGTATTTTTTGATGCGAGTTCCACTGCTCAATTAGATTTTCCAAAAATTATATTTTAAGATTTTGGAAACAGAAAAAAGCAAAAATAAGTAAAAGGAAATGTAATTGCGCCGAGAATTGCGCTGTTGAACCTGCATTGAAAAAAATGGGCAGCAGAGAAGCGGCTGGAACCTCCCCATTGCGTGGATCTTTGATTTCTAAGTAGAAAATTTTTTAGACTTTCCGTCAACTGTCCTTTCACATTTTGAAATCTTCCTTTTAATTCCGCACATTTTTGTCAATAAAAATTGCAACTTTACGTCATCCATTGTCGAGGGGGCAACCACTGCGTTAGTCCGCGGCGCACCCTTAGATTTAGTCCGCTTTAGTCCGTTAGTCCGATTTAATCCAGTTTAGTCCGATTTAGTCCAGTTTAGTCCGATTTAATCCAGTTTACAGTTCATTTCAAGGGTTTAGTCCGTTAGATCGTAAAATGCAAATGAGTTCCGCTCATCCTCGACCTGACCGTCGTAAGTAACAGTGAAACCTGGTTATTCCACCACAGTCAACACAAAGTACCTACTTTTAAAAAGAATTGTGTGATCAATGAGTTTATGAGTGGTGGAATAGTTTCGCGCCCCGATCGAGTCCTAGAGAATACTTTAACGGGTGATATATCCGTCTCTTCCATTTATATGTGTTAAACAGAGACGCGATAGTAGACACTCTTAGGACTGTACGTTACAACGTGGGTGAATTGCCAGACGTTGTGTAGAAAAAGACGGAGCTAACCTAGAGCGTTGTACCTGAACCGGACTGACCGGACTAAACCCTTGAAATGAACTGTAGTCCCTTTTAGTCCAGTCTAGTGCTTGTACAGGGTGATCCAACCGTTTTGTCCCACTTTTAAATTGGAATATCTCCGTTGTCTTACAAGTTCGAAGGTTGAATCAAAAAGTAGATTATAGAGTAGACCTTCAAGTTTTGTTTAGTATGTAGAAACAAAATTTTCAAGGTCAAACTTCGTCTGCGGAAAACAGTTAAATTTTTTTAAATGGAACACCCGGTATATTTTGCATTTTTTTGGTTAGATCTGATCATTCTAAACAAGTTTTGTATAGCATACTATAGCTTTACTTCTAACCGTTTGGCGGGAATTTTGAAATTTGTAGCGCGGACGTTAGCACTTTGAAGGACTGTACCGGACTAACCACTTAAGATTTCAAAATGAAATTTACCACATAAATTATCTAAAATACTCTTCATTAACAGGGCATCAATTTTTAAATTTTTTTAGTTTTATTTTTTTCTCGAGATTTTCAAAACGTTCGCGCTACAATTTCAAAATTTCCGCCGAACGGTTAGAATTAGAGCTAGAGTATGCTATACAAAACTTGTTTAAAACGATCAGATCTAACCAAAACATGCAAAATGTACCGGGTGTTCCATTTAAAAAAATTTAGCTTTTTTCCGCAGAGACGAAGTTTGACCTTGAAAACTTTGTATCTATATGCCAAACAAAACTTGAAGGTCTACTCTAAGATCCACTTTTTGATTCAACCTGCTAACTTATCAGACAACGGAGGTATTCCAATTTGAAAATGGGACAAAACGGTTGGATCACCCTGTACAAGATTATGTAAAATTGCTGGAAATTTAAAAAAAGTGGGTCTCGGACTCTCGGAGACGGTAGAAACTTCTACTTTTCACAGAATTTGAAAATCTTCAGCAGGAATAAATTAACTTGTGACGATATTTTTCACCCCTAAAATGACATTTTTTGAAAAAATGGCATTAAGGTTTTTGATCCGACAATGCAACAGCTATCGAACTCAATAACAATAATATGCTCTTTTGCTAAGAAAAATTCAAAAAGAGGCAGTTTTGCTCCTAAAATGCCAATCTTCAAAAAAATAGTACTAAGGTTTTTAATCCGTCAATGCAATAGCCATCAAATCCTGTAGTAACAAAATACTATTTTGCTAAGAGAAATTCAACAAGAGCCTTTTTGCCACTAAAATCACATTTTTCGAAGAAGTGGGTTAAGGTGTTCGACTTGAAAAAAGCTATCCTGTCCGGTAATAAAAATGTAGTTATATAGTATTAGGAAACGAAACTTTCGTCTTACGAAAAGATTGAAAAATTCGAACGTTGCTTTATTGTGAATTTTGAGTTCAATATGAATATCTGCAAAAATAGTTTGAAAAATTACTTCTCGGTTAGCCTTTACTGGGAGCCTCGTCCATTGTCAACCCTCTCCTTTTTAATGAGGACAATTTTTTTCTCTATTTTCCGCTAAAACGGCAAAAACTGTTAATACATTTTTAGAACCAGAATTTCATTGCCTTTCTAATGGCATAAAAAGGGCCTTTGTATTTAAAATTTTAAAGTTGATATGCCAAAAGGGCACTTCCTGTGGACCAACGCCTTTCAGCTCTTCAACGGGTCACCTAACGTCCACGTATCAAATTTCAGCGAAATAGATCCAGCAGTTTGGGCAATAATGCGTTTTTAGTGTTATTACCAATTTCGAGGTTTTTTACCCAAAAGGCACTAAACACGAATTAATTTTATCTTATTTAAAACTGAAATTTTAAGACCTTTCTGATGGCAACAATACATTTTTCAAAAACTTGTTTTGGATGGTAAAATGAGAGTATATTATATCTGAAAATGATGTGCCAAAACGGCACTTTCCGTGGGTCGATTGAATCCAAAGAAATTTCAAAATCTCCATGTGCAAAACTTCAGCCAAATCGGTCCCGAGCTTTCGGCTGTATCACGTTTTTAAAGAAACGTTAAAAATCTCGAACATTGGAATTTTTGTCAAAAAGGCGCTAAGAGTGAATACATTTTTAGAAGCAGAATTTGAAGGCCTTTCTTGTGGTGACGTGAAAAATGGGGGTTTGCATTTAAAATTTAAAAGTTGATGTGCCAAAAAGGCATTTCCGGTTGTACGATTAGCTCCAAAAGCTTTTCAGAACTAAGTTAAGTTACGAGATGCCTATGTTCCAAATTTCAGCCAAATCGGTCTAGTAGTTCAAATTTTTATCATTTCTTCAGTGTTTTTAATAAACTAGGGTGGCCGTGACCTAACTGTCCGTTAAGTATGCCGCGTGTTTTGAAACCAAAAAATTCCAAGATTAAGAATTCGTTGAGAAAAATGTACATTTCCATTAGAAACAACCAAAGTTATGATCCTTTCCGACTAAACCGGAAGTATAAAATCAATAAGGGGGTGCAACTTCCTCGAACCACCCTGTATCATCTTTCCACAAAAATTGAGCAAATTTTTTTCCAAAATTGTGTAAAATAACCTTTTAATAGAACTCCTTATATACTAAATTTATGGGCTGGTGTACTTTAGTACTACCCTGGCCCTGTATGTAGACGTAATTGTCAGCAGCAGGAAGTGAGATCATCAAACCTTTAAAAATTGGTAATTAAATTTCAAACTTTAATTCATTATCTGCGCCCGTTACTGTTTTATTCAATAAATAACATTATTCACGTAAATATTTCAAGGCTTTAACTCCTTAAAAATACACTTTCAAACAAAAGTTTATTAAGCACTGCGCTGAAAGTTTGAAACATTCTGTATAACAAGAAATAGGTGAATTATTTGTGGAATAAACGCAGAACACGGAAAATTATTGTTTTCAGTTTACAATTTTGGTATCAAACTAAAACAGTAATATCTGAGGTGTGATAAATTTGTTGCAGTTTCTGTATCCTGCGAAACGTTTTTGTTTTTAATAATAAATTAAAAGTTTCCATAGGATTGGTTAAACGTAAATCCAGCTACTTTTTGTTGCAATTTCTTGCATAATTTACTTTAATAGAAGCGTTAATGATAAGAGTATGACAAATAACAAACAAGTTTAGACACAAACTTGTTTAAACACTAAAAGGAACTTAATTTCCTGTATTAAAACGAAAATAAGAAATGGCTAATTTGTTTACATTCGGTCTTTCATGCTCACCTACGTATAAAAACTAATATAATAATGAAAAATAGTTATAAAAAAAGGTTACTGCATATTTAAACAATAGCTTGGAGTCAACCTAACAAGTTCTGATAATCTGATATAAGTAAACTCGAGGGTTAACTTATGATAAAAACAGCTACAATCTTTTTTTACCTACCCTAATAAGCAGACTTCAAATTTTGCCAGAGACATAGAAATTCCATAAGATATACCTACCTAATACCTATATATGATATGATACTTAAGTTTCTGTAACTATTTCTTATAAATTTTTATATGTATCTGCACCACGGTGGAGATAATAATGTAAATTAATGAAGAATGTGCAAAAGTTCAAAACTCTAATCTTAAATAAAGTAACGAAAATGAAAATATGAATGAGGCGAGGCTGTCTTCATCTTAAGTGGGACATACTATACACTATACCATACCTGCCAAAATTTTCTTTAACACAATTTCCTGCTAATTTTTATAGTGTAACAAAATCATTAAACTTAATCAAACACCACACCTCCAAATTATTAATTAGTTTACAGTAACAATGTTGATTTTGTTGTAAACTTAAAATGGCACAAACACTAAATGAGGTTATGTGTCAGAAATGACGTGGAATGTGAATTCTCCTAATGTAAAATAGAAATTATGAATTAAAATCACTAAAGCTCACCACAATGAATGTTTTCGATCGGATTTTGGTCGCTTTTAGTAATTATTCTTTTTAAAATCTCCAAATAATTTTGCGCACGACACATCCACAAAACACGCAACACGCAATACTGCATTTGAACTACCCGAAACTGAAACTACCAAAATTCAGTTATCTCTCATTTTAATCGTGGAAATCAGTTTTCTGCCCATCAAAACAATACAACAATTTAAGCCTTAAATATGTACACTGGGCATTTAATATTCACTTTTATCAAATTGCTTCCATAGAACTACATTTTATCGACTGTGCAATGTAACTACTACTAATAATACTAAACTACCCGGCATCAACTTATTTTTCAAAAAATTCTCCACAAAGTCCTTTGGATTTGGATTAAGGAATAAGGAACTACAAAACTCTTGATAAATACTAATAACATTAATTTACTAAAACAATATACAAAACTAATTTAAATTCAAGATTCGGAAGGTCGATAATCTGGATCATCCGCAGTGCCCTCACGTAAGGTCGCCTGCCTTAATAACGCTTGAAGCCTCTGCATTTCCGACTTATTTTGTGAATAAACATATCTGCACTGAAACCAGTATATCAACGTAACTCCGGAGAACGTATATACTCCGAAATTGCAAGCAGCTAACGTCCGACTAGTAAACAGAAAATGTAAAAGGCCCCCCGCAAGTCCACCGCCCATGCCGTACAAGTAACTGTTGCGAAAACAAGGAATTTTGGAAACGTCCCTTCCGAACAACATGAAAGGCTAAAATTTTTTATCAGTATTTGAACGCAATTTTTTTACAACAAACCTTGATGTTTGTGTCGCTCGCAAGTTCTCTTTCTTTACTTTTTTCATCGGACGACATTATTTCTAGAGTTTAAGATTAATAATACACTTTCAGCTGTGAAAATTTTAGGTTATGGCAAATTTGACAGTTGCGTCGGTAAAACAGGCAACTGTAAAATTTTGAAAAATTCTTTCTTCAAAATTTCCTATTTTTGCTTGAGAATTAATGTAGTGGGTGTTGCGATGAATCCTAGATTCACATGAAAATAGTTTGAAGCGAAATTTGCTGGATTTTTCCGATAATTTAGGGTGGTGTCGTGGCGCCATCTGTGCGCCAGTAGAGGCGAAATAGCTGTCACGTGACAGCACGTGAATCCAATACTTCTACAGTTGCTGATTTTGGTTGTGCTGTGGAAGACGTGTTGTGAAAATGTCGTTCCCCAGTATTTTAAACCCCAAACAGGCAGCAAAGGAGCACGTTTTGGCAGTCTCCCGTGACTTCGTCTCACAGCCCCGTCTCAGTAAGTCGATATTCTCACGTAATAAACTCAAAAATCAAAGATTTTGGGTGGGTCGCAATGGACGACTACAACAGGTCATATGACTGAAATATCTACTTTATGTTCCTTTACACAAACAAATAATCGATTCAATAAACAGTCCGAATATAAATTTCATGAATTCTTCAAGAATTCGGCTGGTTTTCTTCCCAAATGAGCAGTAGAGGCAGTCATGTGACCAATCTCATGACAGCCACTCCTCATCAAACACTCAAATATTTTCAGCTTACAAGACTGTGAGTGGTGTAAACGGCCCTTTGGTTATCCTCGACGATGTCAAGTTCCCTAAATTCAACGAAATTGTTCAGCTGAGATTGGCCGATGGAAGTTTACGATCCGGGCAAGTCTTGGAAGTCGGTGGTTCGAAAGCTGTGGTCCAAGTCTTCGAAGGAACGTCTGGAATCGACGCCAAAAACACCGTTTGTGAATTCACTGGAGACATCCTTCGAACTCCAGTCTCCGAGGATATGTTAGGTCGTGTTTTTAACGGGTCTGGCAAACCTATCGATAAGGGCCCCCCAATTCTGGCCGAGGATTTCCTGGACATTCAGGGGCAACCCATTAACCCCTGGTCTCGTATTTACCCGGAGGAAATGATCCAAACGGGTATTTCAGCCATTGATGTGATGAACTCGATTGCGAGAGGTCAGAAAATTCCTATTTTTTCTGCTGCTGGTTTGCCTCACAACGAAATCGCTGCACAAATTTGTAGACAAGCTGGCCTTGTGAAACTGCCTGGAAAATCAGTTTTGGATGATCACGAAGACAATTTCGCTATTGTTTTCGCTGCCATGGGGGTTAACATGGAGACTGCGAGATTCTTCAAACAAGATTTCGAAGAAAATGGTTCGATGGAGAACGTCTGTCTGTTCTTGAACCTGGCCAATGATCCCACTATTGAGAGAATTATTACCCCTCGGTTGGCTCTTACTGCAGCCGAATTTATGGCCTACCAATGCGAGAAACATGTCCTCGTTATTCTTACTGATATGTCTTCGTATGCTGAAGCTTTAAGAGAGGTATTTTCCCTTATTAGTTGTTAAGGATAATCGACAAACTTTCGGTAAAGCGAATCTTTTCGCAAACTTTCGGTAATGTCAACCGCACTTACCTCGCTTTAGCCTTTTTGTCACTAAAAATTGGGAATATCGACATTTGCAATGAACTTTTTCCCATTTTTTTAGCTTGTTTCAACTTCCAAAAGGTGTAAAGGCTACTTTTCGTGCGGTGAAGTGCTTTTTGTACTATATTTAACAAAAAAGCCAACGAAAGATGTGTATCCTTGGTAGATGTTTATTCACCATGAATGATTCATATATCGAGTTGGACTTGGTGGTTTTGGGTGCAGATGTAATCTGCACCTAGTAGTAGTGCCGAAGCATATGCTCATGATTAAGAATTCGTGAGGGTGTATCAATTGATGAATTTTTTGCATTCAATTAGTATCTTCCGGTTGTAAGTACATATAGGTCCAGCATCAAATTTCCACCAAGTCAATTTTTTGTGTTGGGGGTTGAAGGGGTGCAATTTTTTCCGTTCAATTATTATCCTCAGGGGTTGAAGGGGGTGGGTTTCGGGGGCGCTTACTTGATATCTATCCTCCAATAACAGTGGTCCAAATCTTAAATTCATTTGCGCTCAATTAGTATCTTCCAGTAACAAGTAGTCTAAGGGTTAAATTTCCACCTAGTCAATTATTTATGTTTGTCAATTTTTCGTATTTGCGGGTTGAAGGGGGTGGTTTTCGGGGTTGCAACTTTTTGCGTTCAGTTAGTCTATTTCTGTTGTAGATAGTCCAAGGGCTCCATTTCATCCAAGTCATTTATTTGTGTTCGAGGGTTGAAGACTGTGTTTTGGGGGTACAATTTTTTGCCATAATGACTAGTAAAAGGATTAAATTAAATCGCCGCCGAGATTTTCGGGGTATACACATGTGTACAAAATTTCAGCTCGATATCTGCTTTCGTTCTCAAGTTATGCGATGGACAGAGTAGACGGACGGCCGGCCGAGCGAGCGAACGAATTCACTAAAACTGAGCATATGCTTCGGCACTAAAAAGTTCTTTTTATAGACCTTAATGTGATACGAGGTCACACAATCATGCAAAGTCTATTCACCTTAAAAAGACCTTATGATGGGAATACCGACATTTACAGCGACCTTTTTCACCTTTTGCCTTTTACAACTTTTTGATGGGGTGAAATGTTTATTGTACCTTGTACCATTTGAACAACAAAACTTGAAATCAAGTGAGCCGTGAGATTTTAATGGCACATCGAGACTTTACTGATCTGATATTCGCATATTTACATCTCACTAGTACTAGTACGTAAAATTTTGTTAGTGAGATGTAACTATGTGAGTATCAATAAGGTTTCGATTTCATGGCCCTCTTGATCCCAAGTTTAGTAGTTCAAATTAATTCACTTTATTTAAGGGTGCGCACGGATTCAACGAAATGCAACCAATTATACATTCTTCTTTCATTTAATCCTGTGTATTTGTAATTTCACAAAAATATGCCTTACGAAGACAAATTAACTTCGGAAAAAATTTGCAATTGGAAGAGCAGTCGTTACATTGTTTATTGACTATTCCAGATTTGTTATTTTGTTAAATTAAATTAAGAAAAAAATTAAGAAATCTCATTTATCACAATTTCTTAATTTATTTCAACAAAATAAATTTGGAATAGTCATTAAACAATTAATGACTGCTCTTCCATCTGTTAATTTTTTCCGAAGTTAAGTTGTCTTCGTACGGCATTTTTGTGTGAAATTAAAAATACGTAGGATTAAATGAAAGAAGAATGTATAACTGGTTGCATTTCGTTGAATCCGTGCGCACCCTTAAAGCTGCAAGGAAACCGCAATAAACCCGAATTTTGCAGTTTCCTTTCCATTTTTTGACAAGATCATATATTGCAAAAACTGCCACTAGGTGTCGCTGGTCTTAATTTAAGTCTCTCGTAGGTATCGGCTGCTAGGGAAGAAGTACCCGGTCGTCGAGGTTTCCCCGGTTACATGTACACCGATTTGGCCACAATTTACGAGCGAGCTGGTCGTGTGGAAGGCAGAAATGGATCAATCACCCAAATTCCCATTCTTACGATGCCCAACGATGACATCACTCACCCGATTCCTGATTTGACGGGTTATATTACGGAAGGTCAGATCTACGTTGATCGTCAATTACACAACAGGCAAATCTACCCTCCAATCAACGTGTTGCCATCACTGTCACGTCTGATGAAGTCAGCCATTGGTGAAGGAATGACCAGGAAAGACCATTCCGACGTATCAAATCAATTGGTGAGTTTTAAATGTTTGTAATAGGTGGGAGATTCCTGTAATACCATCTCTCAAAACTTGACAAAATCATCAAAAAGTGAAGATTAACAATTCAACTGGAGAAAGAAAGTCATCTTGAGCATTTTCTGTCTTCGTTGTATCTTTAGAGAGGGTATCTTCTATCTTTTTCTAATTTACTCAATGGTTACCCAGAGCTACGTTTCTGAACGCACCTCTGGTGAGTTTTAAAGGTTTGTCATGGCAACCAAAGGAAGATTCCTGTAATACCATCTCTCAAAACTTGAAAAATCATCAAAAAGAGAAGATTAACATAACAATTCAACTGGAGCCCGTTCAGAAAGTCATCTTGAGCATTTTCTGTCTTCGTTGTATCTCTAGAGAGGGTATCTTCTATCTTTTTCTAATTTACTCAACGGTTACCCAGAGCTACGTTTCTGAACGCACCTCTGGTGAGTTCTAAATGTTTGTAATGGCAACCAAAGGAAGATTCCTGTAATAACATCTCTCAAAACTTGACAAAAACATCAAAAAGTGAAGATTAACAATTCAACTGGAGAAAGAAAGTCATCTTTAGCATTTTCTGTCTTCGTTTTATCTTTAGAGAGGGTATCTTCTATCCTTTTCTAATTTACTCAACGGTTACCCAGAGCTACGTTTCTGAACGCACCTCTGGTGATTTGTAAATGTTTGTAATAGGACGGAAGATTCCTGTAATACCCTCTCTCAAAACTTGACAAAAGCATCAAAAAGAGAAGATTAACAATTCAAATGTTTAATAAATGTTTGTAATGGAAACCAAAGGAAGATTCCTGTAATACCATCTCTCAAAACTTTTCAAAATCATCAAAAAGAGAAGATTAATATAACAATTCAACTGGAGCCCGTTCAGACAGTCATCTTGAGCATTTTCTGTCTTCGTTGTATCTTTAGAGAGGGTATCTTCTATCCTTTTCTAATTTACTCAACGGTTACCCAGAGCTACGTTTCTGAACGCACTTCTGGTGAGTTTTAAATGTTTGTAAAGGCAACCAAAGTAAGATTCCTGTAATACCATCTCTCAAAACTTGACAAAATCATCAAAAAGAGAAGATTAACATAACAATTCAACTGGAGCCCGTTCAGAAAGTCATCTTGAGCATTTTCTGTCTTCGTTTTATCTTTAGAGATAGTATCTTCTATCCTTTTCTAATTTACTCTACAGTTACCCAGAGATACGTTTCTGAACGCACCTCTGGTGAGTTGTAAATGTTTGTAATGGCAACCAAAGGAAGATTCCTGTAATACCATCTATCAAAACTTGACAAAAACATCAAAAAGAGAAGATTAATATGACAATTCAACTGGAGCCCGTTCAGAAAGTCATCTTGACCATTTTCTGTCTTCGTTGTATTTTTAGAGAGGGTATCTTCTATCTTTTTCTAATTTACTCAACGGTTACCCAGAGCTACGGTTCTGAACGAACCTCTGGTGAGTTTTAAAGGTTTGTCATGGCAGCCAAAGGAAGATTCCTGTAATACCATCTCTCAAAACTTGACAAAAACATCAAAAAATGAAGGTTAACAATTCAACCGTTTAATTGGTGAGTTCTAAATGTTTGTAATGGGAACCAAAGGAAGATTCCTGTAATACCATTTCTCAAAACTCGACAAAATTATCAAAAAGTGCACTGTTTTTTGATTGTTTAACAATTCAACTGTTTAATAAATGTTTGTAATGGAAACCAAAGGTAGATTCCTGTAATACCATCTCTCAAAACTTGATAAAATCATCAAAAAATGAAGGTTAACAATTCAAGTAATTCAACTGTTCAATTGGTGCGTTTTAAATGTGTGTAATGGGAACCAAAGGAAGATTCCTGTAATACCATCTCTCAAAACTCGACAAAATTATCAAAAAGTGAACTGTTTTTTTGTTGTTTCTAGTATGCCTGCTATGCGATTGGCAAAGACGTCCAAGCCATGAAAGCTGTAGTGGGTGAGGAGGCCTTGACCCCCGACGATCTTCTATACTTGGAATTCCTAACGAAATTCGAAAAGAACTTCATCACGCAGGGCAGTTATGAGAACCGCACAGTGTTCGAGTCTCTCGATGTCGGTTGGCAACTCCTTCGTATCTTCCCCAAGGAAATGTTGAAACGTATCCCAGCATCCATCCTGGCAGAATTCTATCCAAGAGACTCCCGCCATTAGTTTATTCTGTCCCAATTTTAGTAAGGTGCAATTTTGTAAATATCAAACTTTATCGTCTTTTTTCCTTTATTTGTATATTGTACAAATTTAACTCCATTATACAAGTTGTTTTAATTTTCCGTAGATGAAAAAGTCCAGACAATATAATTGTAAAATATCATCCGAAGATATTATTGATTGTTGTTAGAACTATAGTGCACAATTTTAATTTTGATTTTAAGATAAACAATGTGGAAATTACATTCCATTATGTTATAATTGTTGTTAATGTTGTATAAAGCAATACACCAGCTTTTCAGTATTTTTATTTTGTTAGTCGTAAAATTGCGGTGAATGGAATTTTGTTCTGTTATTGTAGCATGTTCGACACATTTTTGGTGTAATTATAACTTGTCCTTTAGAGATAGTGTAAAAAATGTGAATAAACGTGTAATGTTACTGCTGGTTGTCATATTTCCTTGCGCTGGTATTTTAAGTATTTCCTACGTCAGTTTTAACTTTATTACCTTATACAAAATCCGAAAGAGAAGTAAATTTAATCAAGAAAAAAAATGATATTTCCTCTTAAATAATGTTTTTTTTGCCGGTAGTCATTAAAAGTGCAATTTTACTGCGTCTTGCGGCAGTAAAATATAACTTACTGCCGGCGGCAGTAAAAATGCGCTTTTATAATGACAGTCGCCGAAAAAAGAAGTGTTCAACGCGGCAAAAAAACAGATTTACTGCCTTGCCTGGATTCCTAGATTCGGTTATAAAACTTCAGCCACGGCAGTAGGTACATCTGCAATTTTTTTGCCTTGTTAACCAAATTAACTATTTTCGCCAAAAAATTTTGACCAGTTTCTGGAATTGATCGAAAGATTCAGAAAAATCGAATCTCCAAAATCATCAAATCTACGTTTTAGCAGTGTTTTAGGTACCCAAAAAAGTGGTTTTAACCTCCCCAACCCCAACACAATTTTAAAAAAATGGGAGGTTACTGCAATCACTAAAATTTTCGAATTCGAGATAAGACCGGATCTATGCGTTTTGAGGTCTCAGGAACCCAAAAAAGTGGTTTTAAAAATGTGTCTGTGTGTATGTACGTACGTACGTTCGTACGTACGTTCGTTTGTAATCACGCCACAGCCAAAACTACTAGACCGATTGGGCTGAAATTTGGAACATAGGCATCTCGTAACCCAACTTAGCACGGAAAGTGCCGTTATGGCACACCAATTTCCAAATTTAAAATTATTCTCTCATTTGACCATTAAAAACAAGTTTTTGAAAGATTTATTGTCACCATCAGAAAGTTCTTCAAATTCTGGTTTTAAATGGACAAAATTAATTCGCATTTAGCGCCGTTTGGTTCAAAAAATCGAAATTTTATAATAACAGTAAAAATACATTATAGCCCAAATTACTGAATCGATTTGGCTGAAATTTGGTACATGGAGATTGGGTGACCCGTTGAAGACCTGAAAGCAATTGGCCCACGGGAAGTCCCATTTAAGCATATCAACTTAAATTTTAAATACAAGACCTCCTTTTTTATGTCGCCATTAGAAAGGCGATCAAATTCAGGTTGTAAAAATGTGTTCACAGTTTCTGCCATTTCAGTGGAAAATAGAGAAAAAATTCTTTCTCATTAAAAGGGAGCGGGCTGACAGTGGATGACAAAGTGGCAGTTATTGTCAAAAAGGTGGAAAAAGATTAACCTTAAAAGAAACATACTGTCAAACGTGATGGGTGATGTCCGAGGTGACGTCGGTATTTGTCAGAAATTAGTCAAGGATTAAAAAAATTCTGTTCAATTGACTACTATCTACACAGAATACAAAGATCCACGCGATGGGGAGGTTCCAGCCGCTTCTCTGCTGCATTTTTTCAAATAATATCAGTCTGTTAACACGCTACAGCCCAAACTATGGACCTATTTGGCTGAAATTTGGAGCGTGGACATCTTATGGATTTCGGAAGAGCTGAAAAGGTTTTGGGCTAAATCGGCCCGCAGGAAGTGCCATTTTGGCACATATCAACTTTAAAGATTTAAATGCAAACCACTATTTTTCATGTCCCCATATGAAAGCTCTTCCAATTCTGCTTCTAAAAATGTATTCGTAGTTGGTGCCCTTTTGGCCAAAAATCGGTGCCGTGAAAAAAATCTATGTATAACTGCATATTTTTATCATCGGATTTGATAGCTGATTTTCTTTCAACCCGAAAATCTTAGTGCCATTTTTTCGAAAATTACATTTTAGGGGTAAACGTCACCGTTTTTGAAATTTTCTTAGGAAAAGGGCATATTATTATCGAGTTCCATAGCCGTTGCATTGCCGGATCGAAAACGTTTTTCCCAAAAATTTCATTTTAAATTTTAGTAAATGAACGCTGGGCACAATGCGCAATACAGCATCAGCGATTGACACCCGGCTCACGGTTCGCCCAGCCGACGCGCTCTACTCAACGATTCTGACTGGGTTAAAGTTAATTGCTACATTTAGAAATTCTGTGAAAAAGTAGAAGTTTTCTCCGAGACTGATAATTTTTTTTAACCTCCCCACTCCACTTCACCATTTAAAAAAAAAGGGAGGTTACTGCAATCACTAAAATTTTCGAATTTGAGATAAGACCGGATCTATACGTTTTGAGGTCTGAGGAGCCCAAAAAAGTGGTTTTTAAAATGTGTCTGTATGTATGTACGTACGTTCGTACGTACGTTCGTAAACACGCCACAGCCCAAACTACTCGACAGATTTAGCTGAAATTTGGTACGTGTGCATGTGATAACCCAACTTAGATCTGAAAAGCTTTTGGAGCCAATCGTGCAACCAGAAATGCCATTTTGGCACATCAACTTTTAAATTTTAAATGCAAACCCCCATTTTTCACGTCACGATAGGAAAGGCCTTCAAATTCTGCTTCTAAAAATACATTCATTCTTAGTGCCCTTTTGACCAAAAATAAAAAAAAATTGATTTTTATCGGACTTTAAAATCGCGGTACAGCCCAAGCCCCTGAACCGATTTGGCTCAAATTTTGCACAAGGGGATTGTATTACACGTCGAAGAGGTGAACAAATTTTGGATTCAATCGGCCCACGGAAAGTGCCGTTTTGGCACACCAATTTCGAAATTTAAAATTATTCTCTAATTTACCCATCCAAAACAAGTTTTTGAAAAATTTATTGTCACTATCGAGGTCACCATCAGAAAGGTCTTCAATTTCTGGTTTTAAATGAGACAAAATTTATTCGCATTTAGAACCCTTTGGGTAGAAAAATCGAAATTTTGTAATAACACTGAAACCACTTTATAGCCCAAACTAGTGGATCGATTTGCCCGAAATTTGGTAAATGGAGGTGAGGTGACCCGTTGAAGAGCTGAAAGGCTTTTGGGAGCAATTAGTCAACGGGAAGTGCCATTTAGGCATATCAACTTTAAAATCTTAAACAGAAGTCCCTGAAATCAAAGACCCACGCGTTGGGGAGGTTCCAGCCGCTTCTCTGCTGCCTTTTTTTTAACAAAAAGTTAACTTTTATCCGTTATTTTCGTGTCCTGACACATTCGGCGCCTCATACTTATCTTTGCAATAGTTCATAGGGATTTACGTTGGAGATTCGATTGTATTTTTTTTCCTGCTTCGGGCTTCCCGAATTAAATTAATCGAAATTTTAAGCTGTAAATATCGATATATTCTAGCAGTGGAAAAATACCTAATGGGTAAATAATTCCCTAGGCAGATATAAGTGATTAATGCTCACGTCTTTTATTTAGCCAATAAACAAAGCGTATTTTGGATCGTTGGCTAGATACAACAGTATTACAACGATAACGTTGCACAATAATGCAATATTATTGCAATGTTATCAGTCAGTGGCGTACACAAAGAAAAACCGATTTTTCTCTTGGTTCATGACAATGACAACGAAATGACAAATATTACAATAATACGAGCAATTTTGACAACTAAACAACAACGGTATAACTAAAGCTCCATGGATTCCTCATCAATTTTAAGATTTTTTTTATTTCTTAAACATTTTCAATAATGTTGACTCGCGTATTAATCTTCCCTCCTTCGTGCATTAATTGAAGAGGTAAGTGGATAAAAGGTGTTACATATGATTGTAACAAAAAAGTTAGTTTTGAGATATTCAGTTTTATACAGCTCGCTTTAAAGTTAAAACTTTCTTAACCAAAATAGTCGCAAAACTTTGGAGAATTTACACCTGATAAAATCGATAGAATGAAACATATAACATTTTCATTTATCGAAAAATCTCGAATTTTCGAAAAATGTTACTTACTTAACACCTTTATCCACTTAGGTCTTAAATTTGTATTAGGTAATTTTAACCTCCCCACTCCACTTCACCATTTAAAAAAAAAGGGAGGTTACTGCAATCACTAAAATTTTCGAATTCGAGATAAGACCGGATCTGTACGTTTTGAGGTCTCAGGAACCCAAAAAAGTGGTTTTTAAAATGTGTCTGTATGTATGTACGTACGTACGTTCGTTCGTACGTACGTTCGTTCGTTCGTAAACACGCCACAGCCCAAACTACTCGACCGATTTGGCTGAAATTTGTTACGTGTGCATGTGATAACCCAACTTAGATCTGAAAAGCTTTTGGAGCCAATCGTGCAACCAGAAATGCCGTTTTGGCACATCAACTTTTAAATTTTAAATGTAAACCCCCATTTTTCACGTCACAATAAGAAAGGCCTTCAGATTCTGCTTCCAAAGATGTATTCACTGTGAGTGCCCTTTTGACCAAAAACTAAAAATATCGAGATTTTTATCGGACTTTAAAATCGCGGTTCAGCCCAAGCCCCTGAACCGATTTGGCTAAAATTTTGCACATGGGGATTGTATTACACGTCGAAGAGCTGAACAAATGTTGGATTCAATCGACCTACGGAAAGTGCCGTTTTGGCACACCAATTTCCAAATTTAAAGTATTCTCTCATTTACCCATCCAAAACAAATTTTTGAAAGATTTATTGCTACCATCAGAAGGGTCTTCAAATTCTGGTTTTAAATGAGATAAAATTTATTCGCATTTATTACCCTTTGGTACATGGAGGTCAGGTGACCCGTTGAAGAGCTGAAAGGCTTTTGGGAGCAATTGGTTAACGGGAAGTGCCATTTAGGCATATTAACTTTAAAATCTTAAACACAAGTCACGGAAATCAAAGACCCACGCGTTGGGGAGGTTCCAGCCGCTTCTCTGCTGCCTTTTTTTTTCTCATGCATTCCAAAAACGTAATTGAAATGCATTCGAAAAAATTACCGATAAGTATACTTATATGAAAATTAATAATTTCGCGCAAGATCACTTCGTTTTTCAAAAACGATTCAGTTTTAATTTATGAACAAGCGAAGAATTAGTTGCGCACAATTTTTTGTTTCCACACTTCTAAAAATAAATTTGGTTGTAAATAAAACTTTGTACATACACAGTGAACCAGAGAATGAATAAAGTTAAGCAAATATGCTTTTTGCTGTAGTTTTATCCCCAGTAAACACGCATACGTTGAATCAACGTTGAATAAGAAGGATAACACAACGTTGTTTTTTAGTTTATTGGCATAGTTGATTCTACGTTAACCATGTCGCGGAAAGTAACGTTGCTTTCAACTGTTTTTATTACGTTGATTCAACTGTTTAATTAAACGTTGTAACAATGTTTTCTTCTACGTTATTTCAACCACTACAAACTACCAAATAACAACCTTTTGTGAAACTGCAAATACATATAATGAAATAATAAAAATCAATTATAAGTTTACACATTTTGTCCCGGGTGCTGAGCCTTCTTTCTGGTGAATCTTGCCTTGGAGAACTTAAGCCATTCCCTATTTTGAGGTCACTTCCTTCTGTTGCCTGGAAATTTATCTTCCCTGCATCTACAATATGTACTACCATTATCATACACAATAATATTACAATATAATGATACTTGCCATAAATCACATTCATTAACTTCGTTTTTTTGAACGACATTTTGAACCGATATTAAAATCACAGAACACCGGTTAAAATGGCGGAATATCTGCTGAATTGTGTTTGCCTCTTGCTCTCTCCAGTCTACTCGAGCAATCGATAATGATCCATCGATAACGGAGTCCCCGACGCGCATGCTCGCTTAGTACATCTCGAGCAACTGTACCAATAGCGCTTCCATTGAGCAGTCACGTGATGACGCCGTAGTTTCTTTGTTGAAATAGGGAGTTGATTCTATTTAAATTATCAACGACTTTTCAATAGGTACCCCAGGTGGGTAGTTTCACGCGTTTTTTGAATTTGTATGTCTTATCTTTATTTACGTTTTACACTGCAATTAATGTAAGGTCAAAATGTCAAGTATTTGAGAATGAGTCTTATTGAACTGGGTTGAACTCTACTATGAAATATACGTTGATTTAACGTTGAATTTTACTAGTTGTTTTTTCTACCTAAAAACAACGGTTGATTAATCTACCGACAACCATTCCTCAACCATGGCAACGTTTTATCTACGTTGAATCAAAGTGGTGGTGTTTATTGGGATCCTTTCCCTTTGCAAGAGAAATATGTATTTGCTTCCTTTTCTAATTCAAACAAAAGCTTTTGCTAATAATTGCACATAATGTGATTGCACCAACTGACCGATACGGCTTCGTTATGCAATATGCGATAAGTGTGGGTATATTTTTTCTGAATTTTTCTAAATTGGGATGGACTTCTCTGAAATGGTCCATCCTGAAGCGATATCTCAATTGTCAGGTATTCGTCAGAAAAAAACGGCAGTTTAAGCCCTTATTTTTGTAGTTTAAGAAAAGTTACAATAAAAAAAGAAACACGAGTTTAAAAAATCGCAATTAGCTTTAAAGCGTTTATTCTAGCTAGCAGGTACACTTAACATAGCTGGATTGTTATACTGCATTTGCTAATATTGTTACCTTTCCACAAGAAATAAATAAAATTACCAAATGCAATGTATAGATGCCCACTTTCTCACTATATTACAAACTTATAAATAGAAAAAAGTTAGTCGGGTAATAAGGTAATAAAATTACATAAGTTTTAACTTATATAAAAACTATATATAATAAAATTTACAAAGCGTATATGTCACTTACGATTAATATCATACAGCAAACTATGTACAATAGAAATATACTTATTCTCCTTTAACACATAAAAATCACATTCACACAAAACTGAACAAGTTCTAAAAATAATTTAGCAAAATACTGTAGTATTGCAAGGGAGATTCCAATAAATGCTCTTTGACGAGTATAATTGTTAAGTACCTAAAATTTTGGGGATGGCACCGAATGATATGTCCACTAACAAATGAAGAATTTGGATAGAACCGAAATCTATACACAAAACACGAAAACGTATAAATATTATACAATAACCGATCGGTTGTGCCCAAATTCCCTGTCCCTATCAGCCTTCATCTCTAGTGAGTATTGAGCTTCTAACCTGTAGAAACCCCGGTATAACTATGGAATAAGAATAAATAACCGGCGCAATCAAACAATATCGCGTAAAAAAATAAATAAATAGTATCTGACATTTGATTGCGCGAATAAATAACGCGGCCTTCCATCAACTGATTCAGTCTTCTTTGGCAAAACGGGTAACTCGGACGCTGCAGGCCCTACATCGATCCAGTTTTACTATTATTGGTCGTTCCTTCAACTCGTCTGACGAATCGGTTTGTGCTTCTTTTGGCGAAACTTTTTACAATCGCGCAGACTGCAACAGAAGTCGTTGCTGTTAATTTTCGTTCCCTGCTTTTTCAACTTTCGTAAGTTGCTGCACGTCTCCTTGTTGCAGTGCTGTCTCTTGCAGGTTTGGGTACCATTCTGAAAATAGTATTTTATGTTATTAGGGGTAAAACTGATACTTTATTGCGCGGCAAAGCTGGATGTTTGTCTGACGAGCGGAGCGAGTCAGACAAATCCAGCTCAGCTACACAAAGGCACTTTTACCAAATGACATATACTCTTTTTTCTTCAAACGCAGAAAATTCATTAAAAGTGGATATTTTTGATTAAATTATTACTCAAATCTTTAAGAATAAGCTTAGTTCTAAACTTTAATAAAGGTAGTCGTGTTAAATGTTGCTAGGAAGCACCGTTTTCGAATAAAATTACTTTGAAATCTTCAAAGCGAGAAAACTTGTGGGGTAATTTTTGTTCAATTGGCCTCCCTGTTAAAAATCACCACCAAAAACCATCAAAAAAGTTATTCAGATTTTTGATGGTTCATGTGTAGGTATTTGGCCGGGAAATTACCACCTCAGACGATCAAAAATCTAAATTGGTAATTACCATCAATTTCCGATCAAATCTTGAGTTTTGGATTTTCTAACCAAAAACCATCAATTAACAATCACAAATGGAAATTACCATCAAAATATATAAATCTTCAACAATAGTAGTTCCGTCAAATTCCGCAATAAACCATACGAAAACTTCTAAATAAGGGTTTCTAGTATAAGGAGGTCCTTTTCTAATCGTGACGTGTCTAGCGCACTACGACGTAATTGGTGCTTGAGCTCAGGTGGTACATTTCCTATTGCGTGCTAACTTGCGTGTCTAACAATTTATCTCTCTTTATACGCCCCACCCCTGCAAGCGTACTATGTGCAGAAGCCACGCGCACATCTTCCGTCTTTTTATACTAGAAACCCTTATTACGTGATTTTTTGATGGTTTGTATGGTTCTGCATGGTGATTTTTTACAGGGCTACTAATTAGTGAAAATAAAGAGAGCGAATGATTCCTTACCACAATTTAAGAAGAAAAGTTCACATTGGCACTGTCGAGTTATTTGAAAAAAAACTGAAATTTTGGGTACCCCTTTGAAGGGGCGTACAGCCCGTCCGCTCTAAGCTGGAGCACTAAATTTCAGTGGCGGCGTGTGTCAGTAAGACATTTCAGATGTCCATCAATATAATTTGTGGTTTTGTTTTGTACAGCACGCCACTGGCACTGTCATAATCTAGGGAAAACACCAAAATACCTACACTTTAGTGTTTCAGCTTAGAGCGGACGGTCCTGTAAGCGTGACGTCATGGCGACATGTATGGCCGTATGCGCAGTCATTTTTTGACAGCCGACAGAATTTACTTGAATGTCTACTGTCAGTTAGGTGTCATTTATCATCCTTGTAGGTTAAAATAGCACGTGGTAAACGTGAAAGGTCTAGATTCTGTTGACACTTGACAGTAACGATAAATGACGTATAAATGCACTAGAAATGACACAAGATCAACGCATGTGTATCATACGGGCCAAGGCCAAGCGCAATAAACCCCCGCACAAGTGCCTTCAAGGACCTATAGTTTCGGAGATGCAGCGGTTCAAATTTAAAGCAAAAATTTCGAAAATTAGGCTATTGTTTTAATTTTGACTCGTCAAACATTTGCAAGGCACCGTACGTGAAAAATGAATATTGCCTTTTTTAATCTAGACTGCATTGTGAATAAGTAGCCGCCAACCGGAACTCTCTACTTCTAGTACTTCCGGAGTTTCAGCGGTCGAAAGTTAGGTGTGAAGCGTCAAAAAAAGGTTAAAAATGACCATTTTTTGTATTTTCTTTTACCAAACATTTGCAAAGTCCGCACGTGGAAAATGTATACAAAACATTTTCTAATCTACAGTCTGAAGAAGAGGATGCCGCCAACCGGATCTATCTCTCTACCTCCAATAGTTTCGGAGATAGCATTTTAAAAATGTAGGTTTGAAGTCAAAAAAATTTTCACAAATTATAGTAAAGGAAAGTCCATAGAATCTTATGTTTTATATATTTTCCACGTGCCTTTGCTTTAAGCTTTTTTTGACGCTTCACACTTAACTTTCGACCGCTAAAACTCCTGAAGTACTAGAAGTCATTCTCAAGCGGTTTTTGACTTTCGGACCTTATTTTCGATAGCTATAACTTCGGAAGTATTAGAAGTAGAGTTTTAGTCGGTGGCGACTTATTCACAATATACCTAGTCTATATTAAAAAAGGCAATATGCATTTTTCACGTACGGTGCCTTGCAAATGTTTGACGAGTCAAGATTTAAAAAGTAGCCATTTTCGGGCGATTTTCGAAATTTTTTCTCTAAATTTGAACCGCTGTATCTCCGAAACTATTAGACGTAGAGAGTTGCGGTCAGAGATCATAGAAAATTAAAGGTATCTTTCATTTTGACGAGTTTCTCAACAATTTCTCCAATAAGTGCAAAAATGTACCTTTCTGAGCAGAAATCACCAACTTCCGGTCGGAATTTTTTTGTGCAGAACATAATTCTTAAAATGTATACATACCTAAATAAACTAGTTAACACAAAAATCGCGCCTATGGGACTTAACGTATTTTTAGGGCAAAATTATGTCTCTGCCGACTGGCCTTATGAAGGTTTGCAAACTTTTAGGTCTCTCTCTCTATTTCGTGACGTAATATGGAGGCAAAATTTGACAGATACAGACTTTTGCATTGCTTTTGCATATCGGGCTTTCTCAAATTTTGCCTCCATATTGCCTATCTCTTTTATGTAATTAGAAATCCTAATTGTCAAAAGTGTCATTGAGGTGTACTTTGTTGACGTTTGAAGAAAATAGTAAGTATATTATGTTATTAGGAGTAAAAGTGATACTTTGTGTGGCAAAGCTGGATCAAATCCAGTTGACATTGTCAAAAATGTCATTTGAAGTGCAGTTTTTTTGACGTTTGAAGAAAAAAATATTACTTATTCCTTAAAAAAAATACTCACCAAGCATTTACAGGTAACACACTTGTACTCGCCAAGAGTGTCGATCGACGGATGGTATTCGCTGCCATTTGGATAGGGCTTCAAAGAATTGTAAAAATTTCTGCAACCCCCCTCCGCTAGAATCGATTGCGGCGCTTTCGTAGGTTTGACTGTGGGGATCAAGTGCGAGGGTAGTTCGGGCTCTATTCCCATCGCCGTGCCGTTAAGATCGAGCAGGCAATTCCCCTTGCAGCAATTTTTCTCGTTCGAAATCCTCGAACATTTAATTTCTAAACGCTCCGGATCGCAAGTGCAAATCGTGCAAACGTCGAAACCGTTGGGAATCAAAAACGGGTGGAATTTACTTCCGGGGAAGTACATTTTACCATTGCCGAAGTAACATTTTTGCAGGGATCTGTTCATTTCTGTGGAAACATCGGTGGGGATGCAGCTTGGACAGCATTCTCCTGGTAATTGAACCTGCCGCATGTTGAGGGGGCAGAGGATTTCTGGACATTGCATGTTGAAGCATTTGGGAAGTCCGTTTTGGCAGAAGCAGGTGGTGCAAGGGTTTGAAGATGTCCATTGGGCTTCTTCTTGGTAGAATTTTCCCTCGTGAAAGCAAGCACCACCGTGTTCAGGCTGATCCGGGGAAATTCTGGGGTAGTCCTCGATTATGTTGGGAAGCCTGCAGGTTTGGGGGATAATCACGTGGCGAATTGTGGCAACCAGCAAAGTAATTTGCGTGTTCTTCTCGCGAACCTTGAGAAAACCAACCCCACTGTCCAGTCGGTTCAATTCTTCAGGCGTCAAAGTATCCATTGGGCTTCCTTCAATCTGACCGCCAATAAAATCGTCTACTAAAAGTCGAGAGATTTTCGGGGCACCAGGTGCCAGCATCGGCATCAATTCCAACATCAATTCAAGATTACTGTGATTCACTAGCCCGGAAATAGAAATATCGTAGTGAATGTGACATTCGCTATCAACGGAAATCCAGGCTAAGCCCGCCGCGGATGGTGGCAAAGTGTAATTTTCTCGCTTCAACAAAAACGGAGCTGGAGCATCCCTCGCGTCCGCCACTAATTTCGCAGTGAATCTCCCTCGAATCAAATTATTATCGCTCGGCGTAGCTACGTTCACAGCTAAATTCCCGGCGTGAAGAGGTTCCAAAACTTTCGGACTCAATTTTTCCAAAGTTCCGTTAACCCATCCATTGTGATGATAGGGAGTTAGATCCTCAAGCTCGGTGATCCTTCGTTTATTCGTGACATCAACTAGTGTGATAAAAACCGGAGACTGTTCCTGCTTTAAATCATCGATTTGCACGTTGTAAACCAGCGATCCTTCATTGCCCAAATACATCCAAGCCACTCCGGAAGTTCCGTGAGGATTGGCGTTATGGTCCGAGGACAAAGTGGCTTGGAAGAGCTCGCAAGTCGTTTTAGTAATAACGTTTCCGCTGAGTCTCAACGCTTCCGGTTTGGAAACCGAGGAAACTGTTAGAAGTAATTTGCCGCGAGTCAAGAGACGTAAATCGGCAACCGTCACCGGCGAGCTGATTTCGATTAAGTTTAGCTCGTAGGCTGGTTTTCTAACGCGAATGGTCTGCTGCAAAATGTTCTTTTTATCGTCTCGAGATAGCGTCACGTTGATTGCCACATCAGAAATTTCGTCTTTCGTGAAAATTCCGTTGAAAATAATCGCCAGATGGATCGAAGTCGAAGCCGAGGTGGAGATTGAGACGATTGCAGTTCCTCCAGTTCCAGCCATGGTCGCGGTATTACTTCCTGGAGCAGGTTCCAGTAATGAGCTGAAGGTTTCGGTTGCAAGGGCTGTGTATCTTGCAAGCTGGCCACTGAGAGTGAACTCAACTTTTTCTCCCCAAATTAACGCAGCGTAGAGCTGTTCCTGTCTCAGGAGTTTCTTGTACTCGCGTGGTAGTCTGTGCCAAATCCCGCAAACTTTTCTCGTGGCGTTTTGGTAAAGACTGTTGACTAATCCGCCAGTTTCCGAGAGTACGAATTCCTCCAATATTTTGCCTTCGCCGTCTTGGAATTGCAACAGGCGAGGACGTGCAGCTTTCTCGGAAATGTAGAAAGAGAAATGAAGATTTTTCTTGTGGAAGATGAATCTACCCGTGGCCACGACGGTGTTTTTGTTGAAATCATCGGCGTCGTTTCCGTAGTCGTTGTTGAGGACTAGAGAGGATCGACCCGTCAGAAGAGCCGCGTAATCTGCGAGAGAGCAATTTGTAAGCTGAAAAACTAGAACTAGACTTACGTTTGGTGTTTTTCTCATCGTCGAACTGGTTCGTGGAGATAACATCGATGTTTTGAATCAGGTCGGGATCTGAAAAGGCACGTAATTAAATTTTGTGAAAATTATGAATGAAGGCGAATAGAAAGTCGGCGCTTCATATAAGGCTAGAACCACCGTCTGTGACTTCTTTTTGGGAAAACGGGATGAATTTTCGGTCAAACCGGGCCGCAAACACCTCCGACCCAATTCTTCGGCATGAAAAACAGGATAAGCGCATTGGCAGTCGTAGCCTATTGCTCCTGGCCTATAATATCGCCGGCGGGCGCCAGTCTGGCGTTAAACCATCACCTGTCCATAACCTCCGCGATTATTTACGCGTGAACCCGGCCCTGTGCCCGAATAATAGCACGCGCCACACAGACGTAACTAAATATTTACACTGGCGCCATAAAATTATACGCGGACGTCGCGAAACCGTGTCACTCTAGATAAATCGCTGAGACACACATATCGTCGACATGGTATTATTATGACAGGTAGATTATTATACCGGTATTTTTAGCCGAAAGACGCCCTTGAGGACGACCCCACGGACCATTTTCGAATACCTCCCTGGATACTGAATTATCGTGCCCCTTGAACTCAGTTCATAATGTTAAATTTGTTTTGAAACGAAACAGGCGCCAATTAAGTAATAATATGGGATTGTTTGCCGTAATATCCATGAGTTTTTCGCGCAGATGTGGCGCCTCGTCTGGTTATTTACTTTTTTTTCCAAAAAGCGGCAGCTTTATTATCGTTTTATTCATTATTTTGTCGTCAACAAGTTTTGGTAACGTGTGAACAAAAACTTTTCCGATAAGTATACAGGGTGAGAGATTAAAACTCCAAAACGCTATAACTTTGTTATTTGTGATCCGATTTTAGTGAACAAAAAACTAAATGAAATCGTTCATAAAACACTACAAACTGGGAAGGTATTTGAACCAAGTTACCTACATTTTTTGAAGGGGAAGAATATGCATCAACGATAGACTAAATTTTGTCACGGGCTCTGCAGGGTGCCCCATACTTTTTCAATTAATGATCAACATTTGACATTAATTTGTCAGAAAATGTAAATATGTATAAAGAGTGATCAAAACTTCCGATCTAGTAACCCTTGACGTGGAGAGGCGTAGGGCGTATAATGCGGAAATTATATGATAACGTCACTGTCAGAAGTGTCAGATTTCGCTTTTAATGATAATTTAAGTAATCTACAAAGTTTTTGTTAACACGTTATAAAGCCAACTGGAAAAAACTAAAACCTTGATTAAAAGCTCGCTATTTTGACTAGCAAAGTAAATACATCATGGTAGATGATAAACGATAAAAAATTAATGTTGCTGCAGTACAGAAACGTTTCTAGAGCTAATAAATTTTTTTTTTATTCAAAATTATCACTTATAATCTCATAAGAGCATTAATTCTTTATGGAAATTTTTGGAGTGCATTCCAACAACGTATTAATCGGCCCGAGTGGAACACGAGGGCCCGATTACGTTGTTGGGATGCACGACTAAAATTTCCAGGAAATGAATTAATGCTCGAATGCAGATTCGGTAAGAAAATAGCAACGATACAGCCACAGAAATTGAATAGAAATGATTTTTGACATTTAATTTGACATAAAAATTTCCACTTATTAATTTCGTTTAGGTTGGTCTAGGTAGGTATCAAAAATTTCCAGGAAATCCTCGAGTTGCCATGGTAAACACAGTGATGTGAGTTTACCGTAATTTATTTTTTTGGTAAATTACCGTGGTAATTTACCATGGTAATTTACCAATTTAAATTCTCGGGTAATTTATTTTTATGGTAATTTACCGTGGTAATTTACCGCCATAATTTACCATTTTTTTTACCATCGTAATTAAGAAGTTTTCAAATTTTGGATTGAATGAAAGGAAAATCACAATTTCTCGTAAATACTTAAACAATAATTATATAGGTGAACTATAAGGTAAATACAAACATATTTTGAAAATTAACGAAAAAAAAAAGATATTTCTATTCAGTAGAGTCTTGTTCTTCATTAGGCTCATTCTCTTCTCCTGCTTCATCTCCTGCTTCATTTTCTGCGTCTTCCACGTCCACCTCCTCTTCTTACATGCATTATTAAAGCATTGATTGAAGTGAATTGCATGCAAAGTGGATGAAAAAGTTGTTACAATGTTACAATGTAAATCTTATGGACGACGTTTGTTTGCTTGTCCTCAGGGCGCCCGACAGTTGACAGCTGTTATAATTGTGGTGGGGATATGGAACTCCGTAATTTAAAATTTTCATTTTTTCTCAACGAGAATTAATGGTAATTTATGCTGGTAATTTACCGAAAAATTACCGTAATTAATTTGGTAATTTACGGTAATTTACTTTTGGTAAATTACCGGTAAATTACCGTAATTAATTTGGTAATTTACGCGGTAAATTACCACCTCACATCACTGGGTAAACACACAATTTTTCTAATGGCTAATGATTAGTATGGTGCAATTTTCACTTATAATCTCATAAGAGCATTAATTCTTTCCGGAAATTTTTGGAGTGCATCCCAACAACGCATTAATCGGCCCGAGTGGAACACGAGGGCCCGATTACGATGTTGGGATGCACGACTAAAATTTCCAGGAAATGAATTAATGCTCGAATGCAGATTCGGTAAGAAAATAGCAACGATACAGCCACAAAAATTGAATAGAAATGATTTTTGACATTTAATTTGACATAAAAATTTCCACTTATTAATTTCGTTTAGGTTGGTCTACGTAGGTATCAAAAATTTCCAAGAAATCCTCGTATTGCCATGGTAAACACACAGAAATCAATTTTTCTATTGGCTAATGATTAGTATCGTGCGATTTTCAGAAGAAATAGTGAATTTTCAAGAATAAAAACCTACAAATTACTACTTTCTCCAATTTCAATACGTTTCTAAAGATGGATTCGAGAGGTATGGATACAACGACGCTTGTCTAAACTTAGTTCGTACAGTCCCCAGACAAAAATGACAAAAGACAAGTTCCCGATAAAATGACAGCTGACATGTCCTGTTGCTGTACGAACTAATTTTGGACAAACGTCCTTTCGACAGACTGCGATTCATTCGTTTCCAAAGCCAAATATTATCAAAGATCTTCTAAGTAGCACAGTAAGCACAAAAATTATAAATTTATTTTCAGTTTTTTCTTGAAAAAATTTTACCGCACTTAAACCAAGATATCCGTAATTCTGCGTTAATGCGATTTTTTGGAATAACTGTTATGGTTCCTGAAATATTTGAAACGTTAACATTGTCTATTTTTGGTGATGTCTGTAAGTCGCTATTTACGCGTTATCTGCCGTCTTTTGCTAAAAATATTTGTATCAAAAAACTAATAAATAAGTCAGTAGTTTCAAAAATAGAAGAGCGCTTTTTTGACGTTTTTCACAGAGGTAAATTCAATTCCCTTTATTATTTATTTATTATTATTTAAAGGGGATTGTTTACCACCAGGCAACGGTAAGAGAGAAACACCTATATCGTTTTTCACTACCCCTACTACCCCCAAAACTACCATTTGAAATGATAGTACTTGATTTTTTGGCGGTAATAGGGGGGTCGTTTTGGGGGGTAGTACGGGTCGTGAAAAAACGATATAGGTATTTCTTTCTTACCGTTGCCTGGAGCTAAACAATCCCCTTTAGGGGTGGTAGTTGATTTCTTGACGGTAGTAGATAGTCATTTTGGGGGTGGTAATAGTGAAATGTATTGGATAAGGCAGTAGTTCATAGTTTTTTTTCTATAGTCGCTTGGTTTAGGGGTGACAGTAGAAAGATGTATTGAAGAAAGCAATTTGCGTTTTACAGTTTTTCTCTTTTTTAGTTTTAGTGCCGTAGCAGAATGCGGAGGTACTCTTGTCTTAGCTTATTCGCTCGCTCGCTCGCTCGATCGCTCCTCAGTCTGTCCGTCGGATAACTTGAGAACGGATTGAGATATCGAGCTGAAACTTGGTAGGCAGCTTCGTCTCCCGAAAAGTAAGGCGGGGATTGCTTTTGGGCCATATCGGACCAAGGGGGTGGGAGCTAGGGGTGAAAAACCGAAAAACTACTAATTGCAATAACTCGAGAACTAGTGGAGATATCTTGCTGAAAATTAGCATGCACGTTCGACCTTCAAGTCTGTTGAAAGTGAGGGGGTGCCAATTTCGGGGGATGAAATTTAGGGGATGAAAACCACAAAAAATATGATAACTCCGCAAGGGTTGCACGCAGCTGTCGGAAACTCAACGTACACACATATATCGGTGAAATCTTGTGGGGGATGCGTTTTTTCGTAAAATCGAACAAATGGGGTGGAAATTAGGGGTAGCAACTCGAAATTCCGCTTAATAAGTACTAGTCGAAATTGCCGTCATTCGATAGCTTTCCATTAATTATTCAAAAAAGGTGTCATTCATATTTTGCGAAAAACCACCCTTATAGGCGCTACAACCCCTAACATGCAGAAACACAAAAATACGAGAACTCAAAAACTACTCAACGTATCAAGGCAGAATTTGGTTTGTGAATTTCCAGTGACATTATAGGTGGATGGACAAATTTTCAAAAATATCTAACAAAGGGGATGAAATTTAAGGGTTGAAACTTAAAATTTCTTCAAGTAAATGGTAGCCTAAAATTACGGGGTTCGATAGATTTCGGTCAACTATTGAAAAAAGGTCTTATGAGTTTTCAATCTAAAACCAACCCCTGGGCCATTAACCACCCCTAACTCTTTGCAAGTCGATAATTATATTTTATTTATTTTTTCTGAAACCCTATTGGTTTATTTATGAACAACTGAAGTCAGTAAATACGCAAGGAGTTATGTCACACCGGAAAAATAAACTCACCCCTGTAAATCATAAAGGGGTGAAATCATGAGGTGTTGAAAACATGAATCTACAAATTACCTTAATTTTTAAACGAATTGAGTTAGGGTGGTGAAATTGAAAACACAACTTCCTTTAGGGCATGTGGGGGTGGTGAAATAGGGGGTTGGAGTTTAGGGGTTGAAACGTCCATAAAGCCCTGTAATTTGACACAGAGAAGCAATATCTTCTGCGAAACTGTGACATCTTACACACTGCATCTTCGAGAAGGGAAGATCGAATTTTAGGAGAAAATTATCGAAGGGGATGAAAGTTAGGGGTGGAAACTCGAATTTTCAATGAAGAATGTATAGTTGAAAATATTACCATTCGATAGCTTTCTATTGATGGTACAAAAAAGGTCTTATTCATCATTCGCGAAAAACGACCCTTAAAGGCGGTACAACCCCCTAACATGCCGAAACAAAAAAATGCGAGAACTCAAAAACTGCTCAACGTATCAGGGCTAAATTTGATGTGGTAATTTACAGCGCCACTGTAGGCGGATGGGCAAATTTTCATTAATATCTAACAAGGGGGATGAAATTTAAGGGTTGAAACTGGAAATTTTTTCATGTAAGTGGTGGAATAAAATTATGGGGTTCAATGGATTTCGGTCAACCATTGAAAAAAGTCTTATGAGTCTTCATCCTAAAACCAACCCCTGCGCTACTAACAACCCCTAAGCCCTAGCAAGCGGAGTAAATATATTTCATTTATTTTTTTTTTTGCTTTCTTCTAATTTGTTATTAATTTAAAGTGATTTTCATTAATTTTTGACCCATCCACAATTTTTCAACCCCTTTCATGATATGTGAACCCTCAAAGAGCAAAATTTACCCAGACCGCTTCTTTTTCGGGTGATTTCCGCTGGTTAATTTTGTAAAATTCGCGCAGTTTTGCCTTATGAATTGTTCTTGCCTTTTTCACTTTTTCGACCCCTTCGCAATGTTTCAACCCCCAAAAGTCAAATTTGCATAATTGGCTTTTTATTACAGTTTACAAATTTTTTCCACAATAAATGAATGAAATTAAAAAATGAAATTGTGGCAGCTTCAAGGCTGGTTTCTAATGGTTCCTTAACTTTATTCTACAGGCTTTCGAAATGCTGTTCAAGTTTCACTTTTGACAGAAAAAATTATTCGAAAATTTTAAAAAATAAGCGAAAGCAGCGAATTTTTTGATTGTGGAAGAATTACATACTCGTCATATAGCAAAAGCCGCTGTGGAGCGTGTTTGTTACAGCTACGTTTCGTCACGTGATTTGCGAGACACGCCATTGGTTTTCTATAGTCTATAAAATATAAAATTTGGCGATATCTTGCAGTTATACAGGGTGGCTTTTTTAAAAATTGCCATTAGATTTTTCTCTGGAACTACAAAAGATATAAAAAATCCGTCGAACAGGTCGATTTTTATATCGATCATCGTGAAACTTTTCGACTTGCCACGTAACCCCCGCCAACCCCAACTTCAAAATCTTAAATAGCAACCCTAAACTTGTGATACATCATTTGACAGCTACTTTTATTGCCAATATGCAACCCTTCAAGAATTTTTGATATGGACAAATTTGAAATTACATTATATTTGAACGGGGTTGAAATTCTCTGTAAACCGATGTAATTTTTTTTTTTGAAATTCAGAAGTTACAGCATTAACTTTAAAGGATTCCCAGACTCCCAGAGCCAGTTCATGTTCTTCAGTGTAACTTTTGAAGGAGTGAATAGATTTTTAAAATGGTTGCATCGGTTTACAGCTACTTTCGAACCCTTTCAAATAATATCATTTACAATTTGGCCACAGAGGGAGCTGGAGTTGAACAAATATCAAAAAATCTCACAGCATTGAATTGACAATGAAATTAGCTTTCAAATAATGTATCACAAGTGGGGGGTTGCCTTAAGATTTTGAAGTTGGACTTGGCGGAGGGGTTAGAGGGCGCGTTGAAAAATTTCACCCTCGAAATAAAAATCGACTTGTTCAAGCGATTTTTTATATCCTTTGTAGTTCCAGAGAAAAGTCAAATTGTAACTTTAAAAAAAATCGACCTGTACAATAAATCAAGAGATTGTTGCGTGGTATTTTGTGGTTAAAGAATAAAGAACAGAAATAACTTGTGAACTTTTATTGTAACTATACAGGGTGAGTCAACAAGGCGACGGCGGTCCATAACTTCTGAACCCTTCCAGATAGGAAATCAATTCAAACGCCATTATGTACAACACCGCCAATTCTACATCCTAAAAATACTTTCAACTATACAGGGTGTCCCAAAACACTTGCAACGCATGGCAAGTTGATTTTTTTAAATGGAACACCACCATTTTGATGCCATATTCTGGATCACCTATAACATAGCTTTACATCAACATAAGACATTCGATGTTTTAAGGCTCTGTTCTAAAGTAATTAATTCTTTTTGAAAATTTTCGATCATTGCGGGTGCTTCTTAAAAAAAATCCTGAGAACTCAATTTTGTGTCTAGAGAGCTGAGATTCGGTACGAATATGAAGGAAGGTCTATTCTATCTATCTAACATGATAACTATCATTATCACTATACAGAGTGTTAAAAATTCTGTGTCAAGTTTGGAAAATTTCAAATATGCAAAACTCCATTTTTTCAAATGGCACCCCCTGTTATTATTGTGCCATGAGGTTCGGCTGTTGAATTACTTTATTTTTTATTAAGTATGTCTTATACCTAAAGTCAATACTTCAAAAGATATTCTTTGCTTATTTATTTTATTGAAGATTATTACGATCTCAATTAAAGAATGCCATGGATTGTATGACAGTTATGATTAACATTGTTTATTTACATGGATACCAGACAGTTTGTCACATTTATTCACATACACAACCAGGAAGAATTAATTGACATGGTTTACTGCTTATGGTTGAAATTCATTGTGTATGTCAATAAATGTGACAAACTGTCTGGTAACCATGTAAATAAACAATGTTAATCATAACTGTCACACAGTCCATGGCATTCTTTAATTGAGATCGTAATAATCTTCAATAAAATAAATAAGACAAAGAATATCTTTTGAAGTATTGACTTTAGGTATAGGACATACTTAATAAAAAATAAAGTAATTCAACAGCCAAACCCCATGGCACAATAATAACAGGGGGTGCCATTTGAAAAAATGGAGTTTTGCATATTTGAAATTTTCCAAACTGGAAAAAGGAATTTTAACACCCTGTATAGTGATAATGATAGTTATCCTGTTAGATAGATAGAATAGACCTTCCTTCATATTCGTACCGAATCTCAGCTTCCTAGATACAAAATTGTGTTTTCAGGAATTTTCTTATGAAGCCGCCGCAATGATCGAAATTTTTCAAAAAGAATTAATTACTGTAGAACAGAGCCTTAAAACATCGAATGTCTTATGTCGATGTAAAGCTATGTTATAGGTGATCCAGAATATGGCATCAAAATGGTGGTGTTCCATTTAAAAAAATCAAGTTGCCATGCGTTGCAAGTGTTTTGAGACACCCTGTATAGTTGAAAGTATTTTTAGGATGTAGAATTGGCGGTGTTGTACATAATGGCGTTTGAATTGATTTCCTGTCTGGAAGGGTTCAGAAGTTATGGACCGCCGTCGCCTTGTTGACTCACCCTGTATAGGCATCTTATTATTTTTTATATTAAGGGGGTGTGAACCAAAAAAACTTTTTTCGCCTAAAAAATTGTTACAAATAGTTGATTTATGTCATTACGTCATGACATAAGTCTGATTAGGTGCGTAACTCAACAGATGGCGCTAGCAGTAAGATTTCTGGGAACATCATATAATAATTGCACGTCACTATCGAAGACATTCATGCTGTCATTAGAGCGTACCACAGTGGTTCAGAATCCCTAAAAAACGGTAAAAAATTTGAAACTTTCAATGCTGAACGGAACCATGTCAACAGTGAATGGAAAAAATGGTTTTTTTCCTAAAATTATGAAACTTTAGGCTTTTTCAATCAAGTGACGGCTAAACTGAAACATTTTTTTTTATAAATTAAATCGATTAGTGGAGTCAATTATTAGGGTGACTGAAAAAATTGTTTTTCTCCTAAAATCATGAAACTTGGGGGTTGTGTGAATCAAGTGGCGGCCAAACCGGGAAAAATATTGAAAAAAATTAAATCGATTCGGGGAGTGAACGAGCGATGGATATACAAAAAACTACGTGTGCAACACGTAATGAAATTATCTTTTTTTCACTCGTTTGATTGATACACTCCGCCCTTGGCAACATGAAAAAAAGTTAGGTTAGGTACATAAGCAGTACAAATAATAACTATTAAAATCTTATTTTGGACGTATTCCTATTCGTACTTGTTTATTTAAGTATAGCCTAGCAGCAAAAGGGCAAAAGGGGGCAGCTAATCTTAGTTCAGGATGTAAGTATACTCAATTAGTGCCATCATTAGAGTCCAAAATTTTTGTCCGGAAACACCCCGCACTTGGCTAAAAGTCAAGGTAAAAGTCGGTTTCATAATATAAAGTTAATTTTATCGTACGGAAAGAAAATGAATGTTGATGAATGATAAAAAATATGTAAGAAAACGGTGCATAAAATAGATTTTTTAAAGAACTGACGCCGCACTAATCTTTCAATTTCAAAAAAATATGTATATTTGTTGACACTTAGTAATCAAATGACAAGACCAAGCAACTGCGATTTGTTTCGCCTTTTTAGAGACCTATGAATACTTGATTATTAAAATATGAAATACTTAAGGCTATTCCGTTGATTAAATTTTTATGATTTTTGGCCGCGAAATGTAATAATCTGAACCACTGTGCGTACCGAGGACACTCTGTTTCAGCACGAAAGTCATTCATAATGAGACGCAATGCAGCAGGTGGCTACAGAAATCTGCAAATAGGTACTGCTACACCTCCAATTAATGTTTCTAAATTCGCTCTAACTTCAAAACGCCTTTAACCACAAACGCTTGTTTTCATTTTTGTTCTTAGAATTTTTTCTACTATATTTTTCATTTTTCGTTCACACGCTTTAAGGGTGTAAAGTCGAACTTTTTTGAGCGAGTTGCCTGCTTGCCTGCTAAATAAACTTCCTGCTCGCTCAAAAAGTTTCACTTTATACCTACTAATGGCAATAATATCATCGGCTGTCCCAAAAAAACCAGGACAAAATATTTTTAGGAATAAGTCGGCTATTTCTCAACCGATTTGGATGAACCTCGTCTTAAATGAAAGCTAAAGAACCAAGCTTTCGATACGTGCAAGAAACTATGATAGATGGCGCTGCGGTAGTGACCCTATTGATACTTACTTTTAAGGCTTTTTTAGGTGCTTGGGGATTGGTCAAACAAGAACCAATCGTTATGTGACTCAAATGGCCTTGAAGATCGTTCTTTTTTCTGCAAAAATCTTTTTTCAAAAGTCGATTTGGTTTACGCATTCATTTTCTGCGATTTTTTAAAAATATGTCTTTTACGCCCTAATAACTGATGAGTAAAGTTAGTGACGCAAAAACAGCATAATTTTTGGTTATAAATTATCGCATTTGTTGAAAACAGAGGTGATTGAAATTAGGGATAAATTGGCGAGCTATTACTGAAAATTAAGCTGCTTTTGCATCACTGTCATAATCATAAAAGCGTGAAAATAAGGGAAAACGCATTTTTTCAAAAAATCGCTTAAAATTAATGCTTAAACCAAATCAACTTCTGAAAAAAGGCATTTGAAAACAAAAGGATTTCAGAGTCTCATAACGATTGGTTGTTTTTTCACCAATCCCCACGCACTTAAAATAAGCCTTAAAAACAACTATTAATAGAAATACTACGACAGCGCCATCTGTCGTAGTTCCATAGTGAGTTCGAAAGCCTGATTCCTTAACTTTAATTTAAGACCACGCTCATCCAAATCTGTTAAGAAATGGCCGACTTATTCCCAAAAATATTTTGTCCGGTTTTTTTTGGGGCGCCCTATAGCATTGGTATTTGAGTAGATTTACAGATTTTCTTTCTGACGTAAAGTGGTGGCGTTCTTTTACAAATTTTTCATTTCTATAAAAAAATAGTTTTGACTGCTCCTAATACACCTTTGCAGATAATTGTACCGTGAATTAACCGATAAGGAACTATCGTGTCAGGGTCGCCAGACAACGATAAACATCGCCAACGATAAACACTTACTGTTCGTTTCCCCGGGGCAAGTCTTGCAGCATCTTCCCGGCAGATTGACCGGTTCGGCGCACGTGGGCTCCGGGCACTCATTCTTGATACTCCGGCACTGCACGCGTGCAACAATCCGTCGTTTTTTCTGCAACTGAGAAGACAAATGGTAAGTGGGCTAAGAAGAGGCGGGGGGCGCGAAAGGTGTCGGTAGATCACAGTGTTCCGGTCAGCGAACTCACTGACCTCTACCTTTAGACGCCCCCATCTTTCCGAGTCCGGGCCTGCGTGAAAATATTCCCGCTATCCATCAATGGATTCGGCGTTGAATGAGTAAACTTACCGGAACGCATTCGCATTTCATGCAGTAGAGCACTCCTATGGGGACGCCTAGGTCGGGAATCCACTGCGATCCCAGTTCCCGGACTTGCTTCCCGAAAACGCACTCTGAAAACAAAAATTTTTTCTTTCAAAAATAGATCTCAACAGACGCCCCTTTAAAGGGCTTACGCAACTCAGTTTTTAAAATATGCGCTGATCTAAGCGACATTGGCCTCAAAAATATGTTTACTACAGTTACTATATTTTTCGGGATCATGAGACGCGCGAATGGGCGAACCTATTCTTAAACTTTTACAATTTTCACTGGAATGTTGAGCAAATGTCAGGTCAATTATCGTGCATACATGCATTTCTACTTAGCATTTTCTGCTGTTTGCTCCACTTTTACTTGTTGCATGCGAATATACCCCGGAATGCGCGTTTGGATATTATTTTAATGCGATTATTTACAAACAGTTTTTTATCGCCAGTCAAGGTCAATGGAAATGTCGTCGTGGATGTCTGCAATTACGATGATATCCTTCGATCTATCCCATTTATCAATGAATTTCGATGAATTTTATGACACAGCAGGAAATTTACAATTATCGCACAATGCGCCTTTATTTTCGACCGTTCGAGCGGATTTTGCAGACAAATTTAGAGATTACTAATGATATTGCATAAAAATATAAAAATACAACTAACTGTTGGGAAGAAGCCATGCACACTGACACTATCGATTTGGCAACTATGGATCGATCTTTTAACGTGGGGCTTTTAAATGCTTCATTTATTAGCATTTTCCACTGCTACCCCTATTATCCAATTGCCAAAAATTATTATTATTTTTAAACTGCTATCTAATCTCTGTTTTAATTTTACTTGTAGTCCCGTTTTCCTAACACATATTGTTCTTATTTACAGGTATCTACAGCTACTGACTCATTATCTGCCATATTTATTCTGCTTCTTCTTCTCATTTTGTATTCGGTCTATAATTATAAAGAGTGTCGGGCTCAAACTGTCTCCCTGCCTTACCCCTGTAGACATAGGCCTATTTTCATATTAATTGCAAAGTTTTTGGGGCAATCAACTATAATTTTCTGAAAGAACGATAAAAAGTAGATTGTCCAACGTTA